>JANPWX010025037.1:40500-50828 GCA_024734555.1 Trochalopteron elliotii
GGGAGGGTCTCTGGGCACTCAGGGGTGTCTTTGGGCACACAGGGAGGGTCCCTGGGCACACAGGGAGGGTCCCTGGGCACTCAGGAGGGTCCCTGGGATGTGGGGAGGGTCCCTGGGCACACAGGGAGGGTCCCTGGGCACTCAGGAGGGTCCCTGGGATGTGGGGAGGGTCCCTGGGCACTCAGGAGGGTCCCTGGGCACTCAGGGAGGGTCTCTGGGCACACAGGGAGGGTCCCTGGGCACATGAGGAGGGTCTCTGGGCACTCAGGAGGGTCCCTGGGATGTGGGGAGGGTCCCTGGGCACTCAGGAGGGTCCCTGGGCACATGAGGAGGGTCCCTGGGCACTCAGGGGTGTCTTTGGGCACTCAGGGAGGGTCTCTGGGCACTCAGGGAGGGTCTCTGGGCACTCAGGGAGGGTCCCTGGGCACTCAGGGAGGGTCTCTGGGCACACAGGGAGGGTCCCTGGGCACATGAGGAGGGTCTCTGGGCACTCAGGAGGGTCCCTGGGATGTGGGGAGGGTCCCTGGGCACTCAGGAGGGTCCCTGGGCACATGAGGAGGGTTCCTGGGCACTCAGGGGGTCCCTGACTACTCAGGGAATGTTGTGGGGGGCTGCAAGGAAAGGCAGGGGCTGCTCTCCCGCTCCCTGGGCACTCTCCTCTTCCTTTCCTATCAAGTGATGGGGAAGAATTTGTGTTAAATTCATTGCTCTGTTCCCTCTCTTGTCACAGACCCATCCCTGGATCTTCCACAAGCTCAGAGGGGTTTTAGGGCTGAGGATGCTGAGAGGGAAAGGAGTAACAGGGGGAACAATGGGACAAACCCTTCAGTCCATTATGGAATTGGTGATTTTCGGGAGCCATCAATTCCAGCCCTTAACTGGGGAGCCCAGATTACAACGAGGAACATAATTAGAGGCAAATGCTGTGAGATATATAAAGACAAAGAGGGGGCTGGGATGGGTGGGGGCTCATAAATTTTATGAAGAGCCACATTTGGATATCATCATCTATTCCTGGGCTCCCTGGAAGTGATTCCAGAGCGCAGGTTGTGCACACTGGGGCTGCAGGGAGGTCACTCCCTTTATTAAATCAACTGTAAGAGATTATTGATTCATACAGAAAAACTGGTGCGTTTTAAAGGGGGAGAGAAATGGGCTCAGAGCAAAGCTCCCTCTCTGCTGTCAGGTGCCTCTTTCCACGTTTGCACTGGGATTAAATTCCCTCTTGCTGGGAATAAATCCTTTTCTCTCCTTTGCCCCGAGGGAAGTTCAGGGTGGAGCTTTGTGGGGACGGCTTAAATCATGAAAAGAAGATATTTTAGTATTTCCTTTCAGCTGTGGATCTCCAACCAAGGTGAGTGAGTGATCCCTGCCCATTTATGGGTGGCAGAACAAAGGTGCAGGAGGGTGTAGCCCTGGTTCTGTGCCTGAGGTGTTTTGGTTTTCTGAAATTCCTTTCCCAGGGAATTTTCTGTAAACAAGAGACATGTTTTGGTAACTGAAAACTTGGTTTACATTTTTTTCCCTAGGAGGGACTTCTTGCTGTCCCTCTGCTCTGACCAATGTGAGTGAAGAGGTTTGTCTTTGTGTCACCAATCCAATTGGTCTGTGTGAAATAGTATAAAAGGGAGACACATCCCAAAAATAGTCATTTTCAGCCTTCTGAATCTCAGTGTCTGTGTCGTTGGGGTGTAAAACAACGTCACAGGGGGATCACAGGAGGTGATGTTGTGTTCCTGGAGATCTGGAGCTCCCAGCAGGGCCTCTCTGCATCCCTGGGCCCCACAGCCTCCCTGCCACGCTCACCTAAGCATTATTAATGCCAAAAAGGTGAGCTGTGAGCTCCTAAATAGACTCCATTTTTGAATCTCCTGTTTTCCCCCCAATCCTTCAATCTAATTAGGCTCACATCAGTATATTATTACAGAATGTAATCATTCCTTTCTTCTAATAACATTCATGGATAATTTTATTTCTCATTTTCAGCCTCCTACTCCTGTGGTGTAATTAGTGTCTCTGGCACCTCGTGACGCTCAGAATGAGTTGCAGCTGCTAATTGCTAATTGAAAAATTAGAAACTCAGTTAGAAAAAGGATCTAATTAAAATGAAATTAGATAAAGTCCCTTCAAACTGGTTTCTTCCTCTTTGCTTTTTCCCCCAGTTCCGCGATCACAGAGCCATTAGCACTTGCCAATTACATTTAATTGTTAAACACAAATACATTTCCATTCGACTTCTCACAATAACCTTTTTATTAGTGAGAGGAGCTCGTTTGGCAGGGGGGCTGTGAGTCTCTCCTACCCTAAATTTCAGCAAATCACCTGCTGATCTTCCCTGGGCAGGGCAGGACTGCCCTGGGGCAGTGCTGAGAAACCCCTGGATGTGCAATTTTGGCAAATGTCCTGAGCTCTGTGTGGCCACCAGGTCACTGAGCCCAGTGGGGGCTCTCAGAGTCCAGTCCATTCCCCCTTGTCCTGGAAACAGAACAGAAAATCCCCGGGATGGGTGCAGAACCCGCAGGTTTGATGGGGGAGCCATTCCTCAATCCCACAGTGACGAGTTCCCAATCCCCCTGCTTGTGTCAGGAAGGCAAAGAGCACAGTGTGAAGGCAGGGCAGGAGCCTCCATCCCTTGGGATGCTGCAGCAGGAGCTGTGTGTGTGCTGGGATGGGATGGGATGGGCTGGGATGGGCTGGGATGAGCTGGGATTGTTTGGGATGGGCTGGGATGGGCTGGGATGGGCTGGGATTGTTTGGGATGGGCTGGGATGGGCTGGGCTGGGATGGGCTGGGATGGGCTGGGATGGGCTGGGATTGTTTGGGATGGGCTGGGATGGGCTGGGATGGGCTGGGCTGGGCTGGGATGAGCTGGGCTGGGCTGGGCTGGGATGAGCTGGGATGAGTTGGGATGAGCTGGGATGGGCTGGGATTGTTTGGGATGGGCTAGGATGAGCTGGGATGAGCTGGGATGGCCTGGGCTGGGATGGGCTGGGATGGGCTGGGATGGGCTGGGATGTGCTGGGATGAGCTGGGATGGGCTGGGATGGGCTGGGATGGGCTGGGATTGTTTGGGATGAGCTGGGATTGTTTGGGATGGGCTGGGATGAGCTGGGATGAGCTGGGATTGTTTGGGATGGGCTGGGATGGGCTGGGATGGGCTGAGATCTCCTGCTCCTTCCCTAGAAATGGCAAACACAGCCCTGGAGGGCTCCTCCAAGGTTACAAAGGACTTTGGGATGAGACAATGGAAGCACAGAACAACATCTGGGTTTTTATTGCCCCCACATGCAGTTCTGGTCTCCCAGCTGATGTTTTATACACCCGACAGTGTTTTACTGCTTATTCTATAACTGGCTGTGATATGCTTATTAAATCATCTAGCATATATAAAATTGCATTTAATTACTCCATTATTGAGCTGCTCCAGCTCCAGGTGGGAGCATAAATAAATCCCAATCATGGTTTGCAGGATTCCTATGAATCAACAGTTATGTGGGCTAAGATGTATCTAATATATGTATATATCTCATATATATTGATTTGTAGCTCATATTTATCACAGAGAGGGTGTCCAATGTCTGTCAGATTTGGAATTCAAACCTGTGATGTACCCAGTGCATATTTTATTTTTATCAAAAGGGGTTACTCGGTTTTAGCCTAAATTTAGTGTAAAAAGGGCTTTTGGCCCCACAGGGAAAGTTTTCATTGGCTTCAGTGGAGCTGGGGTTTGTAGCAAAAGAGAAACAAAAGTGGGTAAAGTATCCTCAACTCAAGAGAAAAAAAAAAAAAGGTTAAAAGAAAAGAACAGAAATTTTACAGGAGACTTTGCTGTGTGAAAGCTTCACCTGCCCAGACATTCAGGCTGAGCAGGGAAAAAGCAGAGTTTGGCAGCCGGGCGGCTTTGCAGGGGAACTGATTCCTGCCTTTCGCAGGAAATCATCTGCCACAGCAAATATTTGTCTCCCTTCGTGTCAGCCCCCTGCTCTGAGCACCGCGACTGAGGGAACAAAGCAATCAGGTGCAGCAGGGATTGAGCAAACAACGGGACTCTCCATCACCGTTTTACAAACAAGCACACAGAGATGTGCGTTTCCTCCCCCTTTTTTATTCCTGCTGCACGGACACAAACACGTCCCCAGCCCTGCTGTCACATTGCATTTGCAGAGGGCCGGGGCTGGGTGATGGTGAGTGGCAGTGGGGAGGGAAGGGGCAGCAGAGGCCGGGCTGGGATATAATCATGCTGAAAAAAGACTTTTCCAGAGCCCTGGGGGCTCCTGCCTGGGCTTGGGGGTTTGTGAGGAGGGAAGAGCATGATGAGAAAAGACAGATCTTTTGTTAGAGATTACTGATCCACTGGGAGAGAAAGATGAGTTGGGGAAAAGAAGGGCCTGGCAGGGGTGAGTGCAGGAGCAGTGCCCTGCAGCCCCTCACAGCCACTGTTCTGTTCAGCTGCTCCTTGGGTTTGACCCTCACGTGTTTCCCGGTGGGTCTCGTGGACTGAACTGTGGATTTCTGAGCCAATAACCACAGACAGGGGGTGGAAGGGTCCCAACACACCTGGGTTTACTCTCCCCTGAGCAAATGATGCTGTTTTACACCACAACGACACAGATTCTGAGCTTCAGAAGGCTGAAAATGACTCCTCTGTTTTTGGGATGTGTCTCCCTTTTGTACTATTCTACACAGACCAATTGGATTGGTGACACAAAGACAAACCTCTTCACTCACATTGGTCACAGCAGAGGGACAGCAAGAAGAAGTCCCTCCTAGGGAAAAAAATGTAAACCAAGTTTTCAGTTACAAAAACACATCTCTTGCTTACAGAAGATTCCCTGGGAGAAGAATTTGAGAAAACCAAAACACCTCAGGCACGGAACCAGGGCTACAAGCAAACACTGGCACAAAGCCATTATCTGTGAGCACAGCGGGGAGCAGAGCTCAGCAGACACTGCAGAGGTGTCTGGAGCCCCCACACCTCAGTCCCAGCACAGGTAACTAATGAGGGTTTGGAAATTGAGCGAGGAGTTGTGATGCCCTCAGAGGGCAGCAGGAAAAGCAGGACAACCCCAAGGGATCCTGTTCTTTCGTAGCTCTGGCTCTAAAACAGCTCTGGCTTTTCCTTCCCTCCATCCCAGATCCTCCATCCCCGATCCACCGACCCCAGGGGAGCCCTGGGTGGGTGGGGGAGAGTTGGGTGAGCTCCCCCCTCATGCAGGGAAAGGTTGGAATTCCAGCCCTTAAGAGGAAATGTTGGAATTCTGGGGGTGAAAATGTTGTAATTCTGCAGGGGAAATGTTGGAATTCTGGTCCTTGGGGGGAAATGCTGGAATTCTGTGGGGAAAATGTTGGAATTCTGGGGGCGAAATGCTGGAATTCTGACCCTTGGGTAGAAGTGTTGGAATTCTGGGGGGGAAATGTTGGAATTCCTGTCCTTGGGTGGAAGTGTTGGAATTCTGGGGGGGAAATGCTGGAATTCCTGTCCTTGGGGGGGGAAATGTTGGAATTGTCCAACAGGACTTGGGTGGAAATTCCCATTCCCAAAGACAGAAGACCCCAGGGCTGAGTCTGGGAGTCCCCATGGGCAGGGCTGGGCCAGGTCTGCTCTGAAAGGTTTGGAAATGTGGATTTCTGTGCCTTGAGCACCACACAGGACTTTCCCCCTGGTGAATAAATAAATAACTCTCAGCAGAGGCATATGGGGGAACTCACAGCACTTCTCCCTCTTGAAGCTTGGGGAAAAAAAAAATAAAATTAAAATATCAGAAGATAAAGATGGCAAGGGACCCCTGCAGGGAAAACCTCTTTGTCTAATGACCTTTCTGGGTCTATGATAGCAAATACAATGGCCAGAGCTCATAAATCATAGTTCAGGAAAACATCCTGAGGGCACGCTTTGACACTGTTTGCATATGCAAATGTTACCCTGCTCATGAAAGAGAGACAAAATGGTTTTTTTTCTCTCAAAAAATGTCAGCACAGGCTGGATTAGAAAAGATAATTCAGAAGTACTCCCGGAGAATAATTATCACTGTCACCTTCCTGCAATGTAGCTAATGAATGGGAAGAGAGTGTTTTATTAGAAAAAAAATTATGATTATTAGAGTAATTAATCAGCTGCGTGATGACAGTTTCCCTGGGAAAATAATCTCCAAAGGCCAAGTGGCTACAGGAGGGCATTTTGTTGATAAAGCACCACGAGCACAAAACATTCTTCTCCCATTAGAGGTGGGAGGGAATTCTCACAGGGGTGGGATTTCCCCCTGCCCTCAGCACCTACAGCTCCAGGGGAGCTCAGGGGTTCATTCTCTCTTTGCTTAAATGCAAGAACATTTTGGGGCCTTCTGCTTTCCCCCACTAAGTAAATAAATAAATATATAAATACGTATAAAAATATATAAATACATATAAAAATAAATATATCAACACATATAAAAATAAATATATAAATACATGTGTAAGTACATATAAAAATACATATAAAAATATAAAAATAGCTATATAAATAATTAACTATATAAATAGCTAGAAGTAATTAACTATACAAATACATACATAAATAAATATATGAATAAATATAGAAATAAATAGATATATATATGAATACATGTATAAATACATATAAAAATACATCTATAAATACATGTAAAAATAAATATAAAAATAACTATATAAATAATTAACTATATAAATACATAGAAGTAATTAACTATACAAATACATACATACATAAATAAATATATGAATAAATATAGAAATAAATAGATAAATATATATCAATAAATAAATATATAAACAAACAAAGAGCCTTTCCTCTCATGCCTCTTCCCCATCCCACCCACCTCAGCCCCAGCCCAGGCTCTCTCCATCCTGATCTCAGCTCAGGGGGATTTCTCCACGCTGGGGATGTGGGAAAGGACAAATTCATGGCCCCTCTGGTTTGTCCAGAGGTACAGAGAGGCCAGGAACAGGCAGGGGCTGTGTGGGGACACAGAAATCCCCAAACCTGGGGACAGGCAGAGCTTCTCCTGGGCTGCCCTTGGGGACAAGGGGAGGGGTGCGGGACACTGGGCTCCAGGAGCAGCTCAGCTGGAGCTGTGGGGTTTCATTCTGTGGGGGTTTATTCTGTGGGGTTTTATTCTGTGGGGTTTCATTCTGTGGGGTTTCATTCTGTGGGGTTTTATTCTGTGGGGTTTTATTTTGTGGGGATTTATTCTGTGGGGTTTTATTTTGTGGGGTTTTATTCTGTGGGGGTTTATCCTGTGGGGTTTCATTCTGTGGGGTTTTATTCTGTGGGGTTTTATTCTGTGGGGTTCTATTTTGTGGGGTTTTATTTTGTGGGGGTTTATTATGAGAGGTTTCATTCTGTGGGGTTTTATTCTGTGGGGTTTTATTTGGTGCCACAGTGCTGACCCCGTGAGCTCCCGGCAGGCGCTGTCAGCTGAGGGACATCACAGCAGTGACAGTCCCCAGAGCTGTCCCCCCTGGCAGGGGAGAGCTTGTCCTGCTCAGAGCTGGGAATAGAAATGGGGCTGGGGGGCAGGAGCTGCCTGCAGCCCCCCCAGGGCGGGCTGGACACTCTGCTGTGCCATCAGCAGATGATTTTAATGCTGGATTCCTGCAGGAGAGGCTGAGCCCTCTGTGCTCCCTGTGCTGCTCCCCTCCTTCCCCAGGGCTGCTCTTCCTGCCTGGCACAGCTTTGATCCTGAATTTCTCATTTATCCCGAGGTCCCACCATGTCCTGGAGAATCAGCCCCTTCCCCCAGCCCCTGCTGCTGATGTCCCTGAGCTGTCACATCCCCTGTCCCTCCCTAGAGCTCCCTGCATGTCAGATGGACACAAAAAGGACACTCACACAATTAGTGTCAGGGTGAAAAAGGAGGAAGTTTATTTGGGATTTTGACTTACATACTTTTTGGAGTTTGATCAGGGATTGGGGGACGAGGTTGGTGCCTCTCTGACTCCACTGGTCAAACCAGAAGTTTATCACAGAGAGGAATGTGAAAAAAAACAATTTCTTTTGTTTATGTTACAGTGTGTGAGAGCTTCAGTACAAGAATGTAAATATCAGAAGGCTGAAAAAATTAGGGCAACATCTGCTCACAGCAGTGCTCCCAGTGCTCCCAGTGCCTGCTCACACCAGTGCTCCCAGTCCCTGCTCACACCAGTGCTCCCAGTGCTCCCAGTCCTGCACACACCAGTGCTCCCAGTGCTCCCAGTCCTGCACACACCAGTGCTCCCAGTGCTCCCAGTCCCTGCTCACACCAGTGTTCCCAGTGCTCCCAGTGCTCCCAGTGCCTGCTCACACCAGTGTTCCCAGTGCTCCCAGTGCCTGCACAGCCCCCACTGGAGCTGCACTGGGGGCTCAGGGTGTTGCAGCCCCCAAGCAAACCCAGGGCTGGCTGAAATTCCCCTTTCCCCCCTGTGGCAGCACCACGTCACCCCAGGGGGAGATTTCCTGCTTGGAATAATCAGGATTTCCCCAGGCCAGGTCCCAGGGCTGACACTCGGAGAGCTCTCAGGGGTTTGGTCTCTCCTGTCCCCCAATTTCTCTGTCCCCTCCTCACCCCTGTGGGGCTGTTCCTGCCCTGCAGCCCCAGCAGAGCACCCCGGGGTTTCCACCATGGATATTCCTTCCAAGAGAAACAAGAGTGTGCTCACAGCAGCCCAACCACTGCCGAGGATAATGCAGGAACAAGTGCCAAGGGCAACAGCTCAGAGATATTTTATTTACATATTTATTAGAAATTCAGAGCTGTTTGGGAGAGCAAACCACTCCTGACTTCAATTCCAATAAGTAAACGACCCGATGGGCAATTAAAAGCAAAAGGAAACATGCAGTGCCACAGTTTACACAAGCTAATACAGTAAAGCAAAATATTCTGAACATGAAACTGTTCTGCAAGAGATTAAAAAAAAACAAACAAAAAACACTACCTTTATGCTGCGTCTTGGTTAAGCATTCAGAAAATAGTGACTGCAAAGTAATTTAATTATATGTGCTATCAGTTGCCTCCCAGACTAAGAGAAAGATAATTAATCCTTGTTTATCTAAACTGCACTGGAGTTCAGTTCAAACTGCCCTGCAGCGACCAGCATCACTCCTGCTTCAGCTGAACTCGAGCTGCCCTTCCTTTCTCCGTGTTGTTTTTTTCCTTCTCTGGGTAGTTTAAGGGTGAAGAAAATAATGATAGCTGCTGGCTGTCATCTGAGAGGAGCCCCGTGACTGTGGGAGGTGACAAACCCGAGTGTGAGCTGGCACCGGGGTGGGCAGGGAGGATTCCTCCCAGCTCTCCCACGGGCTCCGGGTTTTTATGTTTAAGTTTTGAAGTTTGTCTCTCTCCATGAAATGGCCCCCTGGAAATGTCCCTGCCCAGGGCAGAGGCTGGGAATGAAAGGATCTTTAGGGTCCCTTCCAACCCAAACCCATTCCATGGCTCTGTGAAAACCTGGGAAGGTGAAATTCTGATTTCACCCATTATTGGGGGTGAGAAAACACAAATCCACTGATGACCCAAAAGCTGCTGAGGGGACAGTCCCTGTCTCAAATCCCTCCACGAGAAAGAACATTTGACACCAACAGCAACCCCAAACACAGGCTCTGGAGCCTTCCCCTTTCCAATTCTGCCTTGAGACATTTCCAGGTAAATCAGGGCTGTGAAACGATCGGGAAGAGCAACAAAGGTTCTGTAAAGGCTGTAATAAACGTGAAAATGTTTGGAGCTTTAGCGGTGCTCAAACCTGTTATTTAAATTCATCAGATGTCACTCGGAGGGAGCTCTCAGGAGCAGCCTTTCCGTGGGCTCTTAGCTAGGGAAACTCGGGAGTAATCGTCAAATAAATTGTCAAATAAATTGTCCAATAAATTGTCGAATAAAGAGCACCCCAGGCTCTGCAGCCCCTGTGAAATGTCAGCCCCTGGCAGACCAGCAAAGCCCCACGGTGCTGCTGAGAGACAGGGGGGATGCAAATATTATTATTATTATTATTATTATTATTATTATTATTATTATTATTATTATTATTATTATTATTATTATTATTATTATTGTTATTATTATTATTGTTGTTATTGTTATTGTTATTGTTATTGTTATTGTTATTGTTATTGTTATTGTTATTATAAAGATAATATAATAATATATTACATTGTTATATAAATATATAATAATAATAATAATAATGTTGTATAAATAGAAGTAAAAATAGAAATAGAAATAGAAATAGAAATAGAAATAGAAATAGAAATAGAAATAAAAAAAATAAAATGAAAAATAAAAAAATAAAATAAAAATAAAAATAAAAATAAAAATAAAAATAAAAATAAAAAT
>JANPWX010025038.1:0-23507 GCA_024734555.1 Trochalopteron elliotii
CCATCCATCCATCCATCCATCCATCCATCCATCCATCCATCCATCCAGGGGTGTCCAGGCTGTTTGGATCAGATCCATGATCCTGGCCAGGGAGGTGCAATCCCAGCTCAGCTTCCTCTCCAACCACTCAAACCCAGTGGTTAAATCACTGGGAGAAAATTCCCACCAGGATTCCTCAGCAATCCAGACACATGGTGTGGCTGGGGAAATCAATTTATTCCTTAATTCTCGTGGCTCTGGGAGACTCCTCGTGCCACAGGCTGGGCTTGGCTTTGCATTTTGGGGTCAGGCAGAGCCAAACCCACAGTCCCACTCCGATCCTGGGGCAGCACTAGCTGCTCTGCAGGGAGCTCCAGGAAACCTGGCCAGACTTTGTGGATTTGTGGATTTGTGGATTTGTGGGTTTATGGATTTGTGGATTTGTGGCTGTGCAGAAGCACCTGGAGCTGGACAAGCTCCTTCAGGTGCCTGTTCAGGAAGGGAGCACAGGGGGTGTTCAGAGGGATGATTTAAAAGCAAATCTGTTGGCACTGGGGCTTGTGTACACTGAGGTAAATGAGCTTCAGCCAATTTACTTAAAACTATCCAGGTAAAACCGCTTGTGTAAATGACTGAAATTAATTTAATGTCACTTAAACATATTAATATAAATATTAGTAGGTTAAATATTATAATATATTAACTTCATCCTTATGCAGACAGCCTCTGAACGTAAAACAAATACTTTTTAATCCACTTTGAGAATGTCCAGGCTGAGAACTTCAGCTCTATTAAACCACAGCAGTGGCAGCAAAGCAAATGCCAGGATAATTCCGTTGAATTTCTTCACTTTTATTTAGTTATTCCCATTTCTGACAACCCTGCTCAGAGGCAAATTTGGACGAGCAGAGAAGGAGCCAGGTGTGTGCTGTGGGACTGGGCTGGGGGTGTTTGCTTGTGGGATCACTTCTGTACCCCCCAAAAATCCCAGTGGCAGTGGGGGATCAGAATCAGAATCAGCTTCATCACTTGTGCAGCCCAGGAGAAAAGAACTGCCAGCAATGCCCTGCTCAGGCTTTTCAAACACAACAATATCCCCACAATAAAATACAAATGCACTGAAAGGAATGGGCTGCTCCCAGTGTCTGCTTGATCAATGGGCTGTGAAGAGACTGAGGTGATAAACCGACTGTGCTCAGGGCTAATTTTATGCAATATAATATGTTCATAGGATTAGTCTATTTAAAAATAATTTTAATCAAACTTTTTAAAATGCAAAGCCGTTCTGCACTACTCATTTTCAATATATGCCTTAAAACAGATGAGGGAGGCAGAACCAGATCCTTATTATCCATGCATAATTTAAACAATATCATCAACCCGGTATTGATTGCTGACTAATGTGCTTATTAATTAATAGATATCTTTGTGTTAAATACATTTTTCAGAGCTGTTCTGGGACCATTTAATAAGATAAATGGGGAGTTGCAGCACAGTACTTTGTCATTAAATGTAGAAGTTTTATCAGGAAGGCTGGAAAGCCCTGCCTGGGGTGGCTCTTTGCTGGAAGGAGCCACACCATGGCCACATCCCAAACAGGGAGGTGCAGGGCTGGAATTGTGTTTCAGACATCAACTTCTGCTTAGAAGGGAAAAAAAGCTCTCTCTATTTTCTGTTTTAGCCCGGGGAAGGTCCTGGTGAGGAGGGGAGCTGGGCAGGGCCTCGCTCTGCTGCTCTGGTTTGATGAAATCCCAGATTTACACAGGACACTGCAGAGCCTGTGCAGAGAGGGGATGAGCTGAGTGTGCAAAGAAACACCAAACCAGAGACATCTCCAGCCCCAGCTCCTGCCCTGCAGCTTTTGTGGCTCTGGATATCTGAATGTGCTGGTCACAGCCCAGCCAGCCCCAGTCCCCTCTGCTGTGCCCACAGCCCCAGCTCTCCTTGGGTTTATTTGCCCCTGGCTGAACCCAAACCCTTCCTGGTGTGGATTCTTTCTTCTCTTCTTCCCCCCAGAGCTGTTGGAACTCTCTGACACTCCCTGTCCCTGGTAGGGAAGGGAACTGCCCCCCCAGTTTGGAGCCCAATCCCAGTTTGGAGTCCAGCCCCAGTTTGAAGCCCAGCCCCAGTATGAAGCCCAGCCCCAGTTTGGAACCCAGCCCCAGTTTGGAACCCAGTCCCAGTTTGGAACCCAGCCCCAGTATGAAGCCCAGCCCCAGTTTGGAGTCCAGCCCCAGTTTGGAGCCCAGTCCCAGTTTGGAGCCCAGCCCCAGTTTGGAGCCCAGCCCCAGTTTGCTCCATGCCCCATCCCAGTGCCCAACCTGCCCTGCCCTGCCCGTGCCACCACATTTAACAACTCCTGAGCTCACTGAGAACAGCCACACTCCTGATTCTCATTCCCAGCCCTGCCGCCCTGCCCCTCTCAGCCTCTGGAATGAGCAGGAATCACTCCTGGTGCTGTGGCAAGGGAAGGGATTTCACACCACTGAGGATCGGCCTGTACATATTTAAAATAAATAGATGTGCACATAAAAAAAATTACCCCTATTATTACCCAAGGAGGCAGTGGGAGTACCAGGGGAATGGCTGAAGTAACAAAACTTGACACCAGTGATAATAAAAGAGGGAACTAAAGCAAAGAGATCACCCCAGTCTGCCGGGCCTCGAGTGCTTAATCAAAACTGACTTCTACTACTGCAGCTGCAAAAGAAATGTTTCAGGCCTGCCATTAATTTCCATACAATAACCCTCTAATGGGGGAGTTGCTGGGAGAGGAGGGCGATCAATCTGCTCTAATGACACACCAGAGACTCGGGGAAAATGCAAACTTGGAGCAATTTCATGGCAGGTGCAACCTTGGAAAGTACGGCCATTTTTCTGAGTTAATTTGTTCCCCTGATATGTTTGAAATCCATATTTGTATTTTAAAGGTCTAAAATGCAGGATGATTAAAAAATACAAGCAGATTTTCTGTAAGCTTTTCAAGTGTGGTAGGTGATGCATTAATGCCCCTCCTTGGAGCTAGGACAGCTGGATATCTTCTGTCATGTGTTGCCAAAAAAGAAAGGGAATGGGATTGTTTATTCCAGCCTTCCCTTTTTGTCTTTAGCCTTCCCACTTCCCTCCCCAGCCCGGTGCTCATTTGTCTCCCAGTTGAATTGATCCCTAATATTGTAGGAAGTAATAATAGTAATAATCATGATAACTGCTGGCAGTAATAGTTATTATTCTGATTATTGTTAGCACTTACAGTGCTCTGTAATGATAATGATTATTATTGCTACAAGTTTTAAAACACAGAAATGAGTTAACTCAGTTCCTGCTACGCTTTGGGTGCTGGCAGCTCTCAGACATCTGAAACTTCCAGCTGCAGACCTGAACAGGAATGAACATCCTGACCCAGCACAGAGCTCATTTCACCCAGGGTCACGTCCTCAGGGAATATTTGGGTCACATCTGTGGGGTTTGGCACTGTCCCAGTGGGGTGAGGCAGCTTTGGGGTGAATTCTGGGACTCCTTTCCTTGGGAACACCCACGGATCTGGGGCCAGTGCAGGTGTCACTGGTGTCACTGGGAGTGTGACAGCCCAGCCCTGGAGACCTGCTGCTCATCGCTGAGGAAGGGGCTCTTCCCCTTCTCCTCCTGCCCCGGGGGTTCTGGGGGTCCTGGCAGGGGGCAGAGGGGGCTCTGAGGGTCCTGGCAGGACATAGAGGAAGCCCTGGGGGTCCTGGCAGGGGGCAGAGGGGGCTCTGGGGGGTCCCCGAGCGGCCGGGGGGGGCGCGGGGGGGGGGGGTCCAGACCCCCCCAGCATCCCCATCCCTGCAACCCATCCTTCCTCTCACCTGCTGAAAGTCAACCCCACTTACCCTGATTACTCCTTTGCCTTTCTCAGCACTTAAGAACTCCAGCCAGAATCTTAAAAGTATTGAATTTCCAAGGGCTGGAAAGTGCAGGGGCTTTGCATGAGAATGGATCCCTGCCCTGCTCAGCTGCCTTTGTCCTTCCCCCCAGTGCCCATCTGCATCCTCACATTTGTGCCTTTGTCATCGCCCCTTTGCACTCAAAGGGAAGCGCGGGCTTTTTTTTTTTACATTAAAAGATGCCTTTTTACATTAAAAGATGCTTTTTGACATTAAAAATGCTTTTTATACTCCTGCTGCGTTTCTGGGATGCTCGTGGCCTCTCTGCTGTGGGCATGGTCATGTTCTGGTTTAGATCATTTTAAGTACAAACCCTTCCCCACCTACCCCTCCTCAAAAATTCTCAAAAATTCTGTTCCAGTTACCCCTGCAAACCTCTCAGGGTTGAACGTTTGGTTTTTTCCTGCTCCCCTTCCCAGCTCCCATTAGCATGCTTGAAGTGATTAACAAAACCATCGATTGCCTAAATGAGATCACGGGATTCCTGAAGGTTCAGTGATGTCTTCTGAAGTCTGGGCTGCAGCCACTGCAGTGAAGCTTCTGCTTCATCCTCAATGCATCACCCAAATCAATGCATTGAGCTGCATTGGGCTGCGTTGGACTGCATTGGACTGCACTGGGCTGCATCGGGCTGCATTGGGCTGCATTGGACTGCACTGGGCTGCATCGGACTGCATTGGGCTGCATTGGACTGCGTCGGACTGCACTGGACTGCATCGGGCTGCATTGGACTGCACTGGGCTGCATCGGACTGCATTGGGCTGCATTGGACTGCACTGGGCTGCATCGGACTGCATTGGGCTGCATTGGACTGCGTCGGACTGCACTGGACTGCATTGGGCTGCACTGGTGTGCATTGGGCTGCACTGGACTGGTGAACCTTGTGTCTGAATGGTGACATTAGGAAAAAAATAACCTGGAAATAAGAGACACTTTTAAACAAGAGCAGAGCTCTGGAGTAAATTCCTGAGGGAACAGAGTGGGAATTCACCATCCCTTCATTTCCAGCTGTTCACCACGGGCCGGGCAGGGCCATGGCCTGGGCTGTGCTGGGCTGTGCTGGGCTGTGCTGGGGTGATGGACTGGGACCTCAGCCCTGACTGCAACAGGATTTGGGTACAGAACTTTCTGCAGCTTTTGAAAAACCCATTAGGTGGTAAAACTTGGTTGCTGTCTCTCCTGCTTTATCCCCAACCCCAGCTCCATCAAATCACATTGGGTTTCTGCTGCAAAATCCAGATACCTCCACGTGAGACAGATTCCCTGTCAATACCTGACAGGCCAAGGCAGAGAGCGATTTACATGAAGGCAAGAGAGGTGGGATTGAGCAGTGCTGGAGGGATGATGCAATGCTTTCCAATCACTTCAAGGTTTTTTCCTTCCCCTGCCCTGTTTTCCCTGCCTCTCTGGTGATTTAGGACATGGATTTTTTGCTCCTTGCCATCCTGTATTTATGTCTCTGTGCTGCTGGTGATCTACAAAGCAAGGAATTACGTTCCTTCCTGCTGGAATTACAAGGAATTACAATTCCTGAAACTTCCCCGACCTCTAAGCGACCTGAGATAGGGGAGGGCTCCAACACAAATCTGGGATTCCCTTCCCTGGAGAGCAAAAAAACGAGGGCTGGCTCTGAAATCCAGGCTGGCTGAGCTCCTGGGACATTTGCACCCCTGATCACACAGCACAACCCCTTCCCCTGGTGCTGGGAGCTTTTATCCCCCACAGGATGCCAAACCTTCTCCCTGTCCATCCAAAGGCAAGGACCTGTAAAAGGCAATTCAATTTCACAGGCCATAAACTTATACATCCACTTCTTGCATTTCTCCCCTTTTTGTTTATGGTTTCAGAAAAATCTCTAAGCCTGCAGTCTATATATATATATATATTATTTTTTTTTCCTCTGAACACCCATAGTGCAAAGCTGGGTTCCAACCACTTGTTCACTGAGGAAAACTGCAGCAAAAACTGGCTGAGTTTGCAGAGTGGCTTTGAGGAGGTGGGTGGCAGGCAGGGAATTTGGGCTCTGTTCCCATCAGAGGCAGCTCATGGATACAGGCAGAGGGAGCAGCCTTGGGAATCCTCTTCCCATCAATTTTTATCACTCCTCAGTAACTCCCTGAGCCGTCCAGCAGCAATAAGGTTGGGATTGAAGCAGTGTTTTTATCCATGGGAAGTGGTGGCTTTGAGAAAATCCAGATTTTCCCTCCTTTCCTCAGCCAGGGCTGTTGTTTTCCCTTTGAGCAGCTCCCGTTTGCTCTTCTCTGTGCATCAACCAGCCCCAGATTAAACACAGGCAAACACGGTGACATTTCAGAGAGATGCAAATGGAATAACTCATTTTGCCATCTGGACACAAGCCCCAGCTCTAACAAGTCCGTGTGACTCCATGCCTTGCTCGTATCATTACTCTTCACCTCTGCTCATAAACCTCCACCTAGAAAATAATGTAATTTAATTAGGCTGTGGAACGAGGCTGCCGCCGTCACACTCAGTTAAACCAGAGCAGTTGGTAAATCCCATTGTCATTGGGGCTGCAAATAACAAATGTTCCATCAGCAGCCTCGTCGTGGGTGCTTTGGGAGAGGGGCTGCAGGGCCCTGGTTCCATGCCTGAGGTGTTCTGGTTTTCTGAAATTCTTTTCCTAGAAAATTTTCTATAAACAGGAGAAGTGTTTTTGTAACTGAACCTTTGTTATTCATTCCTTTTCCTAGGAGGGATTTCTTCTTGATGTCCCTCTGCTCTGACCAATGTGAGTGAAGAGGTTTGCCTTTGTTTCACCAATCAAATTGGTCTGTGTGAAATAGTATAAAAGGGAGACACACCCCAAAAATAGAGGAGTCATTTTCAGCCTTCTGAAGTTCAGAATCTGTGTCGTTGTGGTGTAAAACAACATCAGACTGCAGGGCCCAGCAAATGTTCCATTGGCAGCCTCACCATGGGTGCTTTGGGACAGGGACTGCAGGGCCCTGGTGGGACATTGGGGACAGCAGTGGGGAGCCAAGGCCAAGGAGGGGGACACAGACCCCCAAGCCGTGGCAGGAATTCCTGATGGAATTCCTGTGGAAACGCAGAGCAAGGAGACAACCCCATGGTCTGGGAAAGGTGCAGGAGGACAGAGACCACAGCAGCCCTGGAATGTCTCTCCTGTGTCCCTCGGTGTCCTGGGGAGGAGCCATGAGGTGACCCGAGGGCAGGGCAGGGGACAGCCCCCAGCAGCTCGGAGATTGTGGGTTTCAGACACACCCAGACAATTCTGACACAGGGAACACACATTTCTGAGTGAGCAGGACACTCCCTGCAGCCTCCACCACACATTCTGCTTTGTGCTCCTCCACTCTCCATCTTCTCCATCCTCACCCAGCACTTCCAGGGTTGCTTTTGGAGCCCTCCACCTCTCCCAGTTTCCCCACGACCTGCAGGGTCATGGCAACGACACCAAAACTGCAGCAGGACCACGGCTGGGTCATCCTTTCCCTTCAATGTTTCCACACCATGAAAAAAGAGAAAGCAAAATCCTAAGGACACCTGAACCTTTTTGAAAAACACCCAACCCAGAACACAAATAAAGTCATCCTGGTCTGAAGTTCACAAATATTTTGGAAGGCAAATGGATGGGAAGAGTTTAGCCTGCACACACTTATTTGTCATGCAGCCTGACTGCTGCTTTTCGACGTGCTTTGATCCTCTGCAGTTTTTTTGGCCCAGGCATTAGATAATGCTTTAGAAGCCATTAGAAAAAAATGGTGACAATTGAAATGCTTTGAAAAATGACAGTTTGATAGTCTAATAATAGCCCCTACACTGATCTGGAGAAGGTTTTCTGTTCTGTTTTTTTGTGATATTCATTATCTACAGTGCATTTCAAATCGTCCCTTTCCTCCCCAGTAAATAATTTAACCCTTTCCCGACCTGCAGCCCTGGCAATGTGGAGCACAGATGGAGATCTGTGCAGATTTCCAGAGGTGTGTGCTCCATAAAGAGCTGCTGGAAGGTGCTGTGATGCTGAGAGGAGGGAAAAGGGAGAGGATGACACTATCTGTGTTCTTGGACCGTGCAGAGTGAGGGCCCCATTCCTGCAGGCTCTCCAGGAAGGTTCTTCATCAGGAGGAAACACATCTTGGGGAGTGAGGTGGGGAGGAGCTCGCATTTCATTGCGAGAGCTTGTTTTTGCAAGATGTTATTTGGCAGCGATAAATGAGCAACTTTCAAGCCTCAGAAGTGATTAATTTCTCACTGGAGCTGTCTCTGAGCCTGTCACAGCCTGACAATCCTGACATAAGTGTCATTTATAATGTCACAAGTCTATTCCCCATAAATGTCATTACACAATTACTCCGAGGATGAGGAGAGCTTCACCGGGGGAAGAGCGTCTGGTATTAAGTCAATTACAGATCTTAATGTTATTGTTGGGTTGTCCCCCCTCATACAATTACTTTGTGTCTCACTCGTTCAGTTTGTGCAAATTAGCAATTATTTATTGCAGTGATAGCACCAGGTAGGGCTGGTGCCACCAGAGCTCAGGCACAGCCCCCTCCGGGGCTGATCTCCCGTGAGGATGGGGAGCTTTGGTGAGGATGAGGAGCGGTGACACTGAGCCCCCCTCTCCCTGGCTGCTCTCTGCCCCTCTCTGGACGGCCCCACCATCTGGGGGAGGTGATAAATCCTGCCTGGGCTTTGATAACGAGGGCTGCTTTAATGAGGGGGCTTTTTGTGCCGCCGAACAAAAGCGGCTCCCTCTTGTCAGAGGGACAGAGGAGTTCAGCGAATTCCCCCGCGCTGCACCTCAATTATGCCTTAAAATTGGCATCAACGGAGCCTTCATTTAGTTCTAACAGGCTTTTCATCCTCCTTGGCCCAGGCACAAACAATTCCCGGGCTCGGTGCAGGGGGAGATTTGGGTTTGTTACACACCCCAGGTGTGGTGAGGGAGCTGGAGAGGAGCAGGGGCTGGGCACTGCCAGGTCTCCATCTCTCCCGGGATATTGTGGGACACGAGCCCGTGGTGTGAGTGGAGATCACTCAAATCCAGCTCCATTTCTGAGCTGGAATGAAGCTGGGAACGGGCAGAGATGGGTTCTGGCTTTGGCAGAGAGCAGCACTGTGGCACCACAATCTGACTCACAGACACGGAAATGTGGAAACAGGCCAGGAATTTCCATGATAATCCTCCAGATTTGCACCAAGACAAACTGAGATGAGGATCAGGCCTTTTAAATTGCTCCCTTTGCCTGTTTGCTATTCTGGGAAGCTATTGTTCTCAAAGGGACATCTTTAAAGCACAAGCTGGTAGAATAATTTATTTGCGAATAATTTATTCAGTGATTGATGGGAAAAGCTGCTGAATAAATAATTCACTGAATGCTAATGGAACATCAGAGATGGTCGAATAATGAAAATGTTTATTTGCAAATAACTTATTCAAAGAAAAATGCTGAAACGTATCGGCTCAATTATTCGTGGTGAATAATCCAGTCACTCAGGCAGCCCGGTGTGACATGGCAGAGATGCCTTTCCCAGCAAGAGGAGGGATCCAGGTACACCAGCCCTGTTTGCTCTGATCTGCAGGGGATGAGGAGAGCTTGGGTGAGGAACTCTGTCACTAGACAGACACAAAAAAGCCACACTCACCCATCAGGGTGTGAAATGAGAAAGATCAAGAAGTTTATTTTGGGATCTTGATTTCTATACTCTTTGGAATTTGATCAGGGATTGGGGGATGAGGTTAACACCTCTCTGACCCCACTGGTCAATGTAGAAGTCCATCAATTTGTCCTTGCCCCTGGAAAGGAATGTATTATTTACCAAACATCACTCTTTGTTTATTTTACGACGAGTGAGAAATCTTCAGTACAGAATGTAAATATCAGAAGGCTGAAAAATTAGGGTGACAGAACTCCTCAAACTGAGCTCAGATTAAAGGTTCTGCCCCTGATGGGGGTTTTGCATCACCAGCCTCTCCCACCCCTCATTTACTGTCAACTACAGCAGCTCGAATCCAGAATCCTCTCTGAGCTTTGCACAGTTTATAAAAGCAGCTGGGGATGGAGTCCTGGAACGGAATCAGTTCCTGATCACGGGATTATGGAATGTCCTGAGCTGGGAAGGACCCCCAGGGAGCAGAGTCCAGCCTCTGTCCCTGCACAGACACCCCAAAATCCCACTCTGGGCATCCCTGGAGAGGTGTCCAGGCTCTCCTGGAGCTCTGTGCCCATTCCCTGGGCAGTGCCCAGCACCCTCTGGGGGAAGAACCTTTGCCCAATGTCCACCCTAAAAGCCCAAGGCTTCACCCCCGGGGGGACATTTTAGACACAAGCTCTGGAAACTTCACTTCTAAACCTGCAGCAAAAGGAAAATCCAGCAGAACTTTTGTCACTGATGTTTGGGGGGCCCAGGCAGGGACCCCACACAGGGCAGGTCCTGCAGGTCCTCAGCTGTTCCATTTGCCAGAGCAGACCTTTCCTGCTTCCCTGCAGCTGTACAGTGGGGCTCAGGTGCTCCTGGAAAATTGAAGTGATTTTGTGATGATACTGGAGGTAATACCAGAAAAAATCTAAATTACATTTTAAAAGGAATCTACCCTTTTATCTTTTAACCTTAGGCCTCTCCCTCTCATGCAGAAAAATCAATCTTGACTAATCTACTGACCAAGTAAAAGTGAAAAGGGGAACCCATATAATCATGTACTTTATCTTCTTTAAATATTTTTTTTACAGAAGAGGAACTCATATAAACACCTACTTTATCTTCTTTAAGATATGTTTTACAGAGAAGCTCAGCAAAACATCCAAAGCTTCCTCATGGCTCTTAGGAGAAAACCCCATTGTCCTGAAAGAATCCATCACGACTCCTGAGGGAGTTTGGGGAGGAGCAGGGGCAGATCCCACCCAGCTGCTGTCGGGGTGTTTTAGGGAACTCCTGCTCACAGCTCTGCCTTCCCTGGCCCCGGGATTCCCAAAGCCTGCCTGGACACACAACTGCAGGAATGGGCAAGTGAGGGGTCAGTGGGAGCCAGGGGCACGTGGGCTGCTGGGGTTTGGGATCAGCTGCAGGAAAAGCTGTTCCCATCACTTTATTTCTTTATTATTTATCTGTTTCAAATGGCTGGCACTCATGGCAGGAAAAACTCCTTCAGCAGAATCCCTCTAAGCATCCACCTGGGACGTGGAAAGGAGCCACTTGGGACACCAGGGCAAAGGAAAGCTCTGCCCAGGCTCCTGTCTCAGAAATCCCCTCTTTTTCTCAGTTATTCTTCTTATTTCTCTCCTCCAGTGGCTTTGCTTTGGGCAGGGTTTGAAACCAGGACAAGCACAACCCCTGCAGTGGAACTCTGGGCACTCTGCTCTCCCTGGGTGGAGAGGGGAGCTGTGGGACAATAAGAGGCTTTGTCTTTTATTTCTAAAAGTTTTCCAAACTTCTGATCAGACGTTGATGAGGCCTGGGGCCAGGTTTGGAGTTGTTGCATCTCTTGTCCAAAACGTTCTGCTTGTGCCTGGCTGAAAGGCAAGCCCTCACTTTCCATGAACAGCTCAGGGCTGCAGTCCCAGGAGCAGCTCAGGTCACCTGGCCCATCCCTCAGGGCTTTATCATCCTGTTTTCCCCATTTCCTGCCGTGCTCCGGGGAGGAGGGGACGTTTCCAGGAGTAGGAGCAGTAAATCACGGGCTGTGTGTGCATAATCCCGGTGTGTGGCCAGAATGCCAACGAGGGGGGATGGCAGGAGAGACCCTGGAGCTCTCTGGGACAGGGGGCAGCAGAAAAGGAGCTTTTCCCTTGGTGCTGGGGGGGCCTTTTGCTCCTCTGAGGGGCTGAACTCCCCGTCCATGGGGCAGAGGGAGCGGGCAGAGGTCAGAGCCCTGCACAGGGAGGGCTGCAGAGCTCCCCGGGGAGATGAGCTCAGAGGAAAAGTTTGGCAGGGCAGGAGTAATTAATAAACCCCTGGGGATGATGTGAGGATGTGATCACAGGGCTGGAACCATCAGTGGCTGAGCTGCAGAGCCTTCAGCTCTGCTGGCACTGGGCTGGAGGGGCTGCTGAGCTCCCAGTGCCCTCCCAGGGCTCTGATCCCAGGGATGCTCCAGCCCTGGAAGGGGCATGGGGGGACCTGGGGCTGAGATTTGTCCCCACATGAGGGTACCTGGAGCTGGGCTTTGGCCCTACAAAGGGGGGGACCTGAGGCTCAGCTGTGGCCCCACACAGGAGGGACCTGGGGCTGAGCTTTGTCCCTACACAAAAGGAGGAACTTGAGGCTGAGATTTGTCCCCACACAGGGGAACCTGGGGCTGAGATTTGTCCCCACAGGAGGGACCTAAGGCTGAGCTTTGGACTCACACAGGAGGGACCTGAGGCTGAAATTTGTCCCCACACAGGAGGGACCTGAGGCTGAGCTTTGGCCCCACACTGCCCCAAGAACCTGCAGCAAACTGGATTTTGGGGCCACATCTCCGTCCTCCTCACGCTGCCCTACCTGGATCTAAAAATACCAGAGCTGTGCTAAGGGCCTGCTATTACATCTCCTTTGTGATCACACCCAGCCACAGCAGAACCAGCTCAGCGCTGGTTTATTCTCTGAATTTCTGGGTGCATTAGCACTGTCAGAATCCCTGATGTATCACCTTGCAGGGAGTCTAAAAGCCTGTCAGTGCCTTACTTTGCATTTTTGTTCTGGGTTCAAAAGCTGAAGGCACAGCTGAACTGGAATCTTTTCTCTGGGCTGCTGAAAGAAACGTAAGAGAAATCTCATTTTTTAAAAAGTATGAAAGGACCATAAAAATAAGCTTTTCACTAAGCTGATCAACTCGGGCTCTGTATAGCAAAAAGGATTCAGAATGAGTAGCTGATAATACAGGCTTTGGTTTGTGGGAAATGAATTAGAGATGGTATTTGAAAGGACTATTTCATTTAGGTGTTTTGGTGGCATAAACCCAGCTACTACAGTTAGAGTGCAGCAAGCTTAAATATTAGTTAAAAGTTAATTCATATTTTTAGCATATAATTTCTAATTAACTGGCTGTAGTTATCTTGTTAAATGTCAATTAAATCCGGGAGCATTTCTCACAGGTTTCCTGTATTCATAAAATGTAATTATACAGCCATTGCTCATGTAGCCCTTATTATTGGGATAATCTACAGCTAAATATATCTCTTACATACTAATTATACATCACTCAGTGCTGTATTGATAATCAGTAATTGATTTAGCACAAACAATTGTCATGTTACCTCTCGAAATGTCAACCTGAAGTATTTGGAATTAAAACTTGTGGCCACAACTTGTGGCTGGGGCTGAGCTGTGCTGCCAGGAGGGTTCCTGGGCTGGGGGACCTGGGCAGCTCCTGCCCAGGGGCTGGGATGGGGCTCCTGGGGTGCCCAGGATTTGGGAGTGTGGCTCTGCTGCTGAGAAATGTGGACAAACTGGGCTGGGAAGGAATTGGGCACAAAAATAAGGGAAGAGACAGGAGAAGACTCAAACAATTTATCCCCAGAAATCCTTCTGTTGAAATCACAGAAATCCCAGGATGGTTTGGGGTCGGAGGGACCTGAAAAATCATCTCATCCCACCCCTGCCATGGCAGGGACACCTTCCACCGTCCCAGGGTGCTCCAGCCTGGCCTGGGGCACTGCCAGGGATCAGGGGCAGCCACAGCTACTCTGGGCACCCTGTGCCAGGGCCTGCCGACCCTCCCAGGGAACAGTTCCTGCCCAACATCCCACCCAAATCTCCCTTCTTTCCGTTTAAGGCCATTCCCTTTTCCCCATCCCAACCTGCCCATGTTAAAATTCACTTTCCCTCTTTCCCATCATCCACTGAAGGCCGTCCATCCTTTCTGAATTCCCTTTGTTTTTTTGTGCTGGTGCCAGAACAAAGGGCAAGGCTTGGTGTTCTCCTCATGGAACACAATTCCTCCTCCTCCCAGCTGTGTTTTAATTCCTCCTCCTAACTGTGCTCTCCTGTGGGGCTGTGTGGGGCAGGGCTGGGCTGGGCTGGCTTTGCAGTCACTGTGGCCTCATCTTGTCACGTCCTGCCCAGCTCCACGCTGACCTCCCTCTGCTCAGGGAACATTAATTACAGCTCAACAATTAGCAGGGAGTACCTGAAACCCCAATTAACTGTGATCTATAACTGTGGTGGTCCAGATGAAAAAAGGGAGGGAAAAAAAAAAAAAAAAAACAGAAAAAGGAAAAAAAAAAAGAAACCACCAAAGAGAAGCTGAGAAGGACTTAATTAGATTTGCACATTTGCTGCCCAGCAGTACCTTGGAGCAAATATTATTCCCAGTGTCTCCCAGTCTCTGGCCTGAGCCATCTCCTCCCTCCCCCCTCGCTGTCTGGGTGACATTTCCTGCTCCATCAGAGTGATTTGGAGTTTGGACCCTGTCCCTTGCCAGCTCTGGACATGTCTGTGTTGATGTTGATGTTATCCAAGCAATGATCTCCCCTTCCCCTGTCACTTTGTATCACCCTCTGCTCAGCCTCAGCAAAGGAGCAGCAGCCTCTGCCTTTTCCCCCTTTGTGCTTCCCTCTCTTGCTGGGAGTGGTATTTAAATTAAACCACGAGTTCTGCTCCTTTCCCTTCGCTCCCACGTTTCCTCAGGCAACCAATTTCATAGATCTGGGAAATGGAATCAATATGAAGGTGGATTGTCCTTATGAGACCCTCTTAATATCCCAGGAGAGCAGGCTGGGTACTGCAGGATTAAGGAAAGGGAAAATTACTGAGGGCAGGGCTCTTTGGAGGGCTGTTTGTGTGCACATGGTGGACAAATACTGAGATGTGGAAAACAGGATCCAGGGGTTTGCATGGCTTTAATTGAAACCATTTGTAATCCTCATTCTCTTAAATGACACTTTTTATCTTCCTTGGGATCACATGGTGGGTTCTGCTGCACGCTGGGTTCATAAAATATACAAAAATTCCATGTTCTTTGGAGAAAATTCATTTTGAGTGATGGGGCGGGGATGGCAATTCAAGTAATAACTCTGAGTGATATAAAAATGAACCCATTCTTCAGAGTGTTAAAGCTCTGCAGAGCTCTGTGGCCACCACCAGCTCATTTCCATTTCGCATGAAAACAAATTGTCCAAAACTCAATGAAAGACTCTCTTATTTCTGAGTGACTTTTGTTATTGATTCACTGGGGACGAAGTTTTCTGGCTCGCTCAGAGCGAGTGGGGGAATGTGTTTGCTCACAATCATCCCTTGGTGCTGCTGGTTTCATAACCAGAGTTCATTAGAAATGAAAACTTAATTGAATTATGTCGGTTGTCCTTGGGGGAGCAGTCAGGAGGAGCAGAAATTCTCTTTCTGAGGGGACAATTCTGCTTCTCCCTGGGCTGGGGGATCTCCCCTTGCCCAGTCCCTCTCCAGGGACGCTCCCAGCTCTTGGTTCCTCCCATTTTTCTGCTGATTCTCTCTTTGCATTCTCTTGGCCTCCTCTTTTCAACCTCAAATTTTTCTTTTTCTGCTGCCAAACAGCTCCATGAGCTGACCTGGCCCTGCTGCAGTGCTGGAATCTCCCTCCTGCCAGGACTGGCTGTCCCTGGGCTGTCCCTTGGTGTCACCAGCCAGGGGGATGGACTCTCCTCCCCTCCTCTCTGCCATCTCCTCCTCGGGAATGTTGATCCAGAGCAAGCGGCAGGATCCCAATTCCCTGCACAATCCTCAGTATTGGGGGTTTGCTGTGCTCTCCGTGGAACTCTTTGCAGTTTCCCTCGTGGTGAGAGTGGGAAGCAGGAGCACCCTGAGTCGTGATGAGCCTCCTCATTAGCTGCAATTAAAATTCTGCCCTCATTTCCTTTCAAAGTGCTCCAGTATTCCTGCAGGAGGCCTTTCCCCAGGGCAGGGCTCTCCCCAGCAGCTCCTCAGCTGCAGCAGGAATCTGGAATCCAGGTGGGAAAGGAGAAAAAGGAGCTTGGCCATGCCTGGAGGGAAGGGAAGGGGAATTGGAGACAAGGACTGGGAATAGGAAGAGCAGCAAGAACAGGGTGAAGATGATGAAGATCAAGTATCCAAGATTAGAGCTCAAGGAGTTCTCTCTCTCTAGCATGTGGTGGAATTTTACCCAATTTGCAGTCTTGGCATTTGCCTTTCTATTTTTATTTTTTTTTTTTTAATATATGCCCATACATTTACCAAATTCTAGAAAGAGAAAAAACAAAAAAGGGAACTGGAAGTTACACGGATTCAGCGTGCGTAACGAAAACGTGATGCCACATATTCCCTGTGAATATTTCAGGATAAAAAGGCAGAGAGAAATCAGATAAATGTATCAAAAGGAGTCAGCTGTCTGCCAAAGCTTGTTTTAAATATCAAATTAGAATATAATGGTATGCACAGTTTCCATACCAAATCAGGAGTTTATTGGCAGGGACGGGAAGGTGACGCAATTCTGAGTCCTCCCACACCCCTGGGTGAGGGATGGAGGAGTGCTGAATGGAATAAAAGTGATTTTGGGACCAAATGCAGGCTGAGATGGACATTCCCGAGGTCCAGACAGGGGAGTGGCTCCTCGGGGTGCTGGTGGCTCTGGTCACTCCCAGGTGACATCTCCGAGCCATGGGCTGGCCCTGCCTCTGCCTCTGTGCCTCTGGCAGGGGGCAGAGGGTTTGGATCAGCCCCAGGGTGTTTATCTGGGGTCTCCTGGTGGCTCTGAACCCCTGATCTGATGTCAGTGATTGCCCAGAAATGCTGAATTTGTTCCCCCCTCACCAGCAGTGAGGAGTGTCAGGGCAGATGAGATAGCTCAGATATTCCATATTCAGATATCAGATATATACAATGCTGTTTTTAGGTAAAAATGCAGCAAGGGGAGCACTCCTGGGAGCAGGAATTGGGTGAATGTTGCTGATTCTGGAACCAGCCAAGCTCAAAGCACAGCTGGAGTCTGGGGCTCCACCTGGGCCTGTGCCTTGGGCAGGGAGGGAAACCCAGAAGCACCAAATTAAAGCAGAAATGATCCAGAGGGATGTGCCTGTCACCAGGAATGTGGAATCACCCTCCCACTGCTCTGGGGGTGTCCCCTGGTGGGACAGCCCTGGTGACTGACACACTGAGGGCCACTGGGAGCCACCCCAGGGGGGTTTTGTGCCCAGCAGACAAAGATGAGCAGCTCGGGTGGTGATTTCTGAGGGTGAGGAGAAAATTCCCATGGGAAGAGGGAATTTCCAGGGGGTTCCCAGCACCAGCCCTGCTTTAGGTGCAGTTCAAGGCTGCAGCTCCTTTGGACAGGGAAGGGAAAGAGGAAGAAAATTGAAATATTTCTTTGCAGGCTGAAGATCTATTGCTGTAATATTTCTGCTGCTCTGGTCTCTGTTCCCTGCTGGCAGTCCCAGCTCCCCAGTAGCTCTGGGCTGTCTGTCAGAGCCTCTCTCCCTCACACACGGAATATTTGTTAACTCCAACGATTTGAGGCAAGCAGGGAGGTGCTGTGCTGGAGAAGGGTTTTTCAGATAACTGCCTGAGGCACCAGACATTTTGGAATCAAAATCTGGAAAGCAGAGTCATTATTTCTCTTGTTTTAGTGCCTGCTTTTACTCTCTCTCTTATTGACAAATGTTCCTTAACCCATCTTGCTGTGGGTGGTTTTCTTCACATTTGCACTTTACAGAGCTGTTAAAAAAGGGAAGAAGAAAGAAAAAGACTTTATTTAACCGTCTTGGCAACGCGTCCCCCTTCGTGCTCCCTCACCCTTTGCTGTCTCTTTTTTGACTTCTGCTCTGTGGGCAGAGGCTCTGGAAGCTGCAGCTTTTCCTGGGAGATGGGGGTGGGAAGTGTCTGGGACAAAGGGGGGTAGGAGGGGAATTTCTCTTCAGCTCCCTCTGGCAAAATGTCAAACAAATCCCAGTGCTCACCTTGCTGCCACCTCGAGGTGCACAAATCTCCTCCCTGGAGGAATTTTTCAGCTGTGGGAGGGGCTCCACAGGGCAGGGGGACACTCACCTGTCACCAGGGGACACAGAAGAACCACACTCACCCGTCAGGGTGTGAAACGAGAAAGAAGAAGGAAGTTTATTTTGGGATCTTGACTTACATGGTCTTTGGAATTTGATCAGGGATTGGGGGATGAGGTTAACACTTCTCTGACCCCACTGGTCAATGTAGAAGTCCATCAATTTGTCCTTGCCCCTGGAAAGGAATGTATTATTTACCAAACATCACTCTTTGTTTGTTTTACAATGCGTAAGAAAGCTCCAGTAGAAATGCAAAACATCAGAAGGCTGAAAAATCAGGGCAGCTCCATCCCTGGGAGTGTCCAGAGAACCAGGGGAGGTGTGGGGCTGCATGGTGTGGGCTGGCAGGGTCAGAGGTTGGACTCCATGATCTTGGAGTTCTTTTTTTCAGTCCATCTTTTCCAGCCTTGATGGTTCCATGATTCATCCCCGTGGGGTTGTGATTTCAGTGACATCCCAGGGCTCAGGTCAGGGCCCTGGGGGCTGTTAAAGCAAAGCACTCAGCCTGTGCTGCTCAGAGGTTTGGGTTTCAGGGGGTGGAAAACACGGAGCAAGTGAATAAAACGCTGTAAAAAAACAGGGAGAGAAATAAAGAGGAGGTGACAGAGCTGGGACTGCACAAGTCCTTGGTCCCAATGACCTCGGGGGGTCTCAGGTGCCTGGAAGGAGTTCATGGTTATTCACAGGCATAAATAGGAACAAAATTTAAAAAAAAAAAAAGCAAAAGGCTGGGATGTGAGGCTCAGAGGAGCAGGAAATGTTTCCTTCCAGCAGCACAGTGGGAGCAGCAGTGATAACCTGCTCCTCCTGGAGCTGAGATCCCTCTGTGAGGGACACGGATCACAGGGATGATGTGTGTGAGCTCAGTGTGTGTGCTGCTGCTGGGGACAGGGACAGAGAGCACTCAGATCCCTCTGTGAGCCCCACAGATCACAGGGATGATGTGTGTGAGCTCTGGGGACAGTGGGGTGGGGACAGAGAGCTCAGATCTGTCTGTGAACCTCACAAATGGATCTGTGTGAACTCAGGGTGTGTGTGCTCCTGGTGGGGACAGTGACAGTGACAGAGAACACTCAGATCCCTCTGTGAGCCCGAAAAATCACAAGGACAATGTGTGTGAGCTCGAGGTGTGTGTGGGGATTGCTGTGAGCTCAGGGCGTGTGTTCTTGTGGTGGGGACAGTGACACAGAGCTCAGATCTGTCTGTGAGCCCCAAAAATCACAGGGAGGGTGTGTGTGAGCTCAGGTGTGTGTGCTCCTGGTGGGGACAGTGACAGTGACAGTGACAGTGACAGTGACAGTGACAGTGACACAGAGCACTCCCGGGACCGGCTCTCCTCGCCTGAAGAGCAGGTCCTGAGGAGGGAGAGCTTTTCTGGCAGAGGGAACATTTGTCAGCAGCTCTCCTGGGAAGGCACAGCCCATTTTGGTTACACACAGCCGAGTTTTTGGTTACCCAGCCGAGTTTTTGGTTAGAACACAGCCGAGTTTTTGGTTAGACACAGCCGAGTTTTTGGTTACCCAGCTGAGTTTTTGGTTAGACAGCCGAGTTTTTGGTTAGACAGCCGAGTTTTTGGTTAGACAGCCCTCCTGAGGCACCTCGCACCGCTGCAGCCGCGGAGCGCGGGGATTCCAGTCCTGCAGGGAGCAGCAGGAGGCTGCGCTGGGTTCGGTGGCTGCTGCACAAAGTGCGAGGCTGAGGGCACTGAGCTGTTCCCTGCTGACCCCTCTCTCACTTTTGGGATGGTTTTAGGGTGTGGGGGTCCTGCTGCTCCAGTGGGAGCAGCCCCCAGTGCTGTCAGGTTCAGACTTGCCAGAGAAATTGGGAAGGGCAGCAGGAGAGGACCTTGTTCAGCCTGACCAGGGCAAGACGTTTCCTGCACAGACCCCTTGGGAACATCACTGCTCTGCTCTCAAAAGGACAAAATTTCCCTCATTACTTCACTTATTTATTTATCATTTATTTGCGTTTCCTTCTGTATTGGCAGACACTGATAAATGTGAGCTGCACGTGTTTGTCTCCTCAGCAAAGCCTGAAAACCCGGGTTTAATCTATTGCAGAGGTGCTGTGGGTTTTTAGGGCTGGACACACTGACTGTCAACTCCCCCTCACAGCTTTTTAACAGCATGAAAATGTAATCTGATAACAGAAACACTTCCAGGTCCTCGAGTCATCCCTTTCACTCGACAACTTCCAGATCAATCCGTGTACCAATATTATTAATTGCAGCATTTTATTTGCACGTTTAGACCTGTTTGATTAACCTGCCTTTTTGCACTGCAGAGCTCAGCATCTGGACTGACAGATCCGCACAGGAAAATTAAGGATATAAACTTGTTTACAGAGATTAGATGGAATCTTTGCAGTTCTGTCCTCAGCCTCCCCGACTGAGCTGGACCTGTAAAGACAGGGAAGATCTTTATCGGATTTCTCAGGCAGCAGAGCTCAGAACTCCCTATAAATTCCCCCTGAGAGGCAGATTTGGGGGCTGAGGCTCTGCTCAGAGCCCTTCACATCACAGGGACCACCCTGACCTCACTCACACAGGCAGGGAGGGAGTTTTAATTGCTGTGTTACAATAAACCGGGTGTGACACGTAAATATTGCAACTGTCACAAGTTCCCGAAATCACAGCAGCAAATTTCTCTGCTTGTTTCCATCCTGGGTGAGGATGAGCGGGTTATTTTTTTTTTTTTTCCAATTGGATTGCTGCTTTAATAGAAATATTACCCTGACAGCCAAGCTTGCTCTCCCACCTAATGCATTTTCAACTTTTTAATGCTTATTTCGGGAAATGTGGCTCCTGCAATTCGCACCCAGCTCTCAGGAAGTGATGCCTTATGAGAACACCTCATGATGAGATTCCTGCAGCTCACAACTTCTTTATTTAAAGGGGTTTTATTTTTACTCTTCAAGGCATTTTTGCGGTTGGGAGAGGGCAGAGATTCCCCCAGAGAGGGGAGACAGTCTCTGTCCTGTCCTGAGTGAGCTGTGTGGGTGCTGTGGGGTCACCCTGGAGCATCCTGACCCTTCAGCCTTCCCTCGCCCCTTCTCACCCACCAGTTTGCATTGCTGCTGTTGGAAAAGCTGCTCCCACCTCCCCACCAGGGAAAGTGGCAGCAAAATGCCAAAATTCCAGGTGATTCCTCCTCGGCAGGAAGCAAAATCTCCCTGCTGCTGTTCCCTGAGTGACCGGGCAGGGCTGAGCTCTGCGTTTTGGGGAAGGTTTGGAGAAATGGCTGCAGGGCAGGAGCAGCACTGGGCTCCTTCACTGACAGGATTCTGCACCTGGAAACTCATCAGATGTTGGCTCTGGGCTGTGCAGGGGGACAAGTGGAGCATCAGGGCCAGGGATGGCAGCTCTGCTCTGTGTTACAGGAACAATCACCCTGCCTGCAGCTTTGATTTATTTCTCTTTTTTGGTTCTCAGATTGGCCTGGTGCTCGCACTGGAGAGGAAACAGGAAACAAGAAACAAGTTGTACCTCTTGTCTTCCTCTTTCGGTTCCAATTAATCTGATTTGTGCTCAGCAGGAGCCGTTCCCACTCATACACACAATGCAGCAGCCTTGCAACTACAGTTCCTTCTACATAAATCAATCTCTGTTTAATTTTAGCCTGTACTGAATTTGATCAAACCCTCAGGAATTGGTTATAAAAGCTCTACAAGTGCAGCTTTTTATTTGGATCAATTCTGAGGGCTGTAGGAAGCTATTCTGTAGTGTAATCACTGCTCATGGAAAGTGGAAATGGAATCCTTTATTGTTTATGATGCAAATCAGACAACAAATTCAGAATCATCTCTGCTGCCTGCACTGTTCCCAGTTTTGGAAATTTAACTTGCAAGTTAAAAGCAGGAAAGTTTTCAGTTACCACCAGCAAGACTCTTATTTTAAAATACTCATTTTTAAATTATTTATCATTTAACATCCATATGGCTGTGGTGTAACAGGGGCTACATTATCTATGGACAGCTAATAACTCTAATTGGGCTTTAATGAGGAAAATGCTTTTTCTGTGTGTGCAGCCACGTGATCCTGAGCTGGTCCTCAGCCACAGGGAATGAAAATGAGGGAGCTCAGCCAGTGTGGACACTCCAAAGCTCACTGCAGGTCCCCAAAGCTCACTGCTCACTGTGATGTCCCTCACCCAGGGCTTGCTGTGACTCAGAAACCCCCTGGAGCAGACACGGAGGGGTGGGAGAGCCCCTGAGCTGTTGGAAAACCAAGAATCCCCAATTTTATCAAGAAATGGGGCAGGGCTTGGAACAGGAGGATCTTTAAGGTCCCTTCCAGCCCAAACCAACCTGTGCTCCCATGGAATTCCATGATCCCACTCTTGGCTTGCAGCTTTGGAAGAATTTTGCATCTCTTGATGAAGCTTAGGCTGGGATTTAATTTTTTTTTCCCAAGTCTTCTCCTACCTGCTGGTGAATGAATCCCAAAAAAGATTTCTGTCACTTTACAATAGGGAAGGAGACAGATTGCACCATTGCTCCAGCTTTCATTTTAATACCTGCCAATAGCACTTTGCAAATCCTGGAGTGTAATGCTAAAAAAAAAAAAAAAAAAAGAGAGAGAGAGAAGTGTAGCTAACATGAGGTTAAAAAAATGTCTTTAGTGTGTAAAATATGAAGCTGGATGACACATAGGCAGCTGCAGATGCACTAATTTGATTTCATGCCTTAGAATCAACTGTTCTCCTGCACTGAAAGGCACATTTACATCCATCTGGCAGAGCAGGTTCCTTTTCTTTCCAGAGCTCCTCCACTCTTGTCTCACCCCAGGTTTCCATCCCATGCTCTGCTCACAGGGATGACTTTGGAGCAGCCTTTTTTTTTTTTTTTTTCCCCAGCCCACCCGTGTTTTCCAAGAATTTACAACAAAAATTTATTTTTTATTCCTCCCACCCCTTTATTTTCTCTCTGTTCCGAGTCTCAGGGTATTATTACTGGATTAGGAGACACAGAACACAGGATCTGAGTGTTTGAGCTTTAATCCTCATAAGACAGAGCCTTACAAAGCTGGGCTTGTGACACTGGAACCTCTGGGTTTGTGACACTGGGGACAACTGGGCTTGTGACACTGGGGACAACTGGGCTTGTGACACTGGGGACAACTGTGTTTATGACACTGGGAAATCACTGGGTTTGTGACACTGGAACCTCTGGACTTGTGACACTGGAACCCTTGGTTGTGACATTGGGAATCTCTGGTTGTGGCACGGGGAGCCACTGGGTTTGTGATACTGGGAGTCACTGGTTCTGACACTGGGAACAACTGGGCTTGTGACACTGGAAACCCCTGGGTTCATGGCACTGGGAGTCACTGGGTTTGTGGCACTGGAACCCCTGGGCTTGTGACACTGGGAGTCACTGGTTGTGACGCTGGGAATGACTGGGTTTGTGACACTGGGAACAGGATCCCTGTCTGGGAAGGGCTGGATGCCTGCCCTGGGTCCCTGCCCTGGATCCCTGTGCAGGATCCCAGTGCAGGACCCCAGTGCCCAGTGCAGGACCCCAGTGCAGGATCCCTGTGCAGGATCCCAGTGCCCAGTGCAGGACCCCAGTGCCCAGTGCAGGACCCCAGTGCAGGATCCCAGTGCAGGATCCCAGTGCCCAGTGCAGGATCCCAGTGCAGGACCCCAGTGCAGGACCCCAGTGC
>JANPWX010025038.1:28467-40496 GCA_024734555.1 Trochalopteron elliotii
TGTCCCTGTCCCTGTCCCTGTCTCTGTCCTGTTCCTGTCCTTGTCCTGTCCCTGTCCTTATTCTGTCCTTGTCCTGTCCCTGCTCTGTCCCCGCTGTCCCTGCTGTCCCTGCTGTCCCTATCCTGTCCCCGCTGTCCCTGTCCCCGCTGTCCCCGCTGTCCGTGCCCATCAGCAGCAGCCACCACACAAGCAGAGGAGCTGCAGAAGACAAATGAGGTTTCTGAGCTGCACAGACTCGCCCGTTTGCACCGGGGAGGAGGAGATGGAGACATCACCTCATTAACACCTCGCTGTGATCGCACCGGGGCTGCGGGGCTCCACACTCCGTGTTTTCCAATTCAAAGGAGAGGAGAGCAAATTTACGGATGATGACTTGATTAAATTTAAATCACTATAAAAATATCGAGGCGAGGCTTCGGTGGTGACAGGAAAATCTCCTTCAGCTTTTCTTTCCCTTACCCAGGGTTTCAGTGAGGTCCATGAGGAGAGGACAGCCTGCACAGTTTTCCTCCCTTCATACTCGAATTTGTTTCTACACAATTTTTATTTCAATTTCTAAACATTAAAATGTTTTTTTTTTGTTTTGTTTATTTTGGGTTTTTTTTGTGGTTTTTTTTTTTTTGTTTGTTTGGTTTTTTGTTTTTTTTGGTTTTTGTTTGTTTTGGGGTTTTTTTGTTTTTTAAATTTTTAATGTGCAGCAATGAAAACTATCATTGAAAACAGCCAGGAAGGGATTTCTGAGGAAGCTTTTTTTTCACTCAGAATGTCCTAACCCTGAGGTTCAAGTCAACAAAAATCCCGAACTGACAGAAATGTTGGCAAACACACCAGTAATGAGTTCTGTGCTGCCTTCCTCTCATCTTGAGGGAGCCATAAATGGCCCGGGGCTGTGGAAGAGGGAGGGGATTGTTGGTGCTTCAGGGTCTTTCACTCACCGTGAATAGCTCCGAGTGTTATCAGAAATTCCAGTCTCAATTTCATCCTGGAACAGAGATAATGGCCACATCCCAAAAGATGCTTTCACAGAAGGCACTAATTATCCCTCCTTTGTCAGAGCCTCGGCAGCCTTTGCTGACTGATAACCTCTCCTCTCCTTGGAAATTTCCTTCTCCAGAGCCGGGCTCCGCTTGGGGAGGGGAGATTTGAGGGAGGTGTCAGTGCCAGGCTGAGGTAAATCCTGAATAAAGGATCTCATTTCCCTGAGCTGCTCCTGCACCTTCCCTCAGGGCTGGGCTGTGGGACCTGCCCGGGGCTGCTGGGGCTCACCTGGACGCGGGCAGGGCTGGGGCTGGATCAGAGCTGCCAGGAATGAAGGAAATGTAAAAAAGTGGGAAGAAAAGACCTTTGGCATCATCCATTCCCAGCACTGCCAAGGCCACCGCTGCCCCGCGTCCCCAAGTGCCACATCCACGGGGATTTTTAACCCCCTCAGGGATGGAGACTCCAGCTGGGCAGCTGCGCCAGGGCTGGGCAGCAATTTTGGCAAAGAAACTTTCCCTAAAATGGAAAGAAAACTCCCCTGGTGGAACTCGAGGCTGTCAGTGCTGCCCAGAGGGGGTTTTTTAATCGATGTTTGAGCTTGGCTGCTCTTGCTCCTGGCCTTGCTCAGGTCCTGCTGCAGCTCTGTGGGCTCCTGATAACCCTGAGACTCCAAAGTTTAGGAATTGCTGATGCCCCCAGTGCCCCTGGCAGCTCCTGTTTGTCCTGGAGACTCCCAAGTTTGGGAATCCCCAGTGCCCCTGGCAGCTCCTGTTTGTCCTGGAGATTCATTCCCAGATTTGGGACCACCAGTGTCCCTGGCAGCTCCTGTTTGTGCTGGACATTCCCAGATTTGGGAACTCCCTGTGCACCCACTGCCCCTGGCAGCTCAGCAGGATCAGGGCTGCTTCTGTTTGTCCTGGAGACTCATTCCCAGATTTGGGACCCCCTGAGTGCCTCTGGCAGCTCCTGTTTGTCCTGGATATTCCCAGATTTGGGACCACCAGTGTCCCTGGCAGCTCCTGTTTGCCCTGGAGATTCTTTCCCAGATTTGGGAGCTCCTGTTTTCCAGGCAGGCCCTGCTGCCCCTCTCAGCCCATCCATCTCCCCAGCAATCCCACTCCCATCCCACTCCAATCCCAGGCTCCTGCTGACAGGACGGAGGCATAGGGTGCTGAGAAATGATGATAAATGCACATTCTCATCCTCAGAGCCATCCATCAGTGAGCACTTCCCTCAAGGAGCTGGGGGAGGCAGCTCAAGTGTGCTCCCAACCTGCCGGGGCTGTGCTCCTGAGGGGCTGCTCTGCCACGGACAGACATTAATGAAGGTAATTGAAGACGTTATTAGGGGAATGTGTTTGTTATCAGAGGTTGCTGATGGCGTTATTACTCATAGCCACACTTCATTAATATCCATTTTTCATGGCTCTGCTCTGCAGCTCATTGCTGGCCTGACCTTGTGTCACGGGAGGAAATGTCAGAGATGAAGAGCCTGTGCTCAGAGCTCTGCCCCCCTCACTGCAGGCCCCAGGAAAAGCCCATTTCCCATTTCCCCAGCCTGGAGAGCTCAGCCATTAAAAAAAAAAAAAATAAAATCACAGACAAATGTCTCAAGCACAACACGAAAGAACTACACTCACATCAGGTTGAGAAGTAAGTAGAGAAAAAAAGAAGTTTATTATGTTTTGAAGTTTAAATAGAATTTAGAATTTGATCAAAGATTGGGGGATGAGAGGACCATCTCTCTGACCCCAGTGGTCAACTCAGAAGTTCATCACAGAGAGGAATGAAAACAATCTACTTTGTTTATGTTAAATGTGTGAGAAACTCCAGTAGAAAATACATAAACAATGATCAGAAGGCTAAAAATCAGGGTGACAGACAAAGAGCTCCAGGTCGGGAGCTGGGCATTGCAAATGCTCCCTCAGTGTTTGCTCATGAATAAATTATTGCCCCTCTTGTAAAAGGTCCCCACAAACAAACAAGGAGATTTCAGCTGATGGAGAAGCACGTGGCTCTGTTTGCCTCTGGAATGTACAAGTGACTCCAGCTTTGCTGGTGCACGTTTCACAAGGAAATGTTTTATTGGATTGTTATTGGAGATGTTTAATGATCATCTTTTGTTAGGATCACTGTCAGCTTCCCCCACACAATCACATTTACTGGGGCTTTGGTTCTGATGGCTGCGGCTGAGTCAGAGATTTTCAAATTACAGCAGTCAGAAATAGAAGAATTAACTTGAAAATGCTGATTATAATGGACTTTGACACCCAAAAAAGTTGTGGAAAAGCCCTTTCCAGGAAAACAAAGCAGGCTACAATTAGTGTGAGGATTGCAATGAAGTGAATCCATGAAGCATCAATCCATAATCCATAATCCATGGATTGAAGTGAATCCACGGAGCACAAACCCTTCCCTGGGTGCAATCCCTGCCTTTGGAACCAGAGGAGTTTAGAGGCCCTTCCAACTCAAACCACCCTGAGATTCTGGGATTAAAAATCTGGATTTGCAGAGCAGAAGTTCAAGATTCCACTGGTTTACTGGTGGCAGCGACAAACTCAGTATATAACCAAGGGACAGAGTTCCCTGAGGAAACAAAGCAATTAAAACCCAAAGGGAGCATCCCACAAAGAAATGGAGCTGGGCTTTGCCACCCTGAGCCAGGTGATGCCCTGGGGACAGCTGGGTGTGAGCAGGGGCACAGGGGGGGCTACAGGGCTGACTGAGAGAAGCCCCAAGCCCTTATCAGGATCATTCTTTGGCAGTGCTAATTTTTTAGAATATCGACAGTTTGGTTGAGACGTTAATGATCTTAATTTCCATATTGAGTTTTGTCACTTTAATTTGTTCCACACGCCAGCACGGAGACGTTGGCACTGGAAATCCATGGCAGGAGTCACAGGCAGAGATCCCACACTAATGATGACACATTGCTCACAATTGTCTTTTTGGGTTTTGGCTCAGGCTGTTCCACTCTGTCATTCTCTCTTCCACTTCTCCTGCTGCCTCCAGACCTGTGCTGGAGGATTTTAATAGCCACGGGTGCTGCTCAGTAATCCCAATTTCCTTTGCTTCTGTGTGTCCCCATGTATAAATCGTACATTTACATCTTTCTTTATACATTCCATATATAAATTGCAAACATTCTGGTGATTCAGCACCAGGTGCTGGCTGGAAATGATGCTCTGTGTGTTCAAGAGAGGGATAACCCTATAAAATTTAATGGTGTGTCCTAGAGAGGTTGAACTGCATTATTGGCAGATCTCTGTTTTCGGTGAATGTCAGTAAAAAATTATCAGTATTAGTTAAGGATCTTTATGGGAGCTCCTGAAAACCTCAGTTTTCACATGTAAACACATTTATGGTTATTATCCTCAGCTGAGATGTGTAAATCCAAGTGCCTGCTCCACCATCCTGGGTAACAAGTGACACAATCCCTCCTCCAGGGAATCTCACCGTGCAGGGTTTGGCACATCTGGGGTCCCCCCCTGGAAATCTGCCCAGTCCAGGCTGAAAACTCCCAGGTCTGGACTCCCCAGCTCCACCTCCATGGAATTCCCTGCCCCAGTTCTTTTTCAGTCACTTTTGCCCAGGACTGGGAACAATTCCCAGTTTCTGCAGTGACTCCACAGGGGAACTTTCCCCTGCAAACTCCCAGCAGGTGTTTCCAAACAAGGAAAGAGTTTCAGTTCACCTTTAGACATTTTAGGAAGTTCGACTGGAAAGTTCTGTGTTTTTCTCACTGTAATTGGCTCAGGGCCAGCACAGGAGCAGGGATTGGACTCCCAGGATGGAACTCGAAGCCTGCTGTTCATCTCATTGGACCAAGAGCCAAATAGTCCACCTGAATTATTAAATACTAAAGAGAAATAACAAAGAAGTTCCAGGCTTTTTGAGGTGTTGTAGCAAGTATGAGACCTGACCCTATACTGTGCTCGGCTTTGCCTTTGTTTTTGTATTATTTTCTTTCCTTATTAAAAAGGAAAGAAGTTAATACAAATATTACTTGTAAATAAGGAAATAAATAGGAAATAAAATTTCTTTTTTGGTTTTTCAAGATCATGCCATCCTGCTAATGAATTTTTGCCACTTCTCTGCAAGGGCTGGACCCTCAGAGGTATTGGGAAAACCCAGACTCAGGTGTAGCCCTGGTTTCGTGCCTGAGGTGTTTTGGTTTTCTGAAATTCTTCTCCCAGAAAATTTTCTGTAAACAAGAAAAATGTTTTGGTAAATTGTACCTTTGTTATTCATTCCTTTCCCTAGGAGGGACTTCTTCTTGATGTCCCTCTGCTCTGACCAATGTGAGTGAAGAGGTTTTGTTTGTTTTGTCACCAATCCAATTGGTCTGTGTGAAATAGTATAAAAGGGAGACACATCCCAAAAATAGAGGAGTCATTTTTAGCCTTCTGAAGTTGGAGTCTGTGCTATTGTGGTGTAAAACAGCATCACTCAGGTGCTGATGTTCTCCTGCCAAAGCCCCATCCCTCTGTGCCCTCCCAAACCTGGGAGTCTCAGGGTTACCAGGAACCCACAGAGCTGCAGCAGGACCTGAGCAAGGCCAGGAGCAAGAGCAGCCAAGCCCAGACCTGGATAAAAACCCCTCTGGGCAGCACTGACAGCCTGGACCTCCACCAGGGGAATTTTCTTTCGATTTTAGGGGAAGTTTCTTTGTCAAAAGTGCTGCAGGGGCTCAGCCCCACCTCTGCCTGCCCTGTGCTGCTCCTCTGGGGGAGCAGAGCCCCAGGGGCATCCCTGGAGGAGGGACCCTGGCTCCTCATTACTGCACTGCAATATCAGCTGCATTAACATCGAGTTCTCACCCAGCCCACGGTGTTACTGAGGGGTATTAATCAACTGCTGCTTTATTGTAATGTGCTAAATTGGGATTAATGAACAGCAGGGGTTGATTTACAGGGAGGGCTTTGATTTGTGCCTCCTGTTGCTGCTTCCCTTCCCTTTCCTTTTGCCAGATTCCAGCTCCTGGCTGGGCAAGAGGAGTTATCTCTAAATATTCCTAATTTCCCTCAGGAAACACCTCTGTCCCTCTCAGCACTGGAGTTTCAGTCTATGTCTGGGTCATTAGGATTGTTTCTCAGTGGAAAAACGTTTGTTCTTTGCATGGAAGGATTTCTTTTCCATAATTTTGGTTGTTTCTTTTTTAAAAATATTTTTTTAGTCTTAATAGAATTCTGCCTTTCACAAGCAGGACCCCCAGACCTGTCCCTTCCCACATCCCATCCTGATCAAGGCATTCCTGAGCGTTTTTTTTTTTTTCTTATTTTAATTAGAAGTGATTTCACTTCTTCATCACTCATCTGACGATTAGCTGTACCTGCCCTTCCTTAGAGTCTTTTCTCTTCATTAGTGTTTATGCTTTGTATAACTAAGAAAATAATTAACCGTGCTGGGTTTTATTGGCAGCACTTTGCCAAGATGTTGGTGGGTGTCTGCAGTACATCATAATTTGATGGTGTCTCTGCTGCCGTGCAGAAGCAGGAGAAGAAAAATGCCACATAAACAACGGCCCAGACAGAGTTTGAATGATCCAGTAATTTTGATTTATCCTTTGCATTCCGTGGAACTGGATTAGCAGTTGAAGTCGATGGGTAAACGATCCCCGGCACAATCGGAGGCAGAAACACAAAAGAAACTCCCGGGTGAGATTTAGTGCCGGGCTCTGGGTGTGAATTACAGCCCTGCCTTCACTGCCAGCCACTAACCCCAAAGGCAGGCACCTGTCTGGGGTCTTCAGGAGCTGCCAAAGTGCAGTTTAATCCCCACTCTGCTGTCCCAATCCCCATTTTCCTGTCCCAGTCTCCACTCTCTTGTCCTAATCTCCACTCTCCTGTCCCAATCCCCACTCTGCTGTCCCAATCCCCATTTTCCTGTCCCAATCCCCACTCTGCTGTCCCAATCCCCATTTTCCTGTCCCAATCCCCATTTTCCTGTCCCAATCCCCACTCTGCTGTCCCAGTCTCCACTCTCCTGTCCCAATCCCCATTCTGCTGTCCCAATCCCCATTCTGCTGTCCCAATCCCCACTCTGCTGTCCCAATCCCCTCTCTCCTGTCCCAATCCTTACTTTCCTGTCCCAATCCCCTCTTTCCTGTCCCAACCCCCACTATTATTTCTATTAGAGAGGAGGCAGAGGCAGAGCAGAAGGGCAGGCTGCTACAGCTGCCAGCACTGACACAAGTACAATGAGTGATCAGGGTTTGAAATGCATTCCTGGGCATTTGGAAAGGAAAGAACTCTATTTGAGGATGTGCTCTTAGCCCATCATCAATTAACACTATGACGTCTCTTTAACAACGTGCTAAAATACTGTCTTTAGTTTTGTTATGGAGCCACCCACCCAGCGGGGTCCATTCCCAGGGGTTTGTTTGGCTTTTAGCTCCAAGTTAATTCACTTTTCAGCGGAGGACAGGAGGGAGGTTCAGCACCTCCGGAGCTGAAGCAGAGTCAGTTTAATTGGAGCTCAAAGTCCCCGTGCCAGTAGGGCCCTTGGACAGGAACAATTCCCTGGTCCACGGCTCCATCGTGTGACTCTGCTCTGGGGGGAGAGCAGGGACTCGTGTTCCAGCCAAAATCCTGGCAGACAAGGAAAATGCTTAAGGGATTTGAGCTTACAGTGCTCATAAGGTACTGGAGCATCTCCGAGAGTGTCATTTATTGATGTCTTGCAAGGGAAATGTTGATTCCTTTTTGTAAATTGCATTTTTCATCAAAAGTCACTGAGACTGAAAAATCGCTCGTGACTGACAGGCTCTGTGTGCTCCAGTTTGATGGGAATGTTTTGGCTGGTGGAGCCAGAGAATAGCCTGGGAATAATTACCCAGCCTGACACGTTCCCTGGGTGACAGACAACATCTTCATTTCACAGGCCAAGTTGTTTTAAGAGACTTTTCCTCCTGACTCTCGTCTCCCTTTTCCCTGTGATGGGAATATTTCCCACCTTTCCTTTCTCTGCTCTAGCCCTGGACACGACTTTGGCAGGACAGGAATGGTTTGGAGCATCCAGGGCAGCTCCAGCCTCGTGTGTGTGTGTGAGTTCAGAGCCAAAGCTTCGCTCCAAACCCTGAAATTCCAGAGCTCAGGGCACATCCATCCCCCTGCAGCCCAGAGTGAGCTGCTGGGGCAGGAGGGAGCTGCACAGCCCTGGCAGAGCCTCTGATTCCCTCTGTGGGACTGCCAGTGTCACTGTCACTGCCACCACCACTGCCACGGGGTGTCTGCAGTGACAGTGATGCTCTGGGATGCTCCCAGCCCCTGCTGGCTCCCTTTCCATGCCTGGAAACCACTCAGCTCTGCAAAAAAAATCTCTTTTCTCTGTGGGGTAGGGCCCTGAGGGCCAGGGGACATCCCTGGCTCTGCCCTGGAAATGTCCCTTCCCCACCTGAGGGCCAGGGCACATCCCTGGCTCTGCACAAACCCTGCACCAGGGGCATTCCTGTCCCTGCTCCAGCTGGCATGGGGCAAACCTGGAGCTGCTTTTTGGAATTGCTCTGGGGGGAATGGCAGGAAAATCAGATTTATCCAGGCAGGGTCTGACCCTGGGAGCCTCCTGCCCTCCAGGTTGTGATGACCAAAACTCTTGAAGGGCATCACAGAGCTCATCCACTGCAGAGGAAAGGGGGCCCTGAGGGGAATGGAGACCAAAACATCCCAATTTAATATGCAGATGGCATGTTAAATTAAAGAGTTAAGCCACAAGGTTTGTGTAGCAGAAGAGAATAATGTCCAACATTAAAGGAGTTATTTCTCAGCCTGATTAATTTCCCCATGAAATCAAATGGGTTGGAAGGGACGTGCTCTCATGACTTGCTGATCCTTGTTTTGCACAGTTCCACAGAAACTGCAGACGTGGAAAAAATAATGAAGTCAAAGAAAATTTTTGGCAATTTTCGTAGGGGGAAAGGTGAGTTACACATGTCCTGCCTCATGGAAATACAGTGATTTGATGGCAGCTGGCTGCTAAGGTTGCGGAGGGGGAGAATAGAATTTAAACCTGAGAAATCTGGGGGAAAAATGAATTTTAAACCTGAGAAATATGGGGGGCGGGGGGGGGAGAATAGATTTTAAACCTGAGAAATATTGGGGGAAAAACAGATTTTAAACCTGAGAAATCTGTGTGAAGGCACCACTGGAATATAACCCCAGGAGATGCCCATGGAGCAGTAAGAATATTTTGGGTGCCATTTGCCAGACCTAGAAGTGAGTGCTCACAGCAGATTGCCACTCTCTGATAAACAGATTGGCTTTGGTGCATCCTGGGAAAGTCTGGAAGAGTTTCAGCAGAAAATAAGGTAGGCTGAGAAATGGCAGCAGATTCATGAGGTAGAAATAATTAAGGTAAATCCTGGAGCAGTTTGGTTCCCCTTCCTCACTCTGTTTTCAAACAGAATATTCTGCATGATGAATTGTGGAAGTGCAGCACATGCTGGGAGGTTTTAACTGTCTCCTCAGATCATAAAGAGAGAGAAAAGGAATCCTGGCCTTGTTGATGGTTTAGGAAAAAAAAAAAAACCCAAACACAGCACAGAAAGAGAAAGGCTGCACCTTAAAAATTAATTGTTCAAGTACCAGGTCATTGTGGAGTAATGCACCGTGAAATGATGTTATTCTCCAGGAGAATTTCCATAAAGTTTAACACTCCATGACACATCCTTTTCCTATTGAAGTTAGTTAAAAATAGTACATAAAAGTGCTGGGTGAGTGAAGGGAGGCTGGGGAAGGCTGGGGGGGAACAAAGGGCTCAGCAGAGCCAGCCCAGGCAGCCCCAGAGCTGAGGGAACATCACTCTTGCTGTATTTCCCCTGTTATTCACCTTGGGATAACAAAATTACTGGCATATTTTATTTTTTTTTTTCCCCCTAACGAGAAGGAGACAGAAGATGTTGGCTGCTAAATGATTTAGGCACGAGCAGGGCCATCAGTCTGGGCCTGGTTGCTGTCAAATTGGAGTTTTACATGGGGATTGCTGGGCATGGGCCAGGCCTCTCCTGTTTGCTGGGTGTCAGATGGGATGGAGGAAATATTTGTTGGGAATGTGGGGTTCTTTGAAGGGCTGGGAGGGAGAAAAACAGGTGCTATAAAAGCATATTATATAGTTGGCTTTTCACAAATGAATACTATGTGTATATATAGTATTATATATACATATATGTATATATGTATATACACATGAATAACAGATGTATAATTGTACGGTATTGTGTTTTATTAATAGAGTTTGGAAAGGTAATGAATGTATGTTTTTTGATTGTACCAGTGAGTTAACAGTAAAAAGACTGGGCTTTTTTTTCTTCTTTATGACATCTAAACTGACCAAGCCAGAAGGTGTGAGGGGGTCGTCACCTTGTAACCCTGCATAAAGACTGCTAACTTTCTGGGTTTTTTATCCAAATGAAAATAACCAAAAACCTCAAGAGAAAGATTTATGAGACCCACGTTACCAGACAAATAAATCTACCAGATAGGATGATTGGGGATACTCGAAACAGATAAAAACTCGAAAAGAATGTTTGAATCGTTTATTAAGATCTATTGAATATGTAACACAGCGATCCTTAAAAACAGAAATCTGAAAGGCTGAAAGTGCTGCTGGCTGACTTTGTGCCAAGCCCCCTCGGCCGAGATACTTTCTCCTTTCTGCCTCCCAATTGTCTATTTTTATTTTTTATTAAATGTATAAATTTCTCTAAGAGAGTGGGACTGGTGTTTCGCAGAGGATTGGGTGGGTGGAAAAGGGGCAGGGAGGGAGGGATGAGCCTGTGGACTCTGCTGCTCTCCCTGGGCTGGGCTGGGCCAGAATTCACAGCACAATCCCCTCCCGAGGAGAGGAGAGGAGAGCTCCTGGAAAAAAACCATTTGCTTGTTTTGCAAACAGCCCACCAGGCAAAGCATCTGTTTATTTACATGTTTTATCTGTGTGACAAGCGAAGCCTCCTGGAGATTCGGGGGCCTTTTGAATGGGATCTGAAGTGATGATTTCCCTTAAAATAGTCTCTGTGGCCCGGCTCTGCAGGCCCTGGGGATAAACACAAACTCCCGAGATTTGTTGGCACCAGTGCCAAGGCCCACAGGGGTTTTGAGCAGAGAAATGCAAAGGTGACTGGGCAGGGGGCTCTGATGGCCACGGGGAAGGAGGATTCTGGCTGAGAGCTTGGCCGTGTCCTGGTGGAGGAATAAAATCTGGGCAGAGGAAGAAACTGCCTTGTTTTGTAGAGCTATCGTGGTGTGGTCTTCTTGCATTTTTAAAAGAAGTCTTAAATGACTGTGCAGTGGAAGTGCCTGAGGTGATTGACGGGCTTTTTTGGAAAGTTGGGCTTTTAAATTTATTGTGGTGCTCTTGGAAATATTGCCTGTGCAGCTCCAAACCAGAGCAGAGTGCTCCCGAGTACTTCATCCCTCTTTTTTATTTCCTTTTTACTCCCTCGAGCTCTGCAGATGCAGCAGATTTCTGGCAGGAGATGATGGGCCAGAACTATTAACCAGCTTCTAAATGCAAGATTAATTTATGGGCTGGTTTTATCCATGACACTGCCCAGGCAGCCGTGGGAGAGATGGGATCCAACTCTGGCTGTGGCTGCAGAGCCCCTGGGGACACAGAGGGTCCCTGGGGATGTGGGGAGGGTCTCTGGGCACTCAGGGAGGGTCCCTGGGCACTCAGGGGTGTCTTTGGGCACACAGAGAGGGTCCCTGGGCACTCAGGAGGGTCCCTGGGCATCTGAGGAGGGTCTCTGGGCACACAGGGAGGGTCCCTGGGCACACAGGAGGGTCCCTGGGCAGTCAGGGGTGTCTTTGGGCACTCAGGGAGGGTCCCTGGGGAGTCAGGGAGGGTCCCTGGGCACATGAGGAGGGTCTCTGGGGAGTCAGGGAGGGTCCCTGGGCACTCAGGGAGGGTCCCTGGGCAGTCAGGGAGGATGTCTGGGCACACAGGGAGGGTCTCTGGGCACATGAGGAGGGTTCCTGGGCACACAGGGGGTCCCTGACTACTCAGGGAATGTTGTGGGGGGCTGCAAGGAAAGGCAGGGGCTGCTCTCCCGCT
>JANPWX010025038.1:40523-50922 GCA_024734555.1 Trochalopteron elliotii
GGGAGGGTCTCTGGGCACTCAGGGGTGTCTTTGGGCACACAGGGAGGGTCCCTGGGCACACAGGGAGGGTCCCTGGGCACTCAGGAGGGTCCCTGGGATGTGGGGAGGGTCCCTGGGCACACAGGGAGGGTCCCTGGGCACTCAGGAGGGTCCCTGGGATGTGGGGAGGGTCCCTGGGCACTCAGGAGGGTCCCTGGGCACTCAGGGAGGGTCTCTGGGCACACAGGGAGGGTCCCTGGGCACATGAGGAGGGTCTCTGGGCACTCAGGAGGGTCCCTGGGATGTGGGGAGGGTCCCTGGGCACTCAGGAGGGTCCCTGGGCACATGAGGAGGGTCCCTGGGCACTCAGGGGTGTCTTTGGGCACTCAGGGAGGGTCTCTGGGCACTCAGGGAGGGTCTCTGGGCACTCAGGGAGGGTCCCTGGGCACTCAGGGAGGGTCTCTGGGCACACAGGGAGGGTCCCTGGGCACATGAGGAGGGTCTCTGGGCACTCAGGAGGGTCCCTGGGATGTGGGGAGGGTCCCTGGGCACTCAGGAGGGTCCCTGGGCACATGAGGAGGGTTCCTGGGCACTCAGGGGGTCCCTGACTACTCAGGGAATGTTGTGGGGGGCTGCAAGGAAAGGCAGGGGCTGCTCTCCCGCTCCCTGGGCACTCTCCTCTTCCTTTCCTATCAAGTGATGGGGAAGAATTTGGGTTAAATTCATTGCTCTGTTCCCTCTCTTGTCACAGACCCATCCCTGGATCTTCCACAAGCTCAGAGGGGTTTTAGGGCTGAGGATGCTGAGAGGGAAAGGAGTAACAGGGGGAACAACGGGACAAACCCTTCAGTCCATTATGGCATTGGTGATTTTCGGGAGCCATCAATTCCAGCCCTTAGCTGGGGAGCCCAGATTACAACGAGGAACATAATTAGAGGCAAATGCTGTGAGATATATAAAGACAAAGAGGGGGCTGGGATGGGTGGGGGCTCATAAATTTTATGAAGAGCCACATTTGGATATCATCATCTATCCCTGGGCTCCGTGGAGGTGATTCCAGAGCGCAGGTTGTGCACACTGGGGCTGCAGGGAGGTCACTCCCTTTATTAAATCAACTGTAAGAGATTATTGATTCATACAGAAAAATTGGTGCGTTTTAAAGGGGGAGAGAAATGGGCTCAGAGCAAAGCTCCCTCTCTGCTGTCAGGTGCCTCTTTCCACGTTTGCACTGGGATTAAATTCCCTCTTGCTGGGAATAAATCCTTTTCTCTCCTTTGCCCCGAGGGAAGTTCAGGGTGGAGCTTTGTGGGGACGGCTTAAATCACGAAAAGAAGATATTTTAGTATTTCCTTTCAGCTGTGGATCTCCAACCAAGGTGAGTGAGTGATCCCTGCCCATTTATGGGTGGCAGAACAAAGGTGCAGGAGGGTGTAGCCCTGGTTCCGTGCCTGAGGTGTTTTGGTTTTCTGAAATTCCTTTCCCAAGGAATTTTCTGTAAACACAAGAAATGTTTTTGTAACTGAAAACTTGGTTTACATTCCTTTCCCTAGGAGGGGCTTCTTCCTGATGTCCCTCTGCTGTGACCAACGTGAGTGAAGAGGTTTGTCTTTGTGTCACCAATCCAATTGGTCTGTGTGAAATAGTATAAAAGGGAGACACATCCCAAAAACAGAGGAGTCATTTTCAGCCTTCTGAATCTCAGTGTCTGTGTCGTTGGGGTGTAAAACAACGTCACAGGGGGATCACAGGAGGTGATGTTGTGTTCCTGGAGATCTGGAGATCCCAGCAGGGCCTCTCTGCATCCCTGGGCCCCACAGCCTCCCTGCCACGCTCACCTAAGCATTATTAATGCCAAAAAGGTGAGCTGTGAGCTCCTAAATAGACTCCATTTTTAAATCTCCTGTTTTCCCCCCAATCCTTCAATCTAATTAGGCTCACATCAGTATATTATTACAGAATGTAATCATTCCTTTCTTCTAATAACATTCATGGATAATTTTATTTCTCATTTTCAGCCTCCTACTCCTGTGGTGTAATTAGTGTCTCTGGCACCTCGTGACGCTCAGAATGAGTTGCAGCTGCTAATTGCTAATTGAAAAATTAGAAACTCAGTTAGAAAAAGGATCTAATTAAAATGAAATTAGATAAAGTCCCTTCAAACTGGTTTCTTCCTCTTTGCTTTTTCCCCCAGTTCCGTGATCACAGAGCCATTAGCACTTGCCAATTACATTTAATTGTTAAACACAAATACATTTCCATTCGACTTCTCACAATAACCTTTTTATTAGTGAGAGGAGCTCGTTTGGCAGGGGGGGCTGTGAGTCTCTCCTACGCTAAATTTCAGCAAATCACCTGCTGATCTTCCCTGGGCAGGGCAGGACTGCCCTGGGGCAGTGCTGAGAAACCCCTGGATGTGCAATTTTGGCAAATGTCCTGAGCTCTGTGTGGCCACCAGGTCACTGAGCCCAGTGGGGGCTCTCAGAGTCCAGTCCATTCCCCCTTGTCCTGGAAACAGAACAGAAAATCCCCGGGATGGGTGCAGAACCCGCAGGTTTGATGGGGGAGCCATTCCTCAATCCCACAGTGACGAGTTCCCAATCCCCCTGCTTGTGTCAGGAAGGCAAAGAGCACAGTGTGAAGGCAGGGCAGGAGCCTCCATCCCTTGGGATGCTGCAGCAGGAGCTGTGTGTGTGCTGGGATGGGATGGGATGGGCTGGGATGGGCTGGGATGAGCTGGGATTGTTTGGGATGGGCTGGGATGGGCTGGGATGGGCTGGGATTGTTTGGGATGGGCTGGGATGGGCTGGGCTGGGATGGGCTGGGATGGGCTGGGATGGGCTGGGATTGTTTGGGATGGGCTGGGATGGGCTGGGATGGGCTGGGCTGGGCTGGGATGAGCTGGGCTGGGCTGGGCTGGGATGAGCTGGGATGAGTTGGGATGAGCTGGGATGGGCTGGGATTGTTTGGGATGGGCTAGGATGAGCTGGGATGAGCTGGGATGGCCTGGGCTGGGATGGGCTGGGATGGGCTGGGATGGGCTGGGATGTGCTGGGATGAGCTGGGATGGGCTGGGATGGGCTGGGATGGGCTGGGATTGTTTGGGATGAGCTGGGATTGTTTGGGATGGGCTGGGATGAGCTGGGATGAGCTGGGATTGTTTGGGATGGGCTGGGATGGGCTGGGATGGGCTGAGATCTCCTGCTCCTTCCCTAGAAATGGCAAACACAGCCCTGGAGGGCTCCTCCAAGGTTACAAAGGACTTTGGGATGAGACAATGGAAGCACAGAACAACATCTGGGTTTTTATTGCCCCCACATGCAGTTCTGGTCTCCCAGCTGATGTTTTATACACCCGACAGTGTTTTACTGCTTATTCTATAACTGGCTGTGATATGCTTATTAAATCATCTAGCATATATAAAATTGCACTTAATTACTCCATTATTGAGCTGCTCCAGCTCCAGGTGGGAGCATAAATAAATCCCAATCATGGTTTGCAGGATTCCTATGAATCAACAGTTATGTGGGCTAAGATGTATCTAATATATGTATATATCTCATATATACTGATTTGTAGCTCATATTTATCACAGAGAGGGTGTCCAATGTCTGTCAGATTTGGAATTCAAACCTGTGATGTACCCAGTGCATATTTTATTTTTATCAAAAGGGGTTACTCGGTTTTAGCCTAAATTTAGTGTAAAAAGGGCTTTTGGCCCCACAGGGAAAGTTTTCATTGGCTTCAGTGGAGCTGGGGTTTGTAGCAAAAGAGAAACCAAAGTGGGTAAAGTATCCTCAACTCAAGAGAAAAAAAAAAAAAAAAGGTTAAAAGAAAAGAACAGAAATTTTACAGGAGACTTTGCTGTGTGAAAGCTTCACCTGCCCAGACATTCAGGCTGAGCAGGGAAAAAGCAGAGTTTGGCAGCCGGGCAGCTTTGCAGGGGAACTGATTCCTGCCTTTCGAAGGAAATCATCTGCCACAGCAAATATTTGTCTCCCTTCGTGTCAGCCCCCTGCTCTGAGCACCTCGACTGAGGGAACAAAGCAATCAGGTGCAGCAGGGATTGAGCAAACAACGGGACTCTCCATCACCGTTTTACAAACAAGCACACAGAGATGTGCGTTTCCTCCCCCTTTTTTATTCCTGCTGCACGGACACAAACACGTCCCCAGCCCTGCTGTCACATTGCATTTGCAGAGGGCCGGGGCTGGGTGATGGTGAGTGGCAGTGGGGAGGGAAGGGGCAGCAGAGGCCGGGCTGGGATATAATCATGCTGAAAAAAGACTTTTCCAGAGCCCTGGGGGCTCCTGCCTGGGCTTGGGGGTTTGTGAGGAGGGAAGAGCATGATGAGAAAGGACAGATCTTTTGTTAGAGATTACTGATCCACTGGGAGAGAAAGATGAGTTGGGGAAAAGAAGGGCCTGGCAGGGGTGAGTGCAGGAGCAGTGCCCTGCAGCCCCTCACAGCCACTGTTCTGTTCAGCTGCTCCTTGGGTTTGACCCTCACGTGTTTCCCGGTGGGTCTCGTGGACTGAACTGTGGATTTCTGAGCCAATAACCACAGACAGGGGGTGGAAGGGTCCCAACACACCTGGGTTTACTCTCCCCTGAGCAAATGATGCTGTTTTACACCACAACGACACAGATTCTGAGCTTCAGAAGGCTGAAAATGACTCCTCTGTTTTTGGGATGTGTCTCCCTTTTGTACTATTCTACACAGACCAATTGGATTGGTCACACAAAGACAAACCTCTTCACTCACATTGGTCACAGCAGAGGGACAGCAAGAAGAATTCCCTCCTAGGGAAAAAAATGTAAACCAAGTTTTCAGTTACAAAAACACATCTCTTGCTTACAGAAGATTCCCTGGGAGAAGAATTTCAGAAAACCAAAACACCTCAGGCACGGAACCAGGGCTACAAGCAAACACTGGCACAAAGCCATTATCTGTGAGCACAGCGGGGAGCAGAGCTCAGCAGACACTGCAGAGGTGTCTGGAGCCCCCACACCTCAGTCCCAGCACAGGTAACTAATGAGGGTTTGGAAATTGAGCGAGGAGTTGAGTTGTGATGCCCTCAGAGGGCAGCAGGAAAAGCAGGACAACCCCAAGGGATCCTGTTCTTTCGTAGCTCTGGCTCTAAAACAGCTCTGGCTTTTCCTTCCCTCCATCCCAGATCCTCCATCCCTGATCCACCGACCCCAGGGGAGCCCTGGGTGGGTGGGGGAGAGTTGGGTGAGCTCCCCCCTCATGCAGGGAAAGGTTGGAATTCCAGCCCTTGAGAGGAAATGTTGGAATTCTGGGGGTGAAAATGTTGTAATTCTGCAGGGGAAATGTTGGAATTCTGGTCCTTGGGGGGAAATGCTGGAATTCTGTGGGGAAAATGTTGGAATTCTGGGGGCGAAATGCTGGAATTCTGACCCTTGGGTAGAAGTGTTGGAATTCTGGGGGGGAAATGTTGGAATTCCTGTCCTTGGGTGGAAGTGTTGGAATTCTGGGGGGGAAATGCTGGAATTCCTGTCCTTGGGGGGGGAAATGTTGGAATTGTCCAACAGGACTTGGGTGGAAATTCCCATTCCCAAAGACAGAAGACCCCAGGGCTGAGTCTGGGAGCCCCCACGGGCAGGGCTGGGCCAGGTCTGCTCTGAAAGGTTTGGAAATGTGGATTTCTGTGCCTTGAGCACCACACAGGACTTTCCCCCTGGTGAATAAATAAATAACGCTCAGCAGAGGCATATGGGGGAACTCACAGCACTTCTCCCTCTTGAAGCTTGGGGAAAAAAAAAAATAAAATTAAAATATCAGAAGATAAAGATGGCAAGGGACCCCTGCAGGGAAAACCTCTTTGTCTAATGACCTTTCTGGGTCTATGATAGCAAATACAATGGCCAGAGCTCATAAATCATAGTTCAGGAAAACATCCTGAGGGCACGCTTTGACACTGTTTGCATATTCAAATGTTACCCTGCTCATGAAAGAGAGACAAAATGGTTTTTTTTCTCTCAAAAAATGTCAGCACAGGCTGGATTAGAAAAGATAATTCAGAAGTACTCCCGGAGAATAATTATCACTGTCACCTTCCTGCAATGTAGCTAATGAATGGGAAGAGAGTGTTTTATTAGAAAAAAAATTATGATTATTAGAGTAATTAATCAGCTGCGTGATGACAGTTTCCCTGGGAAAATAATCTCCAAAGGCCAAGTGGCTACAGGAGGGCATTTTGTTGATAAAGCACCACGAGCACAAAACATTCTTCTCCCATTAGAGGTGGGAGGGAATTCTCACAGGGGTGGGATTTCCCCCTGCCCTCAGCACCTACAGCTCCAGGGGAGCTCAGGGGTTCATTCTCTCTTTGCTTAAATGCAAGAACATTTTGGGGCCTTCTGCTTTCCCCCCCTAAGTAAATAAATAAATATATAAATACGTGTAAAAATATATCAATACATATAAAAATAAATATATAAATACATGTGTAAGTACATATAAAAATACATATAAAAATATAAAAATAGCTATATAAATAATTAACTATATAAATAGCTAGAAGTAATTAACTATACAAATACATACATAAATAAATATATGAATAAATATAGAAATAAATAGATATATATAAATACATGTATAAATACATATAAAAATACATATATAAATACATGTAAAAATAAATATAAAAATAACTATATAAATAATTAACTATATAAATACATAGAAGTAATTAACTATACAAATACATACATACATAAATAAATATATGAATAAATATAGAAATAAATAGATAAATATATATCAATAAATAAATATATAAACAAACAAAGAGCCTTTCCTCTCATGCCTCTTCCCCATCCCACCCACCTCAGCCCCAGCCCAGGCTTTCTCCATCCTGATCTCAGCTCAGGGGGATTTCTCCACGCTGGGGATGTGGGAAAGGACAAATTCATGGCCCCTCTGGTTTGTCCAAAGGTACAGAGAGGCCAGGAACAGGCAGGGGCTGTGTGGGGACACAGAAATCCCCAAACCTGGGGACAGGCAGAGCTTCTCCTGGGCTGCCCTTGGGGACAAGGGGAGGGGTGTGGGACACTGGGCTCCAGGAGCAGCTCAGCTGGAGCTGTGGGGTTTCATTCTGTGGGGGTTTATTCTGTGGGGTTTTATTCTGTGGGGTTTCATTCTGTGGGGTTTCATTCTGTGGGGTTTTATTCTGTGGGGTTTTATTTTGTGGGGATTTATTCTGTGGGGTTTTATTTTGTGGGGTTTTATTCTGTGGGGGTTTATCCTGTGGGGTTTCATTCTGTGGGGTTTTATTCTGTGGGGTTTTATTCTGTGGGGTTCTATTTTGTGGGGTTTTATTTTGTGGGGGTTTATTATGAGAGGTTTCATTCTGTGGGGTTTTATTCTGTGGGGTTTTATTTGGTGCCACAGTGCTGACCCCGTGAGCTCCCGGCAGGCGCTGTCAGCTGAGGGACATCACAGCAGTGACAGTCCCCAGAGCTGTCCCCCCTGGCAGGGGAGAGCTTGTCCTGCTCAGAGCTGGGAATAGAAATGGGGCTGGGGGGCAGGAGCTGCCTGCAGCCCCCCCAGGGCGGGCTGGACACTCTGCTGTGCCATCAGCAGATGATTTTAATGCTGGATTCCTGCAGGAGAGGCTGAGCCCTCTGTGCTCCCTGTGCTGCTCCCCTCCTTCCCCAGGGCTGCTCTTCCTGCCTGGCACAGCTTTGATCCTGAATTTCTCATTTATCCCGAGGTCCCACCATGTCCTGGAGAATCAGCCCCTTCCCCCAGCCCCTGCTGCTGATGTCCCTGAGCTGTCACATCCCCTGTCCCTCCCTAGAGCTCCCTGCATGTCAGATGGACACAAAAAGGACACTCACACAATTAGTGTCAGGGTGAAAAAGGAGGAAGTTTATTTGGGATTTTGACTTACATACTTTTTGGAGTTTGATCAGGGATTGGGGGACGAGGTTGGTGCCTCTCTGACTCCACTGGTCAAACCAGAAGTTTATCACAGAGAGGAATGTGAAAAAAAACAATTTCTTTTGTTTATGTTACAGTGTGTGAGAGCTTCAGTACAAGAATGTAAATATCAGAAGGCTGAAAATATTAGGGCAACACCTGCACACACCAGTGCTCCCAGTGCTCCTAGTCCTGCTCACACCAGTGCTCCCAGTCCTGCTCACACCAGTGCTCCCAGTGCTCCCAGTCCTGCACACACCAGTGCTCCCAGTCCTGCTCACACCAGTGCTCCCAGTGCTCCCAGTCCTGCTCACACCAGTGCTCCCAGTGCTCCCAGTCCTGCACACACCAGTGCTCCCAGTGCTCCCAGTCCTGCTCACACCAGTGCTCCCAGTGCTCCCAGTCCTGCACACACCAGTGCTCCCAGTGCTCCCAGTGCTCCCAGTGCCTGCTCACACCAGTGTTCCCAGTGCTCCCAGTGCCTGCACAGCCCCCACTGGAGCTGCACTGGGGGCTCAGGGTGTTGCAGCCCCCAAGCAAACCCAGGGCTGGCTGAAATTCCCCTTTCCCCCCTGTGGCAGCACCACGTCACCCCAGGGGGAGATTTCCTGCTTGGAATAATCAGGATTTCCCCAGGCCAGGTCCCAGGGCTGACACTCGGAGAGCTCTCAGGGGTTTGGTCTCTCCTGTCCCCCAATTTCTCTGTCCCCTCCTCACCCCTGTGGGGCTGTTCCTGCCCTGCAGCCCCAGCAGAGCACCCCGGGGTTTCCACCATGGATATTCCTTCCAAGAGAAACAAGAGTGTGCTCACAGCAGCCCAACCACTGCCGAGGATAATGCAGGAACAAGTGCCAAGGGAAACAGCTCAGAGATATTTTATTTACATATTTATTAGAAATTCAGAGCTGTTTGGGAGAGCAAACCACTCCTGACTTCAATTCCAATAAGTAAACGACCCGATGGGCAATTAAAAGCAAAAGGAAACATGCAGTGCCACAGTTTACACAAGCGAATACAGTAAAACAAAATATTCTGAACATGAAACTGTTCTGCAAGAGATTAAAAAAAAAAACCAAAAAACACTACCTTTATGCTGCTTCTTGGTTAAGCATTCAGAAAATAGTGACTGCAAAGTAATTTAATTATATGTGCTATCAGTTGCCTCCCAGACTAAGAGAAAGATAATTAATCCTTGTTTATCTAAACTGCACTGAGTTCAGTTCAAACTGCCCTGCAGCGACCAGCATCACTCCTGCTTCAGCTGAACTCGAGCTGCCCTTCCTTTCTCCGTGTTGTTTTTTTCCTTCTCTGGGTAGTTTAAGGGTGAAGAAAATAATGATAGCTGCTGGCTGTCATCTGAGAGGAGCCCCGTGACTGTGGGAGGTGACAAACCCGAGTGTGAGCTGGCACTGGGGTGGGCAGGGAGGATTCCTCCCAGCTCTCCCACGGGCTCCGGGTTTTTATGTTTAAGTTTTGAAGTTTGTCTCTCTCCATGAAATGGCCCCCTGGAAATGTCCCTGCCCAGGGCAGAGGCTGGGAATGAAAGGATCTTGAGGGTCCCTTCCAACCCAAACCCATTCCATGGCTCTGTGAAAACCTGGGAAGGTGAAATTCTGATTTCACCCATTATTGGGGGTGAGAAAACACAAATCCACTGATGACCCAAAAGCTGCTGAGGGGACAGTCCCTGTCTCAAATCCCTCCACGAGAAAGAACATTTGACACCAACAGCAACCCCAAACACAGGCTCTGGAGCTTTCCCCTTTCCAATTCTGCCTTGAGACATTTCCAGGTAAATCAGGGCTGTGAAACGATCGGGAAGAGCAACAAAGGTTCTGTAAAGGTTGTAATAAACGTGAAAATGTTTGGAGCTTTAGCGGTGCTCAAACCTGTTATTTAAATTCATCAGATGTCACTCGGAGGGAGCTCTCAGGAGCAGCCTTTCCGTGGGCTCTTAGCTAGGGAAACTCGGGAGTAATCGTCAAATAAATTGTCAAATAAATTGTCCAATAAATTGTCGAATAAAGAGCACCCCAGGCTCTGCAGCCCCTGTGAAATGTCAGTCCCTGGCAGACCAGCAAAGCCCCACGGTGCTGCTGAGAGACAGGGGGGATGCTATTATTATTATTATTATTATTATTATTATTATTATTATTATTATTATTATTATTATTATTATTATTATTATTATTGTTATTATTATTATTGTTGTTATTGTTATTGTTATTGTTATTGTTATTGTTATTGTTATTGTTATTGTTATTATAAAGATAATATAATAATATATTACATTGTTATATAAATATATAATAATAATAATAATAATGTTGTATAAATAGAAGTAAAAATAGAAATAGAAATAGAAATAGAAATAGAAATAGAAATAGAAATAGAAATAAAAAAAATAAAATGAAAAATAAAAAAATAAAATAAAAATAAAAATAAAAATAAAAATAAAAATAAAAATAAAAAT
>JANPWX010025040.1:0-23505 GCA_024734555.1 Trochalopteron elliotii
TGTGAGAAACTCCAGTACAAAAATGCAAACATCAGAAGGCTGAAAAAGATCAGGGTGACATTTGGGATCCAGAGGATGCTCCTGGGCAGGACCTGGTGAGGCCAGGACAGGCTCTGTACTCCCCCTGTGCCTGCCCCAGTCTGGCAGCAGGATTTGGGATCCAGAGGATGCTCCTGGTCAGCAGAGAGAAGGAACCGACCAAACCCCGAGTGCAGGACGTGGAATCTCAGTGCAGTTCTCTGTAATGAACTTTGTAGTGCTGCTGATGGAGAGAGAGGAGGCCGTGCCCCCAGCAGGGCCAGGGCTGGGCACACACAACTCCTGTGTCACCTGAGGCCTCCTCGGGGCTTGTTTTCTGAGTTCTGCACTAAAATACCTGCAGGGGAGCTTTGCATTGGAGATTCACCCATCTATTTCCCTCTATCTGCTGCACGGAAGACAAGTGTTCTCATAATTGGGCCATTAAAGGAGGTGTTGAAATGTTACTAATTGTCAAAGGCAATTAAGTATGGCAACATGTCACAGGTAAATTAACGAGGCTCCAGGTGTTGTGAGCAAATTGCAGTTCTGTGTGTGTAAAACAATCCCAGCCTGCTGCCTGTCTGTGGAGTTTTGGTGTGCTCTGATTTGGGGGTTTTACATTCACTAAAACACTGATTTTGCTGCTGAGAAGTCCAAGAAGGATGCTCAGAGTTCCTGCAGATGCTTCTGATCACAGACATCACTGTGGTCCCTTCTCTCCCTCGCAGGGACCCCTGCAGTGACCCCGAGGAGCCGCTGAGAATCCCCAGAACCCCAACAGGAACCCCGTGGGTTTGCTGATGTCACACTGTCCCCATCCCTCCCTGCCCGGGGATGCTCGCAGGGGTGGTGACACTGTAATTACCACCCTTTGTTCCTTTTCCTCCTCCCCGCCGGGAGATCTGTGATTGTGTGCATGTGCACACGCGTGTTTGAGGGTGGGCGGGACCCTAATTGTATATTATTAAAATATTATGATTTTTTTTTTCCCTCCCTCCAAGCTGCGGCACCTCCCCGGTGTCGGGTGCAGCTGGCGCCCACTGGCACTTGCAAGGTTGTCCTCCAGGTGCTGCATCAGAAATCTTTTGACACAGTGTCAGTAATTAAGTGTACAATTAAGAGAATGTCTGCAATTAAGTTCAATCAGTCAGTCAATCAAATCTACATTTGTAAAGGGTTTCTAAAGGGCCTCTCATCCAAACCTCCCCTCTGCTTCTGAGCTCGAAGTTAACACCAGACACAGCAGCGTTTATTTGAAGCAGCTCAAAGGGCTGGAAGGTTTAGATGGAAATGCTGTTTGAGGCCTGGCTGCGTCCTGAATTAAAAATTGGCTTTAAGTGAGGCATTTAGGGACAACACTGAAATGTAACCATTAAAAACCCCTGAAAACTCGTGGCTTTTCCAGCAGCGTGTCTCCCTGGGCTTAGCAGTGTAATTCCTCACCTCGTTTCCTTTGGGGAATATTCAGAAAGGACGGATATTCTGCTGGAATGAGCCAGCCTGGTTTTGTGCAGTTTCAGGCACCTTTCAGCTCCTGACAGTTCATTTTTTTCACTGCCAGGAGGTTGCAGTGGGTGAGCACTCGCTGCTTTTCTGCTGCCCACTCAGTGAACCTGCAGTGGGAGCCCTGCTCTGCTCGGGGGTTATTTGGGATTATTTTCCCCCAATACGGGGGTATTTTCCCAGGGTTATCTGTGCCTGAAGGCTTTAATGCACCTCAATTCAGCAAAGGACCTGCACACTCAACCTCCCAAAGGAACGTGCCCCAAATCCACTCTTTTACTGGGGATCTCCAGCTCTCCCTCACCCGGCTGCAGGGACAGGAACCATCCAGGGTTTGGTGCTCACAAGGAGCAGCAGGAGAGGCCCCGGGTGTGAAATGCCCCAGGAGCTGCAGCAGACACTTCTGGCTGGGACCTGTTGGATTCTGAGCCCTGATCTCATCCCCGTCCCCTGAGAGGAGCCTTCCCTTGTCTGAGCTGCCAGATCTCTATCACCAGCTGCTCTCCAAGGTCTGGGAACGTTCAGTCTCTAGACTGCAGATCCTGCTCCAAAGAGTGACTGGAGGGTTTTTTTTCCTTGTCTCTCTGGTGCTACATCAGTGTGAGCAGCAAGCCGTGGTTGCTTTGATAACGAGCTTGCATTTACACAGCACCTGTCAGCTCTGAAGGGAGCTCTGCTAACTCAGCCCGGGCTGACAGAGCCTTGTCCACAGCTCTGCACGGCTCTGCCACTTCGGCTGCTGCCTCATTATGTGCCTCGCTTTAATGTATGGAAAGCTGTTACCCGAAATGCCCTTCATATAGGGGAAAAAAAAAGAACAAATGGATCGGTAATGTGTGAGTTGTAGTGCTGTAAACATTCCCCGGCACGCCGTTAATACCCGGCTTTATTTGTGTTTTCATCCCCCTGCCCGGCTGAGGGACGTTGGGGGGCTGAGGCCGGGCAGGGAGGGAAGGAGGGGGGGGAAGGCAAATTGTGCTGCAAAGGGTCTTCAGCAGCAGCACAGAATCCTGAGGCAAGGCAGGGCCCCTTGTGTTACTGCTTTGAGCTGGTAAATACGCCAAGTTGTGCGGTTTTCATCCACTTGTGCTTGACACGTGACACTTACCCTGCTGCACTTGGACTCCTGCTTTTGCTAAAAGGGTAACAAAGGAAAAAAAAAACCTCCAAATTCTTCCCAGTGTTCTTGTCACCCAGAACTCCAAAGAACGGCTTGCTGAGCTCTGGCATGTTCTGAGGGAAAAATCCTTCAGGAAAAGGTGTTTGAGGGCCAGGTTGGACGGGGCTCTGAGCAGCCTGGGGTGGTGGAAGGTGCTGGAATGGGACAACCTTGAAAATCCCTTCCAAACCAAACCAAACCATTCTATGAAAAGCTCCCAAGACTGGCTTTGGTTGTGAGTAATTTCAAGATATGAGGCATTAAATGGATAAGAAAGTACAGAAAACTGAACCAGGGCTGGCCAGACTCCCATTTCCAAATCTGTTCTGCTCTGTAGTAGGAATGATTTGGTTTGAACTTGAGTGTAACTCTGACACTGAGCAGGGAGACCTGCTTTTGTGGGATATTCAGCACAGGAAAGGCTCAGGAAGGGGCCTGGGGAGGAACAGCAGGAGCTTTGACACCTGCTGGGTGGGAGAGCTCAGCCCCAGGGCGGGTGGGAGCTGCTGGCTGTAGCTTTGCAGGGAGCAAAACCTTCTGTGCTTGCAGGAAAAACCATCAGCAAGTGGTTCCTGAATGCCTTTCCAATCAGTCAGAGAGCAGGGGCAGGCAGCTGAGAATTATACAGGACAATAAATTCCTGAAAGCTGCTACTAAATCTATCAAGGCAAATAATACATCCTGATGGGAGGAAGACATTATTTGTTTTTTTGTTTTAAATTTGCCAGATCTCATTTTTTTTTGCATTTGTCTCAGGGAGGTGAGGACTTTGAAAAGGCAATTACAACTGGTGAATGATTAGTGTTAGATGTGACACATTTATGCATCAAATATGTTTAACTGCATTAACCTTCGAGGAATTTACACTGACACCTTGAAAGATCTATCCCGTGCTCAGCCTGAAAAATCTGAGTTCTGCCTCGACTTCCATCTTATTTACATTAATTTTATTACAAAATAAATGGGTCTAAAATATTAATGGAGTTTTTACAGGTTCTGAAGGTGGTGTGGCAGGGGAGTTGGAGGGAAGCAGGCATGATTGGGGATTCTGTAGGGAGGGATTTTTTGAGGGAAGGCAGCGGTGCAAGGGCCCTGAAATGAGGTTATTTTCTGGTTTCTTCCCTGGCTGTCCCATCCTGGAGGGAAGATGACTGAAAGGGATGAGGTTGCACAGCTCATTTATCCACTTTAGGGTTTAATTTCCTGCTAATAAGGTATTTAAACCTCCCAGAAAGCAGCTTGTGGTCTTTGTAGACTTTTAATCTTTACACATTATGCAGAAAGGAAGTACACGCTCGCAGAGGGTTCTTACTGGGGATTTTCGGGAAATATTCAGGTTATTAAAGAGCTCCTCGTGCTGCTCCTGTCCATCTCCCCGCCGCGGGGTCTGTGCCTGGTGGTTTCCCAGCCCTGCAGCTCCTCTGTGCTGGTTCAGCTCCATGTCTCTTGAGCTTCACTCCACTGAAATCTGGTTTGCTATGAGACAGACTCCGGTGGAATGAAGGACAACAGAACCCATGGATGGTTCTCATTCCCTCGGGAACACGCGGGTGAGGTTTTGGGGCGCTCAGGTGCCTTTAGGGGAGCCCGGCGGGGTCGGGGCGTGTGTGAGGTGTGAACTCGGTGCTAGGAGGGCTTTTCCGGGCTGAAATCTTCCTTTTCCTTCCCCCCGCTACCTGTTTTTCACCTCTGTAATCTCAGCCTGGAACAAAGCAGCCACTTGGGACACTTTGTCCTGTTAGTTGTGGGAATAACAGGCCCAAGGACGTGGCAACTCTCCATCCATTGAAGGCCTTCCAGCCACCAGGAGCTTCTGCAAATTAAACGCTCAAAGCGGGTTTTTTTGTCTTTTATGGCTTCTGCAAGAAACCTGCGGCCAGATAATGGCCAGGGTCCCTTCTGGCCTTAAACCCTGAATTTACAAACCCCAAGGAGCGCCTGGAGGCGATTTTCCTCAAAGTGCTGGACCTTTTTACAGACCTCTGGCCATACTGGGAGTGTGTTAAGGTACCAATTCCCTTTAACCGAGATAATCCCATTAATCCCGGCCCCACAGGATGTGGAATTGGGGTTTGCTTCCCTCGGGTGCCTCGAGAAACCCGGGCAGGGCACGGAACTGATCCCCTGGCACTGCCAGGCTGCCCCCGCTCGTCCCTTCTGGGAGATGGAGCATGGATTTCGTGGGATTTCACGAAGTTTTAAATAGTTAAAAACCCTCTAAAAGGTGCGCAGCCTCTTCCTGAGAGCTTCCCATCTGTGAAAGAGACAAAAATAATGAAAATTAAGACTGTTAGGAATATTCCCCGTCAAAGTCCAACCCAGTCCTACATCTGTGCAGTAAAGATATTTCTGAGATTCATACAAAGGAATCTGATTATAGGTTTAAATATTTTACTTTATGGCTATGTCCTGGGTTTATCTATAAAATTAATAAATTCAGAATATAATGCGTATCCATGCATTGCACGTTGCTTCTCCTCTAAAGAACTGCAAACATTAAAACAAATCTACATCAAAACACACAAATCCCACAAATGAAATGGAAATTCTCCACATCCCAGCGAGGAATTGCAAATGGTGTTTCCAGTTGGGGTGGCTTTGCCAAAAAAAGTCCCAGCTCCTTCCTCCTTAATGCCTGGGAAAACCTGGGTTTTCAGAAAGGTCCAGTTCTGATTTTTGGCAAGACTCCCACGCATTTGGATAACTTCAGATTTCAATTTTTAATTTGCTTGCACTTCGCAGCTTGGGAAAAGAGAGGTTTAAGGGGCAAAAGTAGCCTTGAAGGTGAACTGAAATGTTTGCCTGCAGTTAAATTAAAAAAAAAATAAATAAAAAAAACCTCCAAAAAAACCCCAAACCTCAAAAAAAAACCCAACAAGGAAAAAAAAAAATCCAAAAAAACCCCAAAAACAAAACAACCAAAAAAACCCCCCCAATTCCAAAACTAACCAAAACACCAACCCACAAACCCCCAGCGCGGGGGTGCTGATGGACGATTTAACAGAACAAACAGTTCAGGGTGTTTCTCTCTCGTTTTCTCAGTCCGAACGTGCCGCTCGCAGCCTCTCCCCAGCTGTGTCGGGGCTTGTCCGCAGCTTTGGGGTAAGCCCTGAGAAAGGGTGGCCTAGGCAGGAACCCAACAACCGAAATTCCTCTGTGCAATCCTGCCTTGCTTCAAACGCCTTTTATCGGGCAGGTTGGGACGGGCTCAGCCCGCAAATGCCTCACGCTCGGCTCCGGGGCATTAACCCCTGCGAGCCCGGAATGCGCCCAGCCCAGCCCAGCGAGCAGCTCACATCCTTACATCCAGGTGCTTATCACAGAAATCTCACATTAAATCGATGGTAATAAAAACCTGAAATACGGGCTCCACCTCCAGCAGCTCCCCGCAATCCTCAACAACCAGTTTAAAGTTGGGTTTTTCAAATTTTAATGAGGTTCCCCTTGATTTTTTTGCTTTTTGCTGGGGAAGAAGTGTTGAGGGTCAGGCTGCAGCTTCACCTGAAGAGCAGCAAAGGTCTGCTGCATCCTCCGAAGGGGCAAACCTTTAACTAAAGGTCAGGTAAAATTGTGCTGGACCTGCCTGAACTTTAAAATGGGCAAACATTTCTCGATTCCTTTGTCTGTGGGGACCCAAGCGGTCAAGGCAGATGCTCTGAGCACTGGCTGCACTGCCAGGGCTGTGCACTGACCCCAGGGATGGCAAACTCTGGAAATCCAGTGCCATGCCCTGTGTGCTCTGAAAAGAGCCAGGAGCTCCCCATCCTGAAGAGAAAACACAAAATCATTTCTGTCCCTGTAATTTATCCAGCCCGATCCAGGGGTTGTGTCCAACAAGAACCTTTGGGCTGCTCCTGCTCATTCAGGGGGTTCCATTTTTCCATTTCTTCCTGCCTTTCTCAGGCATCACCCTCACACTTTTCCAAACGTTTTGTTTGCAGTTGGCGGCTATTTCTTTCCAGAGGGAAATTTCTCTCGGTTTTGAGGGAGTTTTACCCCATAAGAATCAGTTACATTTGAAATTGGCTTTACCCCTGTGTGTTGCACGTGGAGAGGAACTCGACTGTTCAGCAGGTGCTGAAGCCAAAGCTCCGGATTCTCTCTTAGAAAAGTGAGAAAAGGCCTTTGGACATTTGATGGAACACAACAGCCAACACAAACAAGACACCCACAGAAAGGGGGAAATGCAGCCTGAGCCCCCTGGTCCCCCTGATCCCAGAGATCAGGAGGGGGCTCACCCAAAGCAAGCTTCAGCATCCCATAATACCACATCACAATGACTTTGGGACCTCAAAGGCCTTGGCAAACTCAAACTAAAGCAAGTTAAAATTGTCTCCATAAGGCAAATTACCAGTGTGACTGTTTTCCAAATATTTCACTTCTTAGGATACCGCTGGATGGGGAACGAATTTAAGTGATTCACATAAAAAATCAAGAGAAGAATCAACTGATTGAAACGAAGTAAAATCCTGACAAGTGGTGGCCTGGACAGTGGCTCAGGTCTGGTATTTGCTGCACCAGTGCAAGTGCAGAGTGAGTGCACAGGTTCTGATTGAATCTGACTGTTCTTACACCAACCTCCACATTCTTGCTGCTTTGGGAAATATCTCCCCATGCACCGTCAATTGCTGCTTTCAACATCTTTACTACGACTTAAAATATCCCCAGGAAGTGTTAAGGAAGTTCTCATTTTCCCTTTTAGAAGCCGTGTCCTGCCCTCTTCTTCCCAAGGGCAGCTGCGTTGGTGTCTGTTGGGAATGAGCTGCTGCCGTAGGAGCGGGATTAATTAGGACACCTCGTTAGGGCATCCTGTGCCTCCATCCCCATCCCCGCACAGGTGATGTGACCTCCGGGCGCTGCCCCAGCTGTCCCCAACCCCTCCGGACACGTGGGAAGGGTCACTCACTCACCTGGCTCAGCCGGGCACGTCCCAATCCCATCCCGCGGCCGCTGCACTGAACTCCAACCAAAACAACAAAAACAGGCGGAGGACACAAAAGACTCAGCTGGAACAGTGTGAGGAAACTGGGGGGTTCGTTCTTTCTTTCTTTGGAGCAGAATCCCGGGGGCGGGGGCCCGGGACAGCGCGGCCCCAGCCCCTCCCGGCGGCCGCAGGTGCGGCTTTATCCCCGCGCTCACCTGCGGCCGCAGCCAATGGAGCTCCGGGCTCCTCCCTGCCCGGCCCGCCCCGTGCTCACAAAACCTCCCAAACGGCCCCAAAACACTCCAGACTCCGCCGCCCCTCATCCTGCTTCGAAACCTAGCCTTAATCCAAAGTTAAGCATCTTCAAAGTTAACCACCTTCAAGTTAAATATCTTCAAAGAGCCCGCTTTAATTTTTGCCCCAATTGCCTTCTTTTAAAAACTCACCTTTCCATACAAGAAATGCTTCCTTTTACTTTGCCAATGCTGCTAAAGAAATGGAAATGTGTTTGCTCTTGTGTGCCCTGTGAGTGGTGAGATAGGGACTGTGATGTCATCCCTGTAAACTCGGAATTCAGGTGGTAAGAACCTGACATGGGGACATGAACTTATAAAGAATTTGGGGAGGAGAACCCTGGGAAGTGCAGGGATGCTCTGTCCAAGGGCCTGGTTTGAATTCCAATTCTAAAGGAATCCCATTTATAGGTCTTAGCATTCTGTGAGTCTCTGCAGCCTCTTCCTTTCCTTGCCCTTTTACCTCTGCCCTCCTTTGGCATGGGGTGCCCAGGCCTGGCTGGCACTGGGGCTGCCCTGCAGGATGGGCATGGCTCTGCCTGATGGCACAGCTCTGGCTCTGTAGGATGGCACAGCCCTCCAGGATGGGCACAGCTCTATAGGATGGCACAGCTCTATAGGATGGCACAGCCCTGCAGGATGGGCTCTGCAGGGTGGCACAGCTCTGGCTCTGCAGGATGGCACAGCCCTGCAGGGTGGGCACAGCTCTGCAGGATGGCAGAGCCCTGCACAACAGGCACAGCCCTGCAGGATGGGCTCTGCAGGATGGCACAGCTCTGCAGGATGGGGACAGTCCTGCAGCATGAGCACAGCCCTGCAGGATGGGCACAGTTCTGTAGGATGGGCACAACCCTGCAGGATGGGCTCTGTAGGATGGCAGGGCTCTGTAGGATGGGCACAACCCTGCAGGATGGGCTCTGCAGGATGGGCACAGCTCTGCAGGATGGGCTCTGTAGGATGGCACAGCCCTTTAGGATGGGCACAGGACAGTTCTCTGCCAGCCCCCAGCCCATTCCTGTGCTTTCCTGAGCTTGGCAGGCCAAGCTCCCTGTGCCTGTGCTTTGCATTCAGCAAAAATACCCTGGGAGGTGGAGTTCTTCTGGATCTTCTAGGTCTGCTCATCTGCACAAATGGAAATATTCCAGTTGCTTTGCCTTTCCAGTGGAGTAGGATGTAAATACATAAATAACAAAAAAATTAAATCTCACTGCTGGTTTTGGGTTTTTTTCATAGTGCTAACAGCTTAGTCCTGTTCCTCCACACTGTTTTCCATGCAAGGCCTGCCCACAAGTCCTGATTTTCCTTTTGTTTATTGGGTAAATTGGAGTTCCCAAAGCCAGGCTGCTTTAGCAGTGGCACAGATCACAAGTTTCGCTGCTTTAATTTGGGCTCTACTGAATTGCCCTGAGCAGCAGTTTCCAGCACAACTGCCCACAGTTAGGAATTACAATCCCTGATTTTTGCCCACACATTTCAAGCACAGAGGTGTACACATCAGTCTATAAATGTGTCTCCTTCAATACCTTTAGAGAAAAAGGAAGTCGGTGTTTTTCATGTGAGAAATAAGAACTGAAGGTTATCACTGTTATTTTCTCAGGGCTCTGTGAAACCAGGAGCCAAACTCGCCACAATTTTCACTCTGCACAGTTTGAAGCCAGGCCTGTTGTTCTTTCAGATACAAATCTGTCCTTTTATTTGTTTTATCTCCTACTGGAAAATAACAAATACCTTTAAAGTTTACAGCTGCTACTGTCAAGGACAGACAGGGAGGGACTGGCTGGGGCACGGGGAGCTGCAGGAATGTCCTGTTGTTCCATAATACCCAATTATGTCAACTACCCCTTCCTTTAAACTTTCAACACGTCCCCGTTAGGTGGGAAAAGCTGCCAGCACATCATAAAAGCGCTGCTGCAAAGCCCAGCCCTGCTGATGGAAACGTGTCAGGGGATGGAGGCTCTGCCCCGCAGGCTCTGCAGGCACATTCCACCCCTGGGCTCCCCAGAGCAAACCTGTGTGGTCTTGAAGCTTTGTCAGCTCTGACCTCTAAATTTGTCCCATAAATGGGATCAGTTTACTGGGTCTGGAGGTCTGAGACATCAAACACAGCCCAGGGAAGCTCAGGGCCACGTCTCCTGCAACTGCCCACTGTAAATTCAGTCTGCAAGCAGCTGGGGAAGAATTACTTGGGGATTTTTGCACTGTTTGCCTCAAAAGTTTATGACTGTGAAAAAAGTATTTATAAAGCAGCTGTTTCCATAGGAGTGAGGATTAAACAGAGCCTCAGACTGGACATTCCTGCTGTCCCCATCCCACAGGAGGGAACCTGGGAGCGATGCTGGGTCCTGGTTTGGTTTCCCTGCTTCCCCTGCCTGTGCTCAGCACACCCAGCCCTGCCTGCCCCTCTCCCTGGGCACTGCTCACTCTCCCACACCATGAAAAGCAAAGCAGCCCGGGACGTTTCTGAAGTGGAGCCAGAACTCCCCGTTTGATCCTGGGGAGGCCCTTCCCGCCTGTGCTGCTCTCGGCAGGGCTGGGGTGACTGCAGGCTGTGTCTGCGGGAGCAGAGCTCAGCCTTTCCCAGCCTGTCCCTCCCTCAGCTGCTCCTCTCTCTGCTCTGACCGGGGCTTCTCCTGGGAAACAAGGAGACCAACAAACATTAAGACTTCGAGCTTGGAGGCTTTGAAATCTTTTTGTCCAAGTGGTGGCGTGCCCATCTCTGGAATTGTTCTAAAACTGTGGATGTGGCTCTCGAGGACAAGGTTTAGTGGTGGTGCTGGGCTGATGTTGGACTTGTTGCTCTTAATGGTCCTTTTCAACCTTAACGATTCCATGATTCACTCTGATTCACCGGCCAAACCCTGAGGTGATAAAGCAGGGAAAAGGAGGCAGCGCAGCCTTTAAGTGCGGCTGAAATGGGCTTTTTGCTCTTTCAGTCGCTGGAAAAACAACAGCCCCCAAGCAGTGCCGGTGTGATGCAGGTTTGTGGTGGAGATAAAATACACTTTTTTTATACAACAACTGGAAAAGTGAATAAATTGGAGCGTTCAGGCAGTGCCAAGCCCGGGGCTGGTGCAGGTGGCAGGATGCAGTTGTGCTGCTCAAGTGAGCAAATCTGGAGATGAAGCTCCTTGAGAAGACAATGAGGAGCCTCTGTGCCAACTCCTCCTCCCTGGGTGGATGGAGGTGGCTGTGAATTCGTGTCCCAGCTCCCCGGGCTGGGCAGGGCCCCTGCCCCGTGGGTCCAGCTCTGCAGGGCTCCTCTGGGGAGGAGGAGACTGAGCAGCTGCTGCCTCATCTCTGCTCAAGCTTTCCAAAGGGGCTGGCACAGGGGAAGGGCTTAAACAACCTTCAAATGAAATAATTGGGGATTGATTTATACCTTAATTGTACAGCAGTATCCCAAGGCTCTGGGGGGAGCCAGGCCTGCTCTGCCTTTGAAGATCAGACACAGTGACTGTGTTTTAATTACTGGAGGGTTACCTGTGCTTTCTGTGTCTGCAAGAGGTCAGGAACTGAGATTTATGGTAATTCCTGGATTTCTGCTGTGGAATAGAACTTTAGAAGACAATTTCCCCCAGCCACAGAGTCATTGATCAGACCAACAATCCTAACAGAGCGTTTGGCTGGGGCAGCTCGTTGCTGTCAGTGAGCTTTACCTGTAAAGTCTGTCTAAACCTTATTAACAAAGATATTTGTGCAGAGATGGATCTTCCAGACCCACCTGCTCCAGGCACCAGGCAAAATCAGCTCTGCAGTCCTCAGTGAGGGCAGGATTAAACCCTCTCTGTGCCCACCCTTGGCTCTGGGAGCTGCCTTTGATGGCGAGGAGGCAGAATGAATCACCCTGCTGACAAAACTAATGCAACAGTAATTTAAAAATAAACCTTTTAAGCTGATGTATGTGGTCTAAAGCCACCAGAGCATTGCTAAGGAGTGTGTTTTTCAGTTTTATGTTTGCAAAAGGAAAAAAAAAAAAGGCAAGAAAAAAGTCTCAGCATCTGCCCTCACAGGGGATGAACTTTTAAGCAGAAGAGATGAAATTTCTGATTCCTCTGTGAATTTTAATGCCCTGAAAGAAACATTTAGCATTGCTTTGGCTTGCAGATCGCTGGAGGTCTCTGCCTCTGTTTCAGGAGCCCTGTTTGCCTCGTCCTGGGCTGGAATTTTGCTTCCCATGCTCCCAAGCAAAGGAAAAAAAAACGATGGCAGAAGTTCAGGGCTGAGGAGGGAATGCATAAGGCAGCTGATATAACTGAGTCATGGGCACAGATAAATGTCTGCAGAGATCTGTGTTATTTATACTGCAAAAATGTACAGGGAAATTAAATGACACAGAAACCTCTTTCCTGGAAAATGTGGGGATGATATTCCTCCCTCTGCTCTGGAGTTTAAAACAGTGCTAATTTAGGTTCTGCAATCACAGGTATTTTGAAGAGCTCTTGCAGGTGGGGGACAGAGGATAAATTGTTTTCCAAGGAATCTTTGGACCCCCACACTTGGATTTGCTTTCTTGGTGAGCCCAGACATGGGAGAGTGTGAGCTTTGCTCTGCCCTCCATCCTAAAGGGGTTTGGCAGCCTTTGGTGACAGATCCCCTGCACTGGAGGAAGATGTCCCTCCCTCAGCTTCCAGGGATGCAGCAGGACAAAGCAGGGTCACTCCCTGCTCGGGACAACCAGAGCGGTTTGGGAAATTTTCCTGTGAAATGTTGACTGTGGCTGCCCTGGGGTTGTGCAATCGCTGCTCCTGAGTGTGTGTGTGATCCCAAAAACAGCAGCAGAGCTTCTGGCTCCCTCCTCATAACACTGCAAGTGCTGACAAAGCTGAGTTTTAAAAGGTAGTAGTGCAAAAGTCGGGCTTAATTTGGATAAGTATCCTTGGCTTCTGGAGGCTTTTTCAAACCGTTCTGGCTTTGCTTGAATCCACTTCCTGATAATGCTGTGAAGTGGGGATTTGCTTTTTGTGATGTGATTTTTTTTGTGATGAGTGAAGCTGAAAATTCTGAGCACTTTGCTTTCAGTTTTGGGGTTCTTTTTGTGATTTTACTGCCCAGAGACCTGGGCTAGTGAAAGGTGTCCCTGGCCAGGGCAGGGGGCTGGGATGGGATGAGATTTAAGGTCCCTTCCAACCCAAACCCCTCTGATTCCATAACACAGATCCTGGTGCAGCCCAGCCCCTCCCTGACCCTTCCCCGTGCCCGCGGTGCCCATCCCGGGCTCTGCTCCCTGCTCAGCCTTCGGGGATGCTCCCGGTGGGTCAGAGCCCTTCCTGCCGGCTCCGGAGCTGTTCCAGCACGCCCGGGGCTCCTGCGAGGCTCTGTCACCTCATTCCTGGCCTTTGTGGCGGCTGAGCGCGGGCTGGGAGCAGCCCCAGCCCTGCCCTGCCCGACAAGAAGGAACACGCCGGCTTATCTGAGCAGCAATTCCAGCCGGGGCCGGGCCACGCCTTTGGGAACGCTCCCTGCCTCAGCCTCCTGCAGCTCGGCGCTGTCTCGACTTGTCGGGGATGCTCTCGAGGCTGACAGTGCCTTTGCGAGCTCTCCTGCCCGCCAGTGGCCCCTCAAATCCAAAGAAAACAACTCCAGCTTTGAGTGGAGTCTGGCTGGGGTCGGCTGGTGCCACGCTCAGGCTCCTGCAGTGCTGGGGCCATCCAGGCTCTGCCCTGGATATCAAATATTTGTGTGCAATATTGGTGGGGTGTGTTAAAGTAACACCCACAGCCTTTTATATGGGGTTTAGAGAAATAATTTTTAATTTGAGGCTTCATTCCTCTGGCCAGGTGAGCACTGGCTGAGTTTAGGGATGTGCACAGGGCAGATGCTTGACACAGTCTGGAATCTGAAGGTTCGAAGGGAACAACCCATAAATTCTGTTTCTGTGTCTGTAAGTGACACTTCCAAAGCAAATCACCTTCTCTGGGGAGGCCTTTGAAGCTGCAGTCAAAGAGGGGCCCCATGTGCTGCATCCCACCTGGAACACCCCACAGGGAACATCCACCTGGAGGAGGTGAAGGCCAGCCAGGGGCTGTTCTGTGGGGTCAGGGGATGTGCAGTTCAGGAGGGCCTTGGGGTGTCACAGGGAGCCCCTACAGCTCCTTTCCCCTTCCTGCTGTGGGAACAGGAGCAGCTCTCTGTGCATTAAAATCAGGGATGGATCATTTCAGTCCTGCAGAACGGCTGCAGCTCTGGGCTCTGTGCAGACTGGGGGCAGAGGGGGCTCGGGGATGTGAGGCTTTAGTCAAGCAGGGCATGGAAGGGTTCAGAGCAGTGTTCAAAGTCAATATCTTGGGTGGAAGTCCATGGGGTGAGGCGCAGCCAGCACTGATGGAATTATTTTGGTTATATTTAATTTACCAGGGTGGTGTTTGCCAGGGCAGTGACACCCCCAGGAGACAAAACCGGGTTTTTTTTCTAACCGGTGTTAGAAACAGCACCAGGGTAACACCAGAGCCAGCCTGGGGTGACTGGGACAATAAAAACCTCTTGGCAAGGTTGGACGGGACAATAAAAACCTCCTGGCAAGGTCGGAAACTCGTGGTTGAAGCCGTGGTTGTGTCACAAGCACTGCCCTGGGGGCTGCTGGCTCCTCTCCAGCCTTTCCCCTCTGCCCTGGCCCGGTGTGGGACGCAGAGCTCCAGGGCACACCAAGAGTGCGGACCTCAGGAGCTCTGACCACACCTCGGGGAAAAGAAAACGAAGAGCTGCGAGCTCCTGTGCAAATGCTGGGCTGTTCCTACCTGCCAGCAGCCAAAGCCATAAAGCAGCTGCTGTGCTGCGATGTTCTCCTGCATTATTTACTGCAGCAACGTGCATTCCCAGCTCTCCTGTCTGAGGTGCCATCTCGGCTCGGATTTTTGATGGTGACAATTATAATGAGATGGGGGAGGAGGAGGAGGAGAGGCAGCTCAATTTTGATTTGGATCCTTCTGCCTTTTTAAAAATTGAAGATTTCTAACTCTCAGCAAAATCCCTGCCACAGGAGACCTTGTTTTACATTCTGGCTTTTTGCAGACCTGATGTAGAGGGGCTTTCTGCAGAATCCCCGTCTGGCATTGTTCTGGTAATGATTGAGTGAGGAGGAGTTTGGTTGCCTTCCCTGATGTTATCTTGTATTTTCATGTACTGAGAGGGCATTTTTAGATGTGTAAGAAACCAGTGTTAAATATAAACATGGATGCTACTTTAGGGAATCTGTCTCATTCAGCCAAGACCGAAAGCTGTTTCACAGTTAGAGAGTATTTTTTTTTTGTTGTCGACTTCAGTTCATGAACAGTGGAAAAGTCTGCACTGACTACTCTACAGATGAGTGATTTATCTCGACTTGAATGGGCAGAAAGTGATTTTGCAGACATCGTCAGTGCTCCCAGGAAAAAACCAACCAAGACTCACTGCCCTCCGAGCTGAGAAAAACACAGATCTCCTCCTTTGCTGCTGAAAGCTGAACCAGAGCACCCAGGGCTGAGCCAGCCTGGCCCTCTCCTGCCTTTAGGGCTGTCTGTCCTCAAGGCACTTCTTGGAAACCAGGGTTCAGACACAATCCCTGTGTTGTGGCTGGGAGGGGGCTGGAACCAGGGTGTGCCCAGACCATTCCGTGACTCTGTTCTCTGGCTGTGGCTGGGAGAGGCTCTGGTGACAGCACGGGCACAGGTCCCTCCTGGTGTGAGTGTTTGTGTGTGCCAGAGTGGCTGCAGAGCTCAGCTGGCACCTCCCTGGCCTGGCCAAGCTCCTCTAGCTGAGTCCATTCTGAGGGGATTATCCCAAATCTCTTCCAGAACGGGGAATAAAATCAGCCTGGAATTCTGTGGGGAATTTCACACCCGGCCTCTGCCTGGGGCTGAACCTTTGGACACTGTCACTGGCTGCCCCAGCAGCACAAGCTGGGGATGATTGGAGGCAGCCTGAGAAGTCTGGTTCTCCTCCTGAGTCCCAGGAGTGGGGAATGTTTTAAGGGGTTCACGCTCATTTGTATTTTAAAGCTTCTTACTGTGAAGTGCAAGACCAGGAGCTACGTCTTCAGCTGGCATAAATCTGCCTGGCTGCATGCAGATAAACTGATTTACGCTGGCTGAAGATCTGGCCCTGGATGGAAGAGATGGAAGCAGGTGGATGTAATTTCTCTGAATTTCCACTCAAGCTGCACCCGCCTGGAGCAGCAGGAATTGAACAGCACTTTCCCTAAGAGTAAAAAAGTTATTAACTCCGTATTTGTGTTGCTGCTTCGCTGCCCTCCCTCGTCTCGATCATCACACGTAGCCATGGGCTGTCTCTGGCAATGACTCTGTCTCCCCAATAAAATTAAAAATCACTTTTGTTTCATATCTTTTTAATCAGATGTGTCCTTTTTAATAAAGGGCTCTGCTCTTTAAGGGGTGATGCGCTGATGAGCAGCAGGCTTGGAGGTTATTGCGTTTCCCTGATTTGAATTTCTCTTTCTGCATTTCAGCTGTTAAAATAAAGCTAAACCAAACTCCCCAAAGCCTCTGCACATGCAGCACAAGCAGAGTTTCTCTGCCTCTTCCCATCTCTGGGGTGAGATTGATACCCAGCGACAGTGGATGTGTGGCCATTGCACATTTTGGTGTAAGAACAGATTTTATTCCTGGATGTCCAGTATAGGAAAAACGAGAGGCAGAGTAAAAAAGGCAAAGGTGAAACTCCAGGAATTTGCTGAGTGGTAATTTTATTCAAATAATTTATGCAGATTTCCTGAATTGTTCCAGAGTCAAACAAACCCAAAATGCTTCTCTATGTTTAGTTTCTTATACTGATTCATTTATTCCTGGGATTGTTTCAAACACAGACCTGAAGTAACTTTATGAGCCAGATTTGTTTTTTTCTTTTCCCCAGAAGTGAACAAGCGAGATAATTAAACCTGAGGAATTCAGGAGGCTTTGGAAGCAGCAGGTTTGTCTCCTGCCCCACAATGGTGTAATTTGGATTTCCGGGGGATGACACTTCCAGGTGGTCAGTATCCCCCACCTGGAGGGGACATTCCCAGAGCCCCTTGATCTGGAATGGTGTGGGGTGCTCAGCAAACGTTGTGAGGTTCTTGAACCCTCCCCAAAACGACCTCTGTGCCTCCCCAGCTCCCCCAGCCCTGAGAAGTCTGTGAGGGATAAAAGCTGCTTTAATTCATTCCAGCGGCTCCACTGCTCCTCGCGTGCTGTGGTTTTGGGGTTTTCCAGCACAGAAAGCATAACTGGGGGCTGTGTTTTCAGGGCTGGCAGAGCAAAGGCAATACAGTTGCAGGATTTTTGCATGTTTCTGATCCTGAGGCTTTCCTGGGCCCGGTGGTTGCTGTACAAGTCAGAACAGCACCAGGCTCTGCTCTCCCAAATCCACCCCGGAGCTGCTGGGCTGGGCTGGGGCTCTGGGGCTCTACAGCTTCTGCCTTCCTGCTGCTGTGGAATGTCCTCACAGAAATCTCACACTCCAGGTGTGCAGCAAGGCAAGTTCAAAGCAGAAAATAACCAAAAATAACCAGCAGTGACTTCAACAGATTTTCTTTTGGTGATCAGCCTCCTGTGGCGAGTCTGGAAGTTCTGTGGGACTGATCCTGGCAACAGTATTTGCAGTTAACTCAAACAGATCTGCTGCACTCAGTGCTACCCATGGCACTTTGGGGAATTTTGCCTCTGAATGCCCTTCCTGCACCCAAATCTTAGATCTGAAAAGCTCTTCCCAGTCAGAGCAGCCCCGGATTTGCAGTGCTCACTCCCCCTTTGGTGCAGGCACAAAAATTGCTGCTTTAATACTTGAAGAAGCTGAGCACCAGGCTCTGATGGGACAAAAATGCAGCACAGAAAGATGGAAAATGCTCATACATGGTTTAAACTCGCCATTTACAGGGTGTGGAAATTATTGTAAACCAACTCCTGCAGTTCTGAACAGAAAAACGTTGGTATTCTCAGAGGATGAGAGTGTCAGCTTTGCAGGACACTGTGAGCATGGGCAGGGTCATTCCATGGTTCCTCTTGTCCAGGTAGAAGCTGTGTTGTCCTGTTTAACAGGCTGGGCTGGCTGGGCTGGAGCAGAAGGTGCTGCCAAGCTCAGCAGCTCTCCCTGAACTGAAGTGATGGCAGAGCTGGACACTAAATGCTCATTTTAGCACTTTTGGACACAGAATTTTGCCAGATCATCCTTCCAGCCGAGTGCCACCACCTCTGGAGAGTCTCTGCTGGGGAAACAAGTTGTCTTTATCATGGACCAGGGCAAGTAAATAGGAAGAGAAGTTAATATTACATTTCTGTGCAGGTTTAAGTCATTTATGGGTATTTGTCTTCTGGATTAGCCCATGGCCTCTCTGTTGTGGCTTTTCATGCTCTTCCTCCCACTGCTTTCCTGCGCTGGAGTCCTGAGTGGAGTCCAGGTGTGTGAGGTTGCCTGGTTGGGGTTCAGAAATTCCTACCCTGGGGTGGAGGGGGAGGGAAGAAGGAGGAGAAGAAGCAGAAGAGAAATGAGAAAAAAATCAAGTAGGCTCCAGCACCTGCCATGTAATGATGGGTTCTGGAGATAAGGCTGTTTTAAGGTGCATTCCAGACGTGTGGGTCCTGCCCAGACACAGCACAGAAGAAAAAGGAGACTTAAAACAACAGGCAGCTCCTCCTCCTCCCCCCATCAGGTGTGCACACAGCTACAGGAGCAGGCGGCCCCAAGGAAAGCCTCTGTGTTCCTACAATTCCCACCCAAAGCCCCCTCGGAGCGCACAGGCACCTCCAGCCCCGCGGATCAAGTCGATGCCTGTCACTGGGGTTAAATCCAGCGCCAACCCAAACACAGCAGCGCCCGGAGAAGCTGCTGGAAAATGCCCCATCCCCTTCAGTGATCCTTGTCTTCCTTAGAAAGGGAAATCGTCAACGATCGCGCATCTCTGCCTGGAAAAGGAGAGATTTTCCCCGCGGGAGGACTCGGGGCAGGGTCAGGGGGTAATGCTGCACCCCATGGGGCAGCCGTGGGAACCCCGATCCTGGTCAGAGCTGCTCTGTGCTGGGAGATTCCAGCTGGGATTTGGGATTTGGAGCACGGGGAGAGCAGCACCACGGGTCTCCATGTGCCCACCTCACTGGAATTATTCTTTCACCCCTGCATTGCCTTTATGCTCAAGGGTTGGGAGCCCCAGGGGAGACAGGAATGAGGCCTTTGTGCCTTTTGTCGAGGTGTTTTGGCACTGGAAATGTCCCTCTCGGGGCTGTGCAGAGTGAGGATGGAAAGTTGTGATCACCGGGATTTGCCCCAGTGGAAACCGAAGGGAGAACAATGGGCGATTGTAACGGGCAGCTCAGGAAAAGGCCGGGGTGATGAAAGTGGAATCGCCCAGTAAAAATGGGCTGTAAAGCTCCTCAATCCCAGCCTCTCTTGTCAGGCTATTTCTAAGCAAATTTTCTATCCGTTCCCCAGTGAAAATAAAGTGTCAAACACCGAGTTTGGATGCAAATGGGAACATAACTCTGCAAGATGGAAGCTTTATCTGAACCTGAGGTTTTTTAGGGGAGTGGTTTTTCGGAAAGGCAGCTATTTTTAGAAAGTCAGAGATGGATGCTCCTTTCTGAAGGGCCCAGCTCCTGTTTGTCTTCAAATGAGGAGAAACCCCCCCTTCTTTTTCCATTAATAAAGACAGGCAGGTAGTACTTATTTCTGAAGTACTTTGCCTCTGCTCATCACTCCACGAGAAGCCAAAATTCCCTCCCAAATTGTCCTTTGTCTCTCATTCCCTCTCTCCCATTCCATATTTCAGATTTGGCCAACAATGAAGATGTCGGAATTTTATTAGAAATTGATGTGAAATTTAAATCAATGCCAAAATGAAAAATATGTCTATAAGTATTTGAAGAGACGTGGACTGAGAGAGGTTCCTTCCCCTTTGGGTCAAAGGCAGTGTTGGTGTACAAAGATATTTTGGCACTTTGGAGCAGACAGTTTTAAACAGCCTTTAAAATATATATTCAAATCAATTCCAAGTGGGCTAAAGCCAACAGAAAGGTTCATGTACCTTTTTTAGTCACTTTCCCAATTTTAGTTTCCTTATCTTAATGCACTGTGGAGCTTTCTGCCCGTTCAGTGCATTTGTATTCAACTCGGGGAAATTTCCTGATAATTACTCAGCCCCATCTAATTCCCCAAGGTCCTAAAATGCAAAACAATTCTTCACAAGACAGAGATTGCTTCTTACAAGCTTTAACAGGAGGAAAAAAAAAAAAAAGGCATTAAAATGATGTGATCTAAGGTAGAGTTTCAGTGCTGAACTATTTCCTACAAGAATCCATTAACAGAGAGTGTTCAGGTATCACAGGATTGCCTTGGGAGAGGTTTTGGAACCTGTCCTTGCTCCTGCCAAAGCCCAACCACCTTTGGCACCAACAGGGCAAGGCTGTGGAGGATGAAAATGGACTTTTTTTCCCTGAATTCAACACAACCCAGGCAAACTGACTGCACTAAAAGAACCTTTCCCTGTAGAAGGGAAGCAGCTCCAGCCCAGTGGGGCTCTGAATCCGCAGGTATCAGGAAGAGGCTTTGGTGTTTTATCCATGTGCTCACCTGGCATCCTTTCTCCCCAGATGTTTGTTCCTGGGGCCAGGAGTTGCAGCCACCTTCACCCAGCAGAAAGCTGATGTTCAGCTCTGTGGGGCTGACCCTCTGCAATTCCCCTCGTTCCCATTGCTTTACCCACCAGAGGGATAAAAGGGCAAATCTTCCCAGGGGAATGCCAGGGAGGGGAGGGAGAGCTGGTGGCCCAGCCTGTGCTGATTTCATGGCACGGCTCAGGAGTTCCAGGGGCTCCTCTCACCCTGGGGAGCAGCAGGGAGGTGGGAGGTAAAACCCCACTGCCCACACTCCCCACAGTGCTGGGTTCATGTGGAAATCTGCTGAGCTGAGCCAGGCTGGAGCATCTGCAGGAGCGGGAAAGGGAAGGGCTGGAGGGGATTTGCCTGCAGGGTTATTTACATTTTCCATGTGCTGACAAGCTCCTGCAGCCCAGGGCTGTGCTGGGCGCTGGGGAGATCTCCTACTGCGAGTAAAGGGCAGAGTAAAGTAGGTGCAGGTCTGCCCAACCCCCAGAGCGCTGCAGGTGTCTGCAAGGCTGAGCCTTCCCCAGCTCCTGTTCCCCTCCAAGAGCTTCCTTTTCCCCTGGAAATGGGACCAGAGGGAACGAAACAGGCCTGGTTTTAGGAGAGCCTCAGGGAAGCTGTGTGGATATCTGAATTAAAGCTGTGAGTTCCCAGCAGCGGGGGGAGCTGGGGAGGGGAGGACATTTCCTGGGAAGTTTGAGCCCTGCAGTGCTGCACATTCCCTGAGCCTTGTCCTGTGAGGCAGAGATCCCAAAAGAGCTCAGGGAAGGTGAGCCAGTGCTCACACCTTGGGGAAAGGCTCATCTCCAGCTCCTGCTGTCCTCCAGGACTCCATGGGTGGGAACCTTCATTTGTCACTGCAGAAAGGAGTCTCAATATTTTATGAAAGGAGCATTTTACCACAGGATTTTGGTGAATATCAGCATAATTTAGCCGTGATTTAACGGAACCTTTCATTGACTTTTTAAATTATGCCTCTCCATCACCTACCCTGTGGGTTTCCTTGCTTTTCATCTTGCAAATCCCATTACTTATTAATTTCCCCATAATACATAATAGAGGCAGAAAAGCATATAGCATCCCATTCAGCAGTGATTTACAAGTCTCTTAGTTCTGAAGCAACACAAGAAAGAGCAGACATTTTATGAGTTTCCTCTGTGTGTTTTCCTCAGCAGAGCCATATAAAGCCATGGACACAAACCTGGGGCTTCTTTGGCCATGATCTCATGGCTCCAGCTCTTGCAGCTCTGCAGAAGATCCAATCTGGAGGAGATTACAGCAGCACAGTCAGGGCAGAATTAGCAAGGAGATGGTGAGCAAGATTTACCTCCTCCTCATTATGATAATGGATGTAATATCCATGGAAATGCTGATGGGCTTTGCTCAGAGAGGAAGAACTGCAGGCAAAGAGCAAACACACAAACCAGCATTATTTGCCCACATTCCCAACCAGGGTTTTGCTGGCATGTTCATCTTTCTACAGGGGCCCAGGAGGAACTTTGATTCCCTCAGTGTTTGCAGAAAATGACTTGCACATACCATGAATCAGAGGGGCTCATTTCAGAATGTAGAAACTATTACTCATCCTGCTCTGGCATGAATGAGCATCTGGCAGCATATTCTAAAATTCTGTGAAGACAACAGGAGGCAAAAGGGGAAAAAAAATGGAGCTGGAGTGCACCTCTTGTCAGCTCAGCAGGCAGCAGATGAGAACTGGAAAGAGGCAGTACAAAGACAGATCTGCTGAACTGAACCTTTATGTGCTTTCTGTTTCCATCCATCCACTCCTTGCAGCTATTTTTTTTTAGAGCAGGCTGGGGATCTTACAGAACACATGGAGGCAAATTCACCCAGTTATCTCTGCTCCAGGTCAGCCTGGGACATTGTGTTCCAGAGGTTTCCAGGCTGCAGCAGCCCAGGGAGGCAGAACTCCTGCTTGGTGCTCTGGGCCCAGGGAAATGGAGCTGGGGAAGCCTGAGATTTCTCAGATTTGCTGATGTGGGTTTAGATCTCTTTGGTATCAGTAGCAATGTCCCAGGGAGGGAGAGTCATGTATTCCCAGGAATGGCACAGGGAAGCACACAGCCAAGGAAGGAAGTGCTTACAGCCATCTTTTGAGGGAAAACCCAAAGCTGAGTCAGTAGCTGATCACAAAGGGAGCAGCTTCTCCCAGCAGAGGGGCTGTGAAGCTGTGGGGAGATAAAGGCTCATTTCATCTTTTTGGGGTTATGTTCCCTGATCCTTTACAGGAGCTGCCTTGTCCCTGCTTCCTCAGCCCTGTGCAGAGCTGGGACTGGGACTGAGCAAACCATTGCCTGGGTTCCTTTTCCTGCAAACGAGTATCCCAAATCCTGTGAGCAGGGATGGAGCCGAGGGCCCTGGAGGAGGCAGGACACTGTCCCCACTTGTCCTGCCGTAACCTGCCCTGCTGCCCCTTGTCTGAGCATCCACAGGGGCCATGGAGCTGCTCTGGGGTTGCTGAGGAGCCCTGGGGTGTCTGAGCAGACCCATCTCCCCGTGCTGTGCCGGCTGGGGCCATGGCAGCCCTGTGTTTCCCCTTCTGAGGAGCAGCAGTCCATCACAGCCCTGTGTCTCCCCTCATGAGGAGCAGCACCAGGCTGGCAGCCCTGTGTGTTTCCCTTTCTGAGGAGCAGCAGCAGCCGCCCATCACAGCCCTGTGTGTGTTTCTCCTCAGGAGCAGCAGCAGGACTGGGGCCATCACAGCCCTGAGTGTTTCCCCTCACGAGCAACAGGCTGGCAGGGCTGTGTGTGATTCCCCTCATGAGGAGCAGCCCATGGCAGCCCTGTGAATGTTTCCCCTTATGAACAGCACCAGGCTGGCAGGGCTGTACATGTTTTCCCTCATGAGGAGCAGCAGCAGAAGCCCATCACAGCCCAATGTTTCCCCTCATGAGCAGCAGGCTGGCAGGGCTGCTGCCCTGTGAGTGTTTCCCCTCCTGGGGAGCAGAGCTGGGGCCATGGCAGCCCTGTGTTTCCCCTCATGAGCAGCAGCACCAGGCTGGCAGGGCTGTGAGTGTTTCC
>JANPWX010025041.1:0-11678 GCA_024734555.1 Trochalopteron elliotii
CCCCTCATGAGCAGCAGCACCAGGCTGGCAGGGCTGTGAGTGTTTCCTTTCATGAACAGCAGCAGGGCTGGGGCCATCACAGCCCTGTTTCCCCTCACGAGCACCAGGCTGGCAGGGCTGTGTGCGTTTCCCCTCATGAGGAGCAGCACCAGACTGGCAGGGCTGCTGCCCTGTGAGTGTTTCCCCTCATGAACAGCAGCAGGGCTGGGGCCATCACAGCCTTGTTTCCCTTCATGAGGAGCAGCACCAGGCTGGCAGGGCTGTGTGTTTTTCCTCCTGAGGAGCAGGACTGGGGCCATCACAGCCCTGTGTTTCCCCTCATGAGGAGCAGCACCAGGCTGGCAGGGCTGTGTGTTTTTCCTCCTGAGGAGCAGGACTGGGGCCATCACAGCCCTGTGTTTCCCCTCATGAGGAGCAGCAGCAGGCTGGCAGGGCTGTGTGTTTTTCCTCCTGAGGAGCAGGACTGGGGCCGTCACAGCCCTGTGTTTCCCCTCATGAGCAGCAACCATGGTAGCCCTGTGTGTGTTTCCCCTCCTGAGAAGCACCAGGCTGGCAGGGCTGTGTGTGTTTCCCCTCAGGAGCAGCAGGCTGGCAGGGCCGCTGCCCTGGAATGCCGGGGCTGTTGGGGCCTGCCCCGCGCTGGGCCCCGCGCAGGCCGCAGGAATCCGCGCAGGCCGCGGCACGCCGGTCGCGCTCAGCCCCTCCAGGTGCAGGCAGCTGCCGGTGCTGCACTCACAGTTTAGTGTCACATTTTTTCTCGTTATTGTTATTTCTTGCTGGCCTTCTTTTCTCCCTGCTGGGTTTTTTTTTTAATTCTTTTTTTTTTCCCCCTGCTGCTTTCCTACCGCCACGGTCTTTGCCAGGCTCCCCGGGACAGGCGCTCCTACGGGCAAGAGCACATTGTCAAAACAACCCCAGAGTTGTATTTTCCTCGCTCCCTCATCGTGGCAAAGCCTCCTTTTCCAAGGGAATTGTTTCCTCCTGTTCTCTTCCCCCAGGTATTCTGTGGAATTGATTTCTCCTCTTCTTTTACAGATGAGATATTCCAGGAACAATCGAACTCATACTGCTTCTGTCAAACTTAATCTAGGATACATTCATCTGGAATATAGCAGGGAACCTGATCCAGAAAACCTCAACTTCCTTTTTTATCGGGGAGCTCATAAAGCAGAAGGATGATGACAGGCTACTGAAATTTAAACAACCAAGAGCAGGAAAGATATTTTATTCAATAGTTGGGATAAAATTTCATGTCCCGGGGATTTCAAGGAGCACAAGCAGGGGAGATGAAGAAAGACTGATTTTCTTTTTCCTAAGTAAATGGACAGGTCTGGGGGTGGTTTTTAGGTTATCTCTGTATCAGAGGCACCTACACATTTCCTCTCCTAAAGCCAGACAGAAGTGTGACTCCTGGGACAGCTGGGGTTACAACCCTTCCCCAGGCAGGGCTGGGGCAGCTCTGCTCCTCGTCACCGACACAGGGCTGCTCCAGAGGGCTTTGTGGGGCCAGCCTGGGTGTCTGCCTCACAAGGAGGTGAATCACACCTTGCAAGTGCCGATTTCCCTCCCTTATCTCTCAGAGGAGCCTAAGGTGCCGAGTTCAGATCCAGACGTTTACACAGATGAATCACACCCTCGAGGCCATGGAGAAAATAATGAAAATCTGCAAGCCTGGGCCCAAATCATTCGAGTCATCTTGAATAATTCTATTATTTTACTGAATGGAATGATCCAATGTCTTTAAATTGCTTCATGCTTTACTGGTAGAAAATGAAGATAAATAAATTCTCGCCCAGAACAAGCCCTCACTTTATTTTTTCCTGATACAGCACAGGCAATGGTGTTTCTTTCAGTAGGTCCCATCCTTAGATGTCCTCTTTTTCCTAAATAAACACAGAATTCACCTCTGTATGCAGCCTCCAGGGCTCCTCCTGCCTTCCTCTGAGCAGGAACCTCTGAGATTACCAGATCAGAGACACTTTTAAACCATCTGTGCTTCATTCAACATTTCCACGGGTGTTGATCTTTCTCAAGCCCTCAATGGCTTCTTCAGATTCCCCTGTCCTTTGAAATGCTCGTGCTCAAGAGGGAGATTCTTACCCAGAGAGCTCTCCTCCCACTGTGATATAACGATGGAGGTAACACTCTGACAGGGAAAGTCTCATTCTCCCAGCAGGTCAGCCCCTGGGAAAATAAAATGCACAGTGCTGGATGTCCTCTTTCACATCCCTTCTTCAATTAATTCGTGGTATGGTCATTTGAAAACGGGGAAAGAAGGGTAGAAAATGAGAGGATGGAAAATGTGATTTTGGGAACAGGTCAGGATTGATGCAGCTCTTCCCATTTCCTCCTCGGTTATTTCTTCTCTTGCTCCCTGTAACTGAATCACCCTGGAAATGCCTCCTGATCTCTCCAAGCAGGGCCCATCCATTTTTTTTAGTGGAGCATTTTGCACAGAAAGTCCAGCTCTGATTGAGTGCTGCGCTGGCTGCCATAACAATAAATTCCCATTACCAGAAGCAAGACCTATTTTCTTATGCATCCCCTTTGCAGAGAGGCATAACCTGAATTTTGACTTCAAAGGAGACATCTTTGTTCAAAACGCAATGCTCAGAAATATTCTGTAGTCAATTATTTGCAATTAGAATGAAAAGAGAAACCCCCTTCCCCAAACCGCCTGTAATTACAAACGATCCTTTCATGAAGTATAAATCCAGTCATTAAGGAGTTTCAAAAGTTTTAATTCAGTGGGCAATTAAAAAGAAGAATGTGGGGTGTTGAGACAGAGAACAATGCCGTGGTGAGCTTGGGGTCCTGGAGGTATCAATGGGACTTTTAGCAGGACGATTTTCCAATTGATCCCAGTGGTTTGAGGAGGCAATTCCTCAGCGTGGGATCGTTACCAGCCCTAAACGACGTCTCTGCTGAGCCACCGATGCCCCTGGAGTGGGTAGGAGCAAACTGAGGGTCAGCCTTGGCCTGGCAGCCCCAAAATCTCCTCCCCAAAGAGCTGCTGTCACCAGCACCTGAGCTGAGTCCTGGTCCTGGGGCACAGGGCAGGGAAATCCCACGGGATGGGGCCTGAGGGGACGTGGTGCCAGAGCTTTCCCAGCTGGAAGGTTCAGCTAAAAGTCCTGAGTTACTGAACAAGGATGTTCCAAACACAACATCCCTGTGTTTCCATCAGTGTCAGTCCTTGCCCTTTTCCCAGAAAATACATAACAACATTTAAGTGGTGCCTGTAATCCAGGCTCCCAGGAATCATTTCCACATTTGGACACATCCTCAGGATGGAGCCAGAATGGAAACTGTAGATCTTAATCCTCTCTCCCAGTCTGTGAAGTTGGGAGGAGGAAGGGAGTTTTTGGAACGCTCATATTTTGAAATTGGGACTCAAATTTATTGCCTTCGTTGCTTAAGGGAGGCCCGTTCCTGTCTGGATATTTATTGTCCTTGGTGATGCCTTAGTGTGAGTTCCCTGGCAGCTGCTTTGGGAGGAGGTGTGAGGTGGATCCATAAGGTTCACAGATTTTTCCCACCCATGTGATAGGTATTTGTTGTTTGGCTGCGTGGTTCGGAATCCTGCATCCCGTATTCCCGACAATCTGTGCCCTGCATATGCTGCTGGGGATGTGGGGAGGTGCCTCTCGCGAGGGGTGAACAGAGAGCTGCCTTTCAGCGTTGTGGCAGCAGAAATGTGCTCAGAGGAGTGATGGCTCTCAATGGAAAATCCTGAAACTCAAACCCCACTGAGCATCCGGCAGTGATCTGAGAGGGAGGGACATCGCAGCAGTAGGAAAAGGAACCAGCAGCTCATGATCCTTTTTGGGGTCCTGTGCCACTGCCTAAGGGGGTGAAAAAATGCTTGAATGAAAAGAGGGAAAACAGAGCTCTGGAGTTTGCATTTCAACCGCCCGATGGAAACACTTAAAGCTGCTTTTGATTTGGTTCAGTCACAGATCGAGTCTGATAAGCCAAATCCAGGGATACTCAGGTGTGTGGCCATGAAGGAGGAGCTGTAATTTTTCTGCCCTGAGATCATCTCCTGCACTTTTCTGCAGGCACAGCATTAAAAAACAAATACTGATTTTTAAATTTTTTTTCTCTGCCTATTTCAGTGTCATTCAAGGTTTTTATTTTTAGATGCTCCTTCAACCAGAAAGAGCCACACAGAATTCCCTCAGTGGTAACTGCCTGTTTTTCCCCAGAGCAGGGAATATCTCTATATCTCCAACATGCACAGAGTGTCATCCATTTCCAAATGTGGGGACAGCATTGGAATCACGTGGAATTTTATTGTCGGGGTACTGAACAACCCAGATTTCCAGAACTTCCGATGGAGCTGCCCGTTTTTAGAGCATCTGAAGATTGGGACACACTCCTTTTCCTGCCTGGTGTGTAGGAAATGTTCAGATCGGGATATCTGGTGCCTCCTGACTTTGCTCTTGGGAAAACTTCCCTTAAGGTGCTTCACTGATCTGGAGGAAAGTGCCCTAACGGGGCTTTGTTCGAGGAGCGCGCTGAAAACCCGGGATCTTGTGTAAAATCTCTGTCTTTTCCTCATTTCCCTATTTGGCAATGCATTTTTCCCAGGTTTTCTGCCTTTCCACCCTCCCCCACTGCCTCTCCCCTTCCCTAGCACAGGTAACCACACATTTTGATGGAGGTTTAATCTCCTTCCTTCCTTCCTTTGCAAACCCACCTCCTCCCTTGCCCCGGGCGCTCTTGTCAACTCAAATGCATCGCAAATCAACCTGACAGTGGAGATCTCCCCTTGAGCAACAGCGCTGGGAGTTTGCTGCTGCTGATCCTCAGATAGGGAGGGTGGGGTGCATTTTCCACATTAAACCCGGTCGCAGCTAAATGGAAGTAAATTTCCATTCCCCATTCCCTTTGTTTCCAGCTGGGGCTGACACCTGAGTGGATCCACAACTCCAGGAGGATGCACAGGATGGGGACACAGGCAGGTCAGAGCTGCAGGGACAGCCCTGGGGCTTTGTTTGTCACCTTGCCAGGCCAGAGCCACACGGACAGTCCTGGGGCTCTGTTTGGCACCGTCCCAGGCATTTTCTGGGATGTTAAGCTGAGGAACTTGGGGGTTCTCCAAACAGTTGAACTCGACTGCACAGACCAACTGTTACTTGTCATGCCCAAATGGAAAGTGAGGGCGATTCCACTTCTAGAAAGTAGAAAAAAATGTCCAAGAGAACAATCTAAAAAGTCGTGCAATTTTCTTTTTCACTCCTTTCTCCATGTTAGGAGCATGGGGAAGTCACAAACTGAGTCCTGCCAGAAACACAAACCAGAGCAGTTCTCTTGTTCTGCAGGACCTAAACCAGCAGCTGCACTGAGATGAGACAAAGGGCTCATCCTCTGTTCAAGAAAAAACCCCACATCTCCCTAAATCTTATAGGTACAATATTATGACTATTGCAAAGGGAAAAGCTAAAAACTGGCTTGTGCTGCTTTTGCAGCACTTTTCAGGCTGGTGGGAGGAGGCATCTCCTGCATTCTCATGAGAACAGAGCAGACACACCATGAAAATGTGAAAGTCGACTTCCCATCCTCAGCAGCCTGGCTGGTGCCCTTCAGTTGGTGAGAGTCTTTGCAGAACTATCTCCTAACTCAGCTGAAGTCAGAGAAACCCCTCTGATTTTGTGTTTGAAAACACAAAAGGGTTTGTTTTCCAAGACAGGCTTTGTTTTTCAGAGCGTGTCACCAGCAGTGCACGGCTTCAGAAGAAATCACTCCTGTCGGTAGCAACAAAAGAGATCAGAGACAGAAACAAGAGGCAGAGAGACAGAAAGGGAGAAGAGGCCACTCTGGATGGGCCTCTGGTGCTAAACAGCTCCGTGTGAGTCTCTGAACCTCCAACAGCCTGAGCAGGCATTGCAAAATCCGCTGACTTGGGGAGGCAGAGTGACTCCAAGTGCATAACCCCGCTGCCACTCGGGGATGTGGAGCTGCTCCCATTATCTGCATTCAGCCAGGAGTTGAGCACTTACCCTGCCTGATTTATTAGTTTTATAAAATGCAGAGTCTTTAATGTTCAGTGCTCGGAGCACACTGTAATTTTAGCTGCATTATTACAGTTGTTGACCAATGTATGAATTATCTTCAAAGGCTTGGAGTTCCTCTGAGCAAGTTTTCCCATTCCAAAGAGCAAGTCAAAGGAATCCAGGAAGGTCTGTCTGTTCTTTCAAGGAAAGACGTGTCACAGGTCGAATGTGCAGGAATGTTCTGGAAACACATTCAGCAGCAGCCCAAGAGAAAGCACAGGGGTTATTTTCTTTCTCAGAGCTGTGATCAGGCCAACTCACAACACATCATTTTAATGTCTCAGAAAGGAGTTCTTAGCCTCAAGATCCTGGAGTGGAAGCTGCTGGAAGAGCATCCACCACCAGCAGAGCCTTTGCTAAACTCCCTGGACTGTGTGGGCTGAACTGGCAGCCCAGTGCAGGGTCAGTGTGAGCCAGCACGGGGACATTTGTGCTCCTTGTCCCTGCCTGGCCTCTCCCCCAGCACACTTTGCCTCCAGGAAGTGTCACAGGGAAAGCAATTCCCACCAGAATTACATGCATTTAAACTCATTTTTGGAAATTGCCTGGGCACAGCCTCCCGTAGAAATGAGATGGCACAGAACTGATTAAATAATGTTTATGCAAATACAAAAGTTGTCAGGGCGTTGTTTTCTGAGCCTTCAAGATCCAGCTTGTCAGAGGCTCCTGGCGCCGTGTCAGTTTTCCTGAGCTCGGCTGAGCCAGCAGGAGCTTGATTTGGGGTGGGCAATTGCCAGAGCCCTGCAGAAACCCTTCCCCAGTGAGGATTTATCCATCTCCTGACCTCAGCCATCCTGGGGCCTCCAGGCTCCCCTCCCACACCTCCTCAGGAGTGCCCTGGTGACATCCTCACCTGCAGCTCTCCCCTGCCCTGCTCCCCAGAGCTCCTGCTCAGACAGGAGCAGCTGCCCCACTTTGGTGTCACAGCGGTTTGGTCCATCCCGTGCTCAGGCTCAGTTCCTGGAGGAATATTGGCCTTGTTGGAGCTGGGATAATCAGGAAGGTACTGATAGGTGTTTGCAAGGGCCCTGGGATGCACAGATTCCTGCAGAGAGGCTTCAGAGGCTTTTGGATAAATGGGACAATGCCAGGAATAGCTCCCAAAGATATTTCAGTGCATTTCTAAGCAGGTGAAAGATGTTGAGTTAAATCTTAGTGGAAACATTAACAAATCCTGCCAGAACAGCTCTGCCACAGCCCAGTGCTCTTCCCATTCCGTGCTCTTTGGTGCATTCTGGGCTTGCAGGCAGGTGACTCCCAGTTCACAAACAGCACCAGAGCCATGGGTGCCATTACTCATCAGAGGAAATATTTGTGCAACTGCTCAGATCTGAGCATGTATTTGCCTGTGTTCTGGTGGTGCTTTGTCGGGATTCTCTTTTCAACACCCGTCCATTTGTGCAAGGGCTCCAGGAGAGGTTCGGGAGATGCTGGGACTCGTGGGGGCCACTGGAACCCATCCCAAGCCTTCACTTGAACAAATGTTTGCAGATCCTTTCCTGCAGTGTTTACCCAGTCCTGACCTAAGCTCCATTAGCTCAGCAGATTCATTTCCCTGCTCCAGTACCTCTCTGGCCAGCTGGAACCATGGGATGTTTTCGTGTGGCGTTTTCCAGGGGACCCTGGGGAAAGTCAGTCACTGGCTGATAAGAAACAGAGAGGGTAAAAATCTCCTGGGGTTGCCTGTGCTGATGAGCCCCTCACAGAGGGAGACTTCTGGTGCTCCTGCCAAGAGCAGTTGGCTCTTTTTGAAATGCATCTGGAATTTACAGGGCTGAGTCAACTCCTGTAGGTTTATATGAATTTTATTTTACATCTAATCCATTGCTGTGGTGTAACAGACCTGAAGTGGCATCAGTGTGAGCAGAGGGACACTGGAAATGTCACAATGACAAATGGGAGGGTTTGTACAATGTGGTGGGATAAAAAGCAGCTCCTGCAAGTGAAGGAGTCATTGGGGATCACCCTGTGGGGCCATAAAGGGAATTAAAGAGCAGTGAGCTCTTCGCCTGCACTGCCCAGAGATCAGAGCTGGGGATTTCTGGTGCCACCTGAGAACACAAATCAGGAATCATCTCCAGAGCTGCTTTTTGCCATTTTCCAGTGGCTTTGCCTGAGGTGGCCACTGGGGAAGCAGAATGGGCCAGAGCTGGGAGCTGAGCTCACCACACTCCAGTGGCACAAATCCAGGGCTGCTAATGCTGGGTCTGGCCTTGCCAGGCTGAGGATGAGATCAGAATATTCCTGGTGCCAGAACAGACAATGGCGTGGAATGAGTCTGACTGTACCGAGGTTCTGATGGATGGGCTCACCCACAAAACCCCAAATGTCCCTTCCAAGTGGAAGGGACAAGTCCCTTCCAAGTGGATCTCCTGTAAGCCCATTTAGCAGCACAGGAGTGAGCACAGATCTGCTCAATCTTTGTATGTTTTTACTGCTCTGAAGAGCACTTCTGTGATGCCAGGAGAATTTTATCTCACAAATTTTCTATGAAATGAAAAACGTGCATTTCAGGTGAATATTTGAATTAGTTTAGAACTGGATAAATCAGGAAAGTGGAGCATAGTTTGCGTTGTCATTTATACGTGCTTTTTTTTAAATGAATCATTATGGTTTTGGCCAGTAGTGGAAACAGAAATAAATCCCGGGATGTGTTACTTTGTGCAGGTTAAACTCAGTGGGAAGCAGAGTTCAGGATTTAGGTGGGATGGTGCTGAATCTCCGCCTGGATTTGAATCTCCCGTCGTCTCTTCCCACTAAACACCCGGTTCAGATTTAGGCTTCCGGCTTTGGCCCCCGTGTGCCTTCCCAAAGCCCTTTCATCTCCTGGAACCGGGAGCCCGATGGCTCCGGGCGCTTTAATTAAGCGAAATGAAAGGTGATGATTTCCATAAATAGAAGAACTTCCAAGAGCAGCCCCGGGCCCAGCCCGGCCACCCACCCCGAGGTGCCCCGCGAACCCACCCGGCACATCTGGGAGCCGAGCGGGGCTTGAACTTTCTCCGCGGAGATGGGGCCGATAGGGAAATGCACCCTGAGCCTGCCAGGGGAGCGGGACCAGCGGGGATGGGAGCTTTGATCTCCCAAAGCCGGGCACAGGAGGCTCCCCCAGCCCGGCTCCGGTGATGCTGAGCGGAGACAGACCCCTAGTGGAGCGCCAGCAGCTCCCCGAGCCTCGCTCCTTCCCCTTCATATTCATCTATTTGTTTATTTGAAGGAAGAGAAAGCGGGATCTGAGTGCTGATCCTTATCTGCCTGCTGTTTTCCTTTGGTCCTGGCTCGCCCCGAGCTGTTCTGGAGCTTTATCGTGGGAACCCTGAGCTGAAATCCGGGATATTTGCATAGGAATAGAGATTCCCTTTCTGGAAACCTGATGGAACTCAGCGTTGCCACCGAAATCCAGTTGTGCAAACTCACAACTTCATCTGTGCCGAGGAAAGGAGGTTAAAAATGGCTTAAAACAGAGAGAAATGGGATCAGCTGTGAGATAAGTTCAACAGAACTGTGAGATAATTGCAGAGGGAGTGCTCACCAGGAATTGTCCAGCAAAAAGCAGCAGGGGAAGCTTCTTGCTCAGTTTGGTTGCCCCTGGTTCTGTCCTATCCAGCACATCTGTCCTCAGAAATGGACACCAAGGCTTCTCTGCTCTCTAAGTGGAAAAATCCAATTTTCACACCAGCAGCTCTGAAACCCCAGTGTGAGGGTGAGATTTTGGGCAGCCAGCAGAGCATCCCTGCCTTCCTCCGAGCTGCCAAATGAAACTGTGCCACCTCTGCCACCCCAGAGCCACCCAGGCTGTCCCTGGCACCACAGAGTTTGCCCTCAGAGCCCAGAATCCAGAATCCTGTGTTGATGGTGCTGAAGGCAACAACTGAATCTGGCACAGGGTGCTCCATCCTCATCGTGCAGAACCCCAGCTCCTTTCCCCCCCTGTGCTGCAGGGCGTTTTCTGAGCTGGCAGCTGCTTTGGACAGGGAGAACTCCTGGAGCTGGAGGGAGAAAAGCATTAATAGGATAAATCAAGCCCAGTGCTGTGAAATCAGGGCTGCAATTAAAGCATCGTGGTGGCATCAAAATTCTGACTCTAAGACAAAATCAAAGCAGTTGGTAGCACAATTCCAGGACATTTATTTTGTTGCCAGTGGTTATTCCATGGTGCATTTTTCTTCAGTGAATTGAATCACAACTAATTGCACAGTAATCACCCAGGCCCCAAGTTCAGATAATATTGCCTTCCTAATACTTTGTAGAAATGCCGAATCCATTAACTATCTTCAAATGAGATTATTTTTTTTAATTAGCAGGATCTTAGCAAGCCATTACAGACACCATTCGTGCTGCCACACGGAACTTTCCTGTTTGCTTAACACTACAAGGGGAAAATTATTTTCAATCAATTGCAGTGCTGATAGGGTTTGCAGTTTGCTTTCAAAGCCTGAGAATAAACAGAATTTTCTGACAGGTGAGCAGGCCTGTCTTTGCTCAAGTCATGATTTCCTTACTGGTGTTTTTAGGAGGCTCCAAGTTCCCTGCTGGTATCTCTTGATTTATCTCAGTGAGCTTTTGGTACAGGGAAACTTTTCCAGGTCTGCCTTGGCTTTCCCTTGGTGCCTTTGCCTAAGAGCCAGCGTGGCACCAATCAGCTGGACTTCATTTCCTCCTGGCAATTCTCCTCTCCAGAATTCCTGATGAGCCACATCAGCATTTCCTTGGGGTAACACCAATTTCAGGGCTCAGCCAGCAAAGGGACTGAGCCCTGCCCTCCCCATCCCACCCCGGGGAGAGACACTGGAATTATCTCTATGGCAACCCCAAAGTGCTGCCAAGGCAGCCAAAGCCCAGGGAATGGGGAGCTGCAGGCAGGGTGGGATCAGGAGATGAGGAATAAACACAATATTGTGCTGATGTGCTGTAGAAGAATGGATTTATAGGTTATGACATCCCTAAAATATCTTTATTTAATAATGAAAACTTCATTATCCAGCCCTCCGCCAAAGTGTTGCCATGGGCCTGCTGCAGGTCCCTGGGAAGATCTTTCATTTTGACAGAAGTTCTAAATTACAGCACTGGAGCTCTGGTGGAGCAGAGGTTCCAGCCTGCCCTGCCTGTCCAGGGAAATGAGGCTCACACTGCTGGCATGGCCTGACTGAAACCTAATCACTGACACCATTAAAAACCAAATAACACAGAAGTTTGTTTTTTTCTGTCTGAGCACTGGGGACAAATTAAGTGATAAACTTTGAGTGTTTACCAGAGTTTTATTGTTTTATTAAAAAGTGATTCATCTTTATTACAGCTGAGGCTATTATGTTTCACATCATTACGGCAGCAACGCCTGGAGACCCTAAAGCTGATTTGGAGATCCAGCTCTCAGAACACAGGGTTTTGTTTGGAGCACAGGGGTTGAAGCAGCCTCTGTGGGTCCGTGACCTCCAGAAAGGTTTTGTCTGTGAGGTTTCAGAGCTGGTGAGGTAAATCCAGGCTGTGCTGGGGCTCCTGGGCTGGTGTTCATCTATCCATCCATCCATCCCTCCATCCATCCATCCATCCATCCATCCATCCATCCATCCGTCATCCATCCATCCATCCATCCATCCATCCATCCATCCATCCATCCAT
>JANPWX010025042.1:0-23446 GCA_024734555.1 Trochalopteron elliotii
TGTGAGAAACTCCAGTACAAAAATGCAAACATCAGAAGGCTGAAAAAAATCAGGGTGACATTTGGGATCCAGAGGATGCTCCTGGGCAGGACCTGGTGAGGCCAGGACAGGCTCTGTACTCCCCCTGTGCCTGCCCCAGTCTGGCAGCAGGATTTGGGATCCAGAGGATGCTCCTGGTCAGCAGAGAGAAGGAACCGACCAAACCCCGAGTGCAGGACATGGAATCTCAGTGCAGTTCTCTGTAATGAACTTTGTAGTGCTGCTGATGGAGAGAGAGGAGGCCGTGCCCCCAGCAGGGCCAGGGCTGGGTACACACAACTCCTGTGTCACCTGAGGCCTCCTCGGGGTTTGTTTTCTGAGTTCTGCACTAAAATACCTGCAGGGGAGCTTTGCACTGGAGATTCACCCATCTATTTCCCTCTATCTGCTGCACGGAAGACAAGTGTTCTCATAATTGGGCCATTAAAGGAGGTGTTGAAATGTTACTAATTGTCAAAGGCAATTAAGTATGGCAACATGTCACAGGTAAATTAACGAGGCTCCAGGTGTTGTGAGCAAATTGCAGTTCTGTGTGTGTAAAACAATCCCAGCCTGCTGCCTGTCTGTGGAGTTTTGGTGTGCTCTGATTTGGGGGTTTTGCATTCACTAAAACACTGATTTTGCTGCTGAGAAGTCCAAGAAGGATGCTCGGAGTTCCTGCAGATGCTTCTGATCACAGAGATCACTATGGTCCCTTCTCTCCCTCGCAGGGACCCCTGCAGTGACCCCGAGGAGCTGCTGAGAATCCCCAGAACCCCAACAGGAACCCCGTGGGTTTGCTGATGTCACACTGTCCCCATCCCTCCATCCCTCCCTGCCCGGGGATGCTCGCAGGGGTGGTGACACTGTAATTACCACCCTTTGTTCCTTTTCCTCCTCCCCGCCGGGAGATCTGTGATTGTGTGCATGTGCACACGCGTGTTTGAGGGTGGGCGGGACCCTAATTGTATATTATTAAAATATTATGATTTTTTTTTCCCTCCCTCCAAGCTGCGGCACCTCCCCGGTGTCGGGTGCAGCTGGCGCCCACTGGCACTTGCAAGGTTGTCCTCCAGGTGCTGCATCAGAAATCTTTTGACACAGTGTCAGTAATTAAGTGTACAATTAAGAGAATGTCTGCAATTAAGTTCAATCAGTCAGTCAATCAAATCTACATTTGTAAAGGGTTTCTAAAGGGCCTCTCATCCAAACCTCCCCTCTGCTTCTGAGCTCGAAGTTAACACCAGACACAGCAGCGTTTATTTGAAGCAGCTCAAAGGGCTGGAAGGTTTAGATGGAAATGCTGTTTGAGGCCTGGCTGCCTCCTGAATTAAAAATTGGCTTTAAGTGAGGCATTTAGGGACAACACTGAAATGTAACCATTAAAAACCCCTGAAAACTCGTGGCTTTTCCAGCAGCGTGTCTCCCTGGGCTTAGCAGTGTAATTCCTCACCTCGTTTCCTTTGGGGAATATTTAGAAAGGACGGATATTCTGCTGGAATGAGCCAGCCTGGTTTTGTGCAGTTTCAGGCACCTTTCAGCTCCTGACAGTTCATTTTTTTCACTGCCAGGAGGTTGCAGTGGGTGAGCACTCGCTGCTTTTCTGCTGCCCACTCAGTGAACCTGCAGTGGGAGCCCTGCTCTGCTCGGGGGTTATTTGGGATTATTTTCCCCCAATACGGGGGTATTTTCCCAGGGTTATCTGTGCCTGAAGGCTTTAATGCACCTCAATTCAGCAAAGGACCTGCACACTCAACCTCCCAAAGGAACGTGCCCCAAATCCACTCTTTTACTGGGGTTCTCCAGCTCTCCCTCACCCGGCTGCAGGGACACAAACCATCCAGGGTTTGGTGCTCACAAAGAGCAGCAGGAGAGGCCCCGGGTGTGAAATGCCCCAGGAGCTCCCAGGAGCTGCAGCAGACACTTCTGGCTGGGACCTGTTGGATTCTGAGCCCTGATCTCATCCCCGTCCCCTGAGAGGAGCCTTCCCTTGTCTGAGCTGCCAGATCTCTATCACCAGCTGCTCTCCAAGGTCTGGGAACGTTCAGTCTCTAGACTGCAGATCCTGCTCCAAAGAGTGACTGGAGGGTTTTTTTTCCTTGTCTCTCTGGTGCTACATCAGTGTGAGCAGCAAGCCGTGGTTGCTTTGATAACGAGCTTGCATTTACACAGCACCTGTCAGCTCTGAAGGGAGCTCTGCTAACTCAGCCCGAGCTGACAGAGCCTTGTCCACAGCTCTGCACGGCTCTGCCACTTCGGCTGCTGCCTCATTATGTGCCTCGCTTTAATGTATGGAAAGCTGTTACCCGAAATGCCCTTCATATAGGGGAAAAAAAAAGAACAAATGGATCGGTAATGTGTGAGTTGTAGTGCTGTAAACATTCCCCGGCACGCCGTTAATACCCGGCTTTATTTGTGTTTTCATCCCCCTGCCCGGCTGAGGGACGTTGGGGGGCTGAGGCCGGGCAGGGAGGGGAGGAAGGAGTGGGGGGAAGGCAAATCGTGCTGCAAAGGATCTTCAGCAGCAGCACAGAATCCTGAGGCAAGGCAGGGCCCCTTGTGTTATTGCTTTGAGCTGGTAAATACACAAAGTTGTGCGGTTTTCATCCACTTGTGCTTGACACGTGACACTTACCCTGCTGCACTTGGACTCCTGCTTTTGCTAAAAGGGTAACAAAGGAAAAAAAAAAACAAACCCTCCAAATTCTTCCCAGTGTTCTTGTCACCCAGAACTCCAAAGAACGCCTTGCTGAGCTCTGGCATGTTCTGAGGGAAAAATCCTTCAGGAAAAGGTGTTTAAGGGCCAGGTTGGACGGGGCTCTGAGCAGCCTGGGGTGGTGGAAGGTGCTGGAATGGGACAACCTTGAAAATCCCTTCCAAACCAAACCATTCTATGAAAAGCTCCCGAGACTGGCTTTGGTTGTGATTAATTTCAAGATATGAGGCATTAAATGGATAAGAAAGTACAGAAAACTGAACCAGGGCTGGCCAGACTCCCATTTCCAAATCTGTTCTGCTCTGTAGTAGGAATGATTTGGTTTGAACTTGAGTGTAACTCTGACACTGAGCAGGGAGACCTGGTTTTGTGGGATATTCAGCACAGGAAAGGCTCAGGAAGGGGCCTGGGGAGGAACAGCAGGAGCTTTGACACCTGCTGGGTGGGAGAGCTCAGCCCCAGGGCGGGTGGGAGCTGCTGGCTGTAGCTTTGCAGGGAGCAAAACCTTCTGTGCTTGCAGGAAAAACCATCAGCAAGTGGTTCCTGAATGCCTTTCCAATCAGTCAGAGAGCAGGGGCAGGCAGCTGAGAATTATACAGGACAATAAATTCCTGAAAGCTGCTACTAAATCTATCAAGGCAAATAATACATCCTGATGGGAGGAAGACATTATTTGTTTTTTTGTTTTAAATTTGCCAGATCTCATTTTTTTTTGCATTTGTCTCAGGGAGGTGAGGACTTTGAAAAGGCAATTACAACTGGTGAATGATTAGTGTTAGATGTGACACATTTATGCATCAAATATGTTTAACTGCATTAACCTTCGAGGAATTTACACTGACACCTTGAAAGATCTATCCCGTGCTCAGCCTGAAAAATCTGAGTTCTGCCTCGACTTCCATCTTATTTACATTAATTTTATTACAAAATAAATGGGTCTAAAATATTAATGGAGTTTTTACAGGTTCTGAAGGTGGTGTGGCAGGGGAGTTGGAGGGAAGCAGGCACGATTGGGGATTCTGTAGGGAGGGATTTTTTGAGGGAAGGCAGTGGTGCAAGGGCCCTGAAATGAGGTTATTTTCTGGTTTCTTCCCTGGCTGTCCCATCCTGGAGGGAAGATGACTGAAAAGGATGAGGTTGCACAGCTCATTTATCCACTTTAGGGTTTAATTTCCTGCTAATAAGGTATTTAAACCTCCCAGAAAGCAGCTTGTGGTCTTTGTAGACTTTTAATCTTTACACATTATGCAGAAAGGAAGTACACGCTCGCAGAGGGTTCTTACTGGGGATTTTCGGGAAATATTCAGGTTATTAAAGAGCTCCTCGTGCTGCTCCTGTCCATCTCCCCGCCGCGGGCTCTGTGCCTGGTGGTTTCCCAGCCCTGCAGCTCCTCTGTGCTGGTTCAGCTCCATGTCTCTTGAGCTTCACTCCACTGAAATCTGGTTTGCTATGAGACAGACTCCGGTGGAATGAAGGACAACAGAACCCATGGATGGTTCTCATTCCCTCGGGAACACGCGGGTGAGGTTTTGGGGCGCTCAGGTGCCTTTAGGGGAGCCCGGCGGGGTCGGGGCGTGTGTGAGGTGTGAACTCGGTGCTAGGAGGGGTTTTCCGGGCTGAAATCTTCCTTTTCCTTCCCCCCGCTACCTGCTTTTCACCTCTGTAATCTCAGCCTGGAACAAAGCAGCCACTTGGGACACTTTGTCCTGTTAGTTGTGGGAATAACAGGCCCAAGGACGTGGCAACTCTCCATCCATTGAAGGCCTTCCAGCCACCAGGAGCTTCTGTAAATTAAACGCTCAAAGCGGGTTTTTTTTGTCTTTTATGGCTTCTGCAAGAAACCTGCGGCCAGATAATGGCCAGGGTCCCTTCTGGCCTTAAACCCTGAATTCACAAACCCCAAGGAGCGCCTGGAGGCGATTTTCCTCAAAGTGCTGGACCTTTTTACAGACCTCTGGCCATACTGGGAGTGTGTTAAGGTACCAATTCCCTTTAACCGAGACAGGGGCGAGATAATCCCATTAATCCCGGCCCCACAGGATGTGGAATTGGGGTTTGCTTCCCTCGGGTGCCTCGAGAAACCCGGGCAGGGCACGGAACTGATCCCCTGGCACTGCCAGGCTGCCCCCGCTCGTCCCTTCTGGGAGATGGAGCATGGATTTCGTGGGATTTCACGAAGTTTTAAATAGTTAAAAACCCTCTAAAAGGTGCGCAGCCTCTTCCTGAGAGCTTCCCATCTGTGAAAGAGACAAAAATAATGAAAATTAAGACTGTTAGGAATATTCCCCGTCAAAGTCCAACCCAGTCCTACATCTGTGAAGTAAAGATATTTCTGAGATTCATACAAAGGAATCTGATTATAGGTTTAAATATTTTACTTTATGGCTATGTCCTGGGTTTATCTATAAAATTAATAAATTCAGAATATAATGCGTATCCATGCATTGCACGTTGCTTCTCCTCTAAAGAACTGCAAACATTAAAACAAATCTACATCAAAACACACAAATCCCACAAATGAAATGGAAATTCTCCACATCCCAGCGAGGAATTGCAAATGGTGTTTCCAGTTGGGGTGGCTTTGCCAAAAAAAGTCCCAGCTCCTTCCTCCTCAATGCCTGGGAAAACCTGGGTTTTCAGAAAGGTCCAGTTCTGATTTTTGGCAAGACTCCCACGCATTTGGATAACTTCAGATTTCAATTTTTAATTTGCTTGCACTTCGCAGCTTGGGAAAAGAGAGGTTTAAGGGGCAAAAGTAGCCTTGAAGGTGAACTGAAATGTTTGCCTGCAGTTAAATTAAAAAAAAAATAAATAAAAAAAACCTCCAAAAAAACCCCAAACCTCAAAAAAAAACCCAACAAGGAAAAAAAAAAATCCAAAAAAACCCCAAAAACAAAACAACCAAAAAAACCCCCCCAATTCCAAAACTAACCAAAACACCAACCCACAAACCCCCAGCGCGGGGGTGCTGATGGACGATTTAACAGAACAAACAGTTCAGGGTGTTTCTCTCTCTCGTTTTCTCAGTCCGAACGTGCCGCTCGCAGCCTCTCCCCAGCTGTGTCGGGGCTTGTCCGCAGCTTTGGGGTAAGCCCTGAGAAAGGGTGGCCTAGGCAGGAGCCCAACAACCGAAATTCCTCTGTGCAATCCTGCCTTGCTTCAAACGCCTTTTATCGGGCAGGTTGGGACGGGCTCAGCCCGCAAATGCCTCACGCTCGGCTCCGGGGCATTAACCCCTGCGAGCCCGGAATGCACCCAGCCCAGCCCAGCGAGCAGCTCACATCCTTACATCCAGGTGCTTATCACAGAAATCTCACATTAAATTGATGGTAATAAAAACCTGAAATACGAGCTCCACCTCCAGCAGCTCCCCGCAATCCTCAACAACCAGTTTAAAGTTGGGTTTTTCAAATTTTAATGAGGTTCCCCTTGATTTTTTTGCTTTTTGCTGGGGAAGAAGTGTTGAGGGTCAGGCTACAGCTTCACCTGAAGAGCAGCAAAGGTCTGCTGCATCCTCCGAAGGGGCAAACCTTTAACTAAAGGTCAGGTAAAATTGTGCTGGACCTGCCTGAACTTTAAAATGGGCAAACATTTCTCGATTCCTTTGTCTGTGGGGACCCAAGCGGTCAAGGCAGATGCTCTGAGCACTGGCTGCACTGCCAGGGCTGTGCACTGACCCCAGGGATGGCAAACTCTGGAAATCCAGTGCCATGCCCTGTGTGCTCTGAAAAGAGCCAGGAGCTCCCCATCCTGAAGAGAAAACACAAAATCATTTCTGTCCCTGTAATTTATCCAGCCCGATCCAGGGGTTGTGTCCAACAAGAACCTTTGGGCTGCTCCTGCTCATTCAGGGGGTTCCATTTTTCCATTTCTTCCTGCCTTTCTCAGGCATCACCCTCACACTTTCCCAAACGTTTTGTTTGCAGTTGGCGGCTATTTCTTTCCAAAGGGAAATTTCTCTCGGTTTTGAGGTAGTTTTACCCCATAAGAATCAGTTACATTTGAAATTGGCTTTACCCCTGTGTGTTGCACGTGGAGAGGAACTCGACTGTTCAGCAGCTGCTGAAGCCAAAGCTCCGGATTCTCTCTTAGAAAAGTGAGAAAAGGCCTTTGGACCCTTGATGGAACACAACAGCCAACACCAACAAGACACCCACAGAAAGGGGGAAATGCAGCCTGAGCCCCCTGGTCCCCCTGATCCCAGAGATCAGGAGGGGGCTCACCCAAAGCAAGCTTCAGCATCCCATAATACCACATCACAATGACTTTGGGACCTCAAAGGCCTTGGCAAACTCAAACTAAAGCAAGTTAAAATTGTCTCCATAAGGCAAATTACCAGTGTGACTGTTTTCCAAATATTTCACTTCTTAGGATACCGCTGGATGGGGAACGAATTTAAGTGATTCACATAAAAAATCAAGAGAAGAATCAACTGATTGAAACGAAGTAAAATCCTGACAAGTGGTGGCCTGGACAGTGGCTCAGATCTGGTATTTGCTGCACCAGTGCAAGTGCAGAGTGAGTGCACAGGTTCTGATTGAATCTGACTGTTCTTACACCAACCTCCACATTCTTGCTGCTTTGGGAAATATCTCCCCATGCACCGTCAACTGCTGCTTTCAACATCTTTACTACGACTTAAAATATCCCCAGGAAGTGTTAAGGAAGTTCTCATTTTCCCTTTTAGAAGCCGTGTCCTGCCCTCTTCTTCCCAAGGGCAGCTGCGTTGGTGTCTGTTGGGAATGAGCTGCTGCCGTAGGAGCGGGATTAATTAGGACACCTCGTTAGGGCATCCTGTGCCTCCATCCCCATCCCCGCACAGGTGATGTGACCTCCGGGCGCTGCCCCAGCTGTCCCCAACCCCTCCGGACACGTGGGAAGGGTCACTCACTCACCTGGCTCAGCCGGGCACGTCCCAATCCCATCCCGCGGCCGCTGCACTGAACTCCAACCAAAACAACAAAAACAGGCGGAGGACACAAAAGACTCAGCTGGAACAGTGTGAGGAAACTGGGGGGTTCGTTCTTTCTTTCTTTGGAGCAGAATCCCGGGGGCGGGGGCCCGGGACAGCGCGGCCCCAGCCCCTCCCGGCGGCCGCAGGTGCGGCTTTATCCCCGCGCTCACCTGCGGCCGCAGCCAATGGAGCTCCGGGCTCCTCCCTGCCCGGCCCGCCCCGTGCTCACAAAACCTCCCAAACGGCCCCAAAACACTCCAGACTCCGCCGCCCCTCATCCTGCTTCGAAACCTAGCCTTAATCCAAAGTTAAGCATCTTCAAAGTTAACCACCTTCAAGTTAAATATCTTCAAAGAGCCCGCTTTAATTTTTGCCCCAATTGCCTTCTTTTAAAAACTCACCTTTCCATACAAGAAATGCTTCCTTTTACTTTGCCAATGCTGCTAAAGAAATGGGAAATGTGTTTGCTCTTGTGTGCCCTGTGAGTGGTGAGATAGGGACTGTGATGTCATCCCTGTAAACTCGGAATTCAGGTGGTAAGAACCTGACATGGGGACATGAACTTATAAAGAATTTGGGGAGGAGAACCCTGGGAAGTGCAGGGATGCTCTGTCCAAGGGCCTGGTTTGAATTCCAATTCTAAAGGAATCCCATTTATAGGTCTTAGCATTCTGTGAGTCTCTGCAGCCTCTTCCTTTCCTTGCCCCTTTACCTCTGCCCTCCTTTGGCACGGGGTGCCCAGGCCTGGCTGGCACTGGGGCTGCCCTGCAGGATGGGCACAGCTCTGCATGATGGCACAGCTCTGGCTCTGTAGGATGGCACAGCTCTGCAGGATGGGCTCTGCAGGGTGGCACAGCCCTGCAGGGTGGGCACAGCTCTGCAGGATGGCAGAGCCCTGCAGGATGGGCTCTGTACGATGGGGACAGCCCTGCAGGATGGGCTCTGCAGGATGGCACAGCTCTGCAGGATGGGGACAGTCCTGCAGCATGAGCACAGCCCTGCAGGATGGGCACAGTTCTGTAGGATGGGCACAACCCTGCAGGATGGGCTGTGCAGGATGGGCACAGCTCTGCAGGATGGGCTCTGTAGGATGGCACAGCCCTTTAGGATGGGCACAGGACAGTTCCCTGCCAGCCCCCAGCCCATTCCTGTGCTTTCCTGAGCTCAGCAGGCCAAGCTCCCTGTGCCTGTGCTTTGCATTCAGCAAAAATACCCTGGGAGGTGGAGTTCTTCTGGATCTTCTAGGTCTGCTCATCTGCACAAATGGAAATATTCCAGTTGCTTTGCCTTTCCAGTGGAGTAGGATGTAAATACCTAAATAACAAAAAAATTAAATCTCACTGCTGGTTTTGGGTTTTTTTCATAGTGCTAACAGCTTAGTTCTGTTCCTCCACACTGTTTTCCATGCAAGGCCTGCCCACAAGTCCTGATTTTCCTTTTGTTTATTGGGTAAATTGGAGTTCCCAAAGCCAGGCTGCTTTAGCAGTGGCACAGATCACAAGTTTTGCTGCTTTAATTTGGGCTCTACTGAATTGCCCTGAGCAGCAGTTTCCAGCACAACTGCCCACAGTTAGGAATTACAATCCCTGATTTTTGCCCACACATTTCAAGCACAGAGGTGAACACATCAGTCTATAAATGTGTCTCCTTCAATACCTTTAGAGAAAAAGGAAGTCAGTGTTTTTCATGTGAGAAATAAGAACTGAAGGTTATCACTGTTATTTTCTCAGGGCTCTGTGAAACCAGGAGCCAAACTCGCCACAATTTTCACTCTGCACAGTTTGAAGCCAGGCCTGTTGTTCTTTCAGATACAAATCTGTCCTTTTATTTGTTTTATCTCCTACTGGAAAATAACAAATACCTTTAAAGTTTACAGCTGCTACTGTCAAGGACAGACAGGGAGGGACTGGCTGGGGCACGGGGAGCTGCAGGAATGTCCTGTTGTTCCATAATACCCAATTATGTCAACTACCCCTTCCTTTAAACTTTCAACACGTCCCCGTTAGGTGGGAAAAGCTGCCAGCACATCATAAAAGCGCTGCTGCAAAGCCCAGCCCTGCTGATGGAAACGTGTCAGGGGATGGAGGCTCTGCCCCGCAGGCTCTGCAGGCACATTCCACCCCCGGGCTCCCCAGAGCAAACCTGTGTGGTCTTGAAGCTTTGTCAGCTCTGACCTCTAAATTTGTCCCATAAATGGGATCAGTTTACTGGGTCTGGAGGTCTGAGACATCAAACACAGCCCAGGGAAGCTCAGGGCCACGTCTCCTGCAACTGCCCACTGTAAATTCAGTCTGCAAGCAGCTGGGGAAGAATTACTCGGGGATTTTTGCACTGTTTGCCTCAAAAGTTTATGACTGTGAAAAAAGTATTTATAAAGCAGCTGTTTCCATAGGAGTGAGGATTAAACAGAGCCTCAGACTGGACATTCCTGCTGTCCCCATCCCACAGGAGGGAACCTGGGAGCGATGCTGGGTCCTGGTTTGGTTTCCCTGCTTCCCCTGCCTGTGCTCAGCACACCCAGCCCTGCCTGCCCCTCTCCCTGGGCACTGCTCACTCTCCCACACCATGAAAAGCAAAGCAGCCCGGGACGTTTCTGAAGTGGAGCCAGAACTCCCCGTTTGATCCTGGGGAGGCCCTTCCCGCCTGTGCTGCTCTCGGCAGGGCTGGGGTGACTGCAGGCTGTGTCTGCGGGAGCAGAGCTCAGCCTTTCCCAGCCTGTCCCTCCCTCAGCTGCTCCTCTCTCTGCTCTGACCGGGGCTTCTCCTGGGAAACAAGGAGACCAACAAACATTAAGACTTCGAGCTTGGAGGCTTTGAAATCTTTTTGTCCAAGTGGTGGCGTGCCCATCTCTGGAATTGTTCTAAAACTGTGGATGTGGCTCTCGAGGACAAGGTTTGGTGGTGGTGCTGGGCTGATGTTGGACTTGTTGCTCTTAATGGTCCTTTTCAACCTTAACGATTCCATGATTCACTCTGTGATTCACCGGCCAAACCCTGAGGTGATAAAGCAGGGAAAAGGAGGCAGCGCAGCCTTTAAGTGCGGCTGAAATGGGCTTTTTGCTCTTTCAGTCGCTGGAAAAACAACAGCCCCCAAGCAGTGCCGGTGTGATGCAGGTTTGTGGTGGAGATAAAATACACTTTTTTTATACAACAACTGGAAAAGTGAATAAATTGGAGCGTTCAGGCAGTGCCAAGCCCGGGGCTGGTGCAGGTGGCAGGATGCAGTTGTGCTGCTCAAGTGAGCAAATCTGGAGATGAAGCTCCTTGAGAAGACAATGAGGAGCCTCGGTGCCAACTCCTCCTCCCTGGGTGGATGGAGGTGGCTGTGAATTCGTGTCCCGGCTCCCCGGGCTGGGCAGGGCCCCTGCCCCGTGGGTCCAGCTCTGCAGGGCTCCTCTGGGGAGGAGGAGACTGAGCAGCTGCTGCCTCATCTCTGCTCAAGCTTTCCAAAGGGGCTGGCACAGGGGAAGGGCTTAAACAACCTTCAAATGAAATAATTGGGGATTGATTTATACCTTAATTGTACAGCAGTATCCCAAGGCTCTGGGGGGAGCCAGGCCTGCTCTGCCTTTGAAGATCAGACACAGTGGCTGTGTTTTAATTACTGGAGGGTTACCTGTGCTTTCTGTGTCTGCAAGAGGTCAGGAACTGAGATTTATGGTAATTCCTGGATTTCTGCTGTGGAATAGAACTTTAGAAGACAATTTCCCCCAGCCACAGAGTCATTGATCAGACCAACAATCCTAACAGAGCGTTTGGCTGGGGCAGCTCGTTGCTGTCAGTGAGCTTTACCTGTAAAGTCTGTCTAAACCTTATTAACAAAGATATTTGTGCAGAGATGGATCTTCCAGACCCACCTGCTCCAGGCACCAGGCAAAATCAGCTCTGCAGTCCTCAGTGAGGGCAGGATTAAACCCTCTCTGTGCCCACCCTTGGCTCTGGGAGCTGCCTTTGATGGCGAGGAGGCAGAATGAATCACCCTGCTGACAAAACTAATGCAACAGTAATTTAAAAATAAACCTTTTAAGCTGATGTATGTGGTCTAAAGCCACCAGAGCATTGCTAAGGAGTGTGTTTTTCAGTTTTATGTTTGCAAAAGGAAAAAAAAAAAAGGCAAGAAAAAAGTCTCAGCATCTGCCCTCACAGGGGATGAACTTTTAAGCAGAAGAGATGAAATTTCTGATTCCTCTGTGAATTTTAATACCCTGAAAGAAACATTTAGCATTGCTTTGGCTTGCAGATCGCTGGAGGTCTCTGCCTCTGTTTCAGGAGCCCTGTTTGCCTCGTCCTGGGCTGGAATTTTGCTTCCCATGCTCCCAAGCAAAGGAAAAAAAAACGATGGCAGAAGTTCAGGGCTGAGGAGGGAATGCATAAGGCAGCTGATATAACTGAGTCATGGGCACAGATAAATGTCTGCAGAGATCTGTGTTATTTATACTGCAAAAATGTACAGGGAAATTAAATGACACAGAAACCTCTTTCCTGGAAAATGTGGGCATGATATTCCTCCCTCTGCTCTGGAGTTTAAAACAGTGCTAATTTAGGTTCTGCAATCACAGGTATTTTGAAGAGCTCTTGCAGGTGGGGGACAGAGGATAAATTGTTTTCCAAGGAATCTTTGGACCCCCACACTTGGATTTGCTTTCTTGGTGAGCCCAGACATGGGAGAGTGTGAGCTTTGCTCTGCCCTCCATCCTAAAGGGGTTTGCCAGCCTTTGGTGACAGATCCCCTGCACTGGAGGAAGATGTCCCTCCCTCAGCTTCCAGGGATGCAGCAGGACAAAGCAGGGTCACTCCCTGCTCGGGACAACCAGAGCAGTTTGGGAAAATTTCCTGTGAAATGTTGAATGTGGCTGCCCTGGGGTTGTGCAATCGCTGCTCCTGAGTGTGTGTGTGATCCCAAAAACAGCAGCAGAGCTTCTGGCTCCCTCCTCATAACACTGCAAGTGCTGACAAAGCTGAGTTTTAAAAGGTAGTAGTGCAAAAGTCGGGCTTAATTTGGATAAGTATCCTTGGCTTCTGGAGGCTTTTTCAAACCGTTCTGGCCTTGCTTGAATCCACTTCCTGATAATGCTGTGAAGTGGGGATTTGCTTTTTGTGATGTGATTTATTTTGTGATGAGTGAAGCTGAAAATTCTGAGCACTTTGCTTTCAGTTTTGGGGTTCTTTTTGTGGTTTTACTGCCCAGAGACCTGGGCTAGTGAAACGTGTCCCTGGCCAGGGCAGGGGGCTGGGATGGGATGAGATTTAAGGTCCCTTCCAACCCAAACCCCTCTGATTCCATAACACAGATCCTGGTGCAGCCCAGCCCCTCCCTGACCCTTCCCCGTGCCCGCGGTGCCCATCCCGGGCTCTGCTCCCTGCTCAGCCTTCGGGGATGCTCCCGGTGGGTCAGAGCCCTTCCTGCCGGCTCCGGAGCTGTTCCAGCACGCCCGGGGCTCCTGCGAGGCTCTGTCACCTCATTCCTGGCCTTTGTGGCGGCTGAGCGCGGGCTGGGAGCAGCCCCAGCCCTGCCCTGCCCGACAAGAAGGAACACGCCGGCTTATCTGAGCAGCAATTCCAGCCGGGGCCGGGCCACGCCTTTGGGAACGCTCCCTGCCTCAGCCTCCTGCAGCTCGGCGCTGTCTCGACTTGTCGGGGATGCTCTCGAGGCTGACAGTGCCTTTGCGAGCTCTCCTGCCCGCCAGTGCCCCCTCAAATCCAAAGAAAACAACTCCAGCTTTGAGTGGAGTCTGGCTGGGGTCGGCTGGTGCCACGCTCAGGCTCCTGCAGTGCTGGGGCCATCCAGGCTCTGCCCTGGATATCAAATATTTGTGTGCAGTATTGGTGGGGTGTGTTAAAGTAACACCCACAGCCTTTTATATGGGGTTTAGAGAAATAATTTTTAATTTGAGGCTTCATTCCTCTGGTCAGGTGAGCACTGGCTGAGTTTAGGGATGTGCACAGGGCAGATGCTTGACACAGTCTGGAATCTGAAGGTTCGAAGGGAACAACCCATAAATTCTGTTTCTGTGTCTGTAAGTGACACTTCCAAAGCAAATCACCTTCTCTGGGGAGGCCTTTGAAGCTGCAGTCAAAGAGGGGCCGCATGTGCTGCATCCCACCTGGAACACCCCACAGGGAACATCCACCTGGAACATCCACCTGGAGGAGGTGAAGGCCAGCCAGGGGCTGTTCTGTGGGGTCAGGGGATGTGCAGTTCAGGAGGGCCTTGGGGTGTCACAGGGAGCCCCTACAGCTCCTTTCCCCTTCCTGCTGTGGGAACAGGAGCAGCTCTCTGTGCATTAAAATCAGGGATGGATCATTTCAGTCCTGCAGAACGGCTGCAGCTCTGGGCTCTGTGCAGACTGGGGGCAGAGGGGGCTCGGGGATGTGAGGCTTTAGTCAAGCAGGGCATGGAAGGGTTCAGAGCAGTGTTCAAAGTCAATATCTTGGGTGGAAGTCCATGGGGTGAGGCGCAGCCAGCACTGATGGAATTATTTTGGTTATATGTAATTTACCAGGGTGGTGTTTGCCAGGGCAGTGACACCCCCAGGAGACAAAACCGGGTTAGAAACAGCACCAGGGTAACACCAGAGCCAGCCTGGGGTGACTGGGACAATAAAAACCTCTTGGCAAGGTCGGACGGGACAATAAAAACCTCCTGGCAAGGTCGGAAACTCGTGGTTGAAGCCGTGGTTGTGTCACAAGCACTGCCCTGGGGGCTGCTGGCTCCTCTCCAGCCTTTCCCCTCTGCCCTGGCCCGGTGTGGGACGCAGAGCTCCAGGGCACACCAAGAGTGCGGACCTCAGGAGCTCTGACCACACCTCGGGGAAAAGAAAACGAAGAGCTGCGAGCTCCTGTGCAAATGCTGGGCTGTTCCTACCTGCCAGCAGCAGCCACGCCAAAGCCATAAAGCAGCTGCTGTGCTGCGATGTTCTCCTGCATTATTTACTGCAGCAACGTGCATTCCCAGCTCTCCTGTCTGAGGTGCCATCTCGGCTCAGATTTTTGATGGTGACAATTATAATGAGATGGGGGAGGAGGAGGAGGAGAGGCAGCTCAATTTTGATTTGGATCCTTCTGCCTTTTTAAAAATTGAAGATTTCTAACTCTCAGCAAAATCCCTGCCACAGGAGACCTTGTTTTACATTCTGGCTTTTTGCAGACCTGATGTAGAGGGGCTTTCTGCAGAATCCCAGTCTGGCATTGTTCTGGTAATGATTGAGTGAGGAGGAGTTTGGTTGCCTTCCCTGATGTTATCTTGTATTTTCAAGTACTGAGAGGGCATTTTTAGATGTGTAAGAAACCAGTGTTAAATATAAACATGGATGCTACTTTAGGGAATCTGTCTCATTCAGCCAAGACCGAAAGCTGTTTCACAGTTAGAGAGTAATTTTTTTTTGTTGTCGACTTCAGTTCATGAACAGTGGAAAAGTCTGCACTGACTACTCTACAGATGAGTGATTTATCTCGACTTGAATGGGCAGAAAGTGATTTTGCAGACATTGTCAGTGCTCCCAGGAAAAAAACAACCAAGACTCACTGCCCTCCGAGCTGAGAAAAACACAGATCTCCTCCTTTGCTGCTGAAAGCTGAACCAGAGCACCCAGGGCTGAGCCAGCCTGGCCCCCTCTTGCCTTTAGGGCTGTCTGTCCTCAAGGCACTTCTTGGAAACCAGGGTTCAGACACAATCCCTGTGTTGTGGCTGGGAGGGGGCTGGAACCAGGGTGTGCCCAGACCATTCCGTGACTCTGTTCTCTGGCTGTGGCTGGGAGAGGCTCTGGTGACAGCACGGGCACAGGTCCCTCCTGGTGTGAGTGTTTGTGTGTGCCAGAGTGGCTGCAGAGCTCAGCTGGCACCTCCTTGGCCTGGCCAAGCTCCTCTAGCTGAGTCCATTCTGAGGGGATTATCCCAAATCTCTTCCAGAACGGGGAATAAAATCAGCCTGGAATTCTGTGGGGAATTTCACACCCGGCCTCTGCCTGGGGCTGAACCTTTGGACACTGTCACTGGCTGCCCCAGCAGCACAAGCTGGGGATGATTGGAGGCAGCCTGAGAAGTCTGGTTTTCCTCCTGAGTCCCAGGAGTGGGGAATGTTTTAAGGGGTTCACGCTCATTTGTATTTTAAAGCTTCTTACTGTGAAGTGCAAGACCAGGAGCTACGTCTTCAGCTGGCATAAATCTGCCTGGCTGCATGCAGATAAACTGATTTACGCTGGCTGAAGATCTGGCCCTGGATGGAAGAGATGGAAGCAGGTGGATGTAATTTCTCTGAATTTCCACTCAAGCTGCACCCGCCTGGAGCAGCAGGAATTGAACAGCACTTTCCCTAAGAGTAAAAAAGTTATTAACTCCGTATTTGTGTTGCTGCTTCGCTGCCCTCCCTCGTCTCGATCATCACACGTAGCCATGGGCTGTCTCTGGCAATGACTCTGTCTCCCCAATAAAATTAAAAATCACTTTTGTTTCATATCTTTTTAATCAGATGTGTCCTTTTTAATAAAGGGCTCTGCTCTTTAAGGGGTGATGCGCTGATGAGCAGCAGGCTCGGAGGTTATTGCGTTTCCCTGATTTGAATTTCTCTTTCTGCATTTCAGCTGTTAAAATAAAGCTAAACCAAACTCCCCAAAGCCTCTGCACATGCAGCACAAGCAGAGTTTCTCTGCCTCTTCCCATCTCTGGGGTGAGATTGATACCCAGCGACAGTGGATGTGTGGCCATTGCACATTTTGGTGTAAGAACAGATTTTATTCCTGGATGTCCAGTATAGGAAAAACGAGAGGCAGAGTAAAAAAGGCAAAGGTGAAACTCCAGGAATTTGCTGAGTGGTAATTTTATTCAAATAATTTATGCAGATTTCCTGAATTGTTCCAGAGTCAAACAAACCCAAAATGCTTCTCTATGTTTAGTTTCTTATACTGATTCATTTATTCCTGAGATTGTTTCAAACACAGACCTGAAGTAACTTTATGAGCCAGATTTTGTTTTTTTCTTTTCCCCAGAAGTGAACAAGCGAGATAATTAAACCTGAGGAATTCAGGAGGCTTTGGAAGCAGCAGGTTTGTCTCCTGCCCCACAATGGTGTAATTTGGATTTCCGGGGGATGACACTTCCAGGTGGTCAGTATCCCCCACCTGGAGGGGACATTCCCAGAGCCCCTTGATCTGGAATGGTGTGGGGTGCTCAGCAAACGTTGTGAGGTTCTTGAACCCTCCCCAAAACGACCTCTGTGCCTCCCCAGCTCCCCCAGCCCTGAGAAGTCTGTGAGGGATAAAAGCTGCTTTAATTCATTCCAGCGGCTCCACTGCTCCTCGTGTGCTGTGGTTTTGGGGTTTTCCAGCACAGAAAGCATAACTGGGGGCTGTGTTTTCAGGGCTGGCAGAGCAAAGGCAATACAGTTGCAGGATTTTTGCATGTTTCTGATCCTGAGGCTTTCCTGGGCCCGGTGGTTGCTGTACAAGTCAGAACAGCACCAGGCTCTGCTCTCCCAAATCCACCCCGGAGCTGCTGGGCTGGGCTGGGGCTCTGGGGCTCTACAGCTTCTGCCTTCCTGCTGCTGTGGAATGTCCTCACAGAAATCTCACACTCCAGGTGTGCAGCAAGGCAAGTTCAAAGCAGAAAATAACCAAAAATAACCAGCAGTGACTTCAACAGATTTTCTTTTGGTGATCAGCCTCCTGTGGCGAGTCTGGAAGTTCTGTGGGACTGATCCTGGCAACAGTATTTGCAGTTAACTCAAACAGATCTGCTGCACTCAGTGCTATCCATGGCACTTTGGGGAATTTTGCCTCTGAATGCCCTTGCTGCACCCAAATCTTAGATCTGAAAAGCTCTTCCCAGTCAGAGCAGCCCTGGATTTGCAGTGCTCACTCCCCCTTTGCTGCAGGCACAAAAATTGCTGCTTTAATACTTGAAGAAGCTGAGCACCAGGCTCTGATGGGACAAAAATGCAGCACAGAAAGATGGAAAATGCTCCTACATGGTTTAAACTCGCCATTTACAGGGTGTGGAAATTATTGTAAACCAAATCCTGCAGTTCTGAACAGAAAAACGTTGGTGTTTTCAGAGGATGAGAGTGTCAGCTTTGCAGGACACTGTGAGCATGGGCAGGGTCATTCCATGGTTCCTCTTGTCCAGGTAGAAGCTGTGTTGTCCTGTTTAACAGGCTGGGCTGGCTGGGCTGGAGCAGAAGGTGCTGCCAAGCTCAGCAGCTCTCCCTGAACTGAAGTGATGGCAGAGCTGGACACTAAATGCTCATTTTAGCACTTTTGGACACAGAATTTTGCCAGATCATCCTTCCAGCCGAGTGCCACCACCTCTGGAGAGTCTCTGCTGGGGAAACAAGTTGTCTTTATCATGGACCAGGGCAAGTAAATAGGAAGAGAAGTTAATATTACATTTCTGTGCAGGTTTAAGTCATTTATGGGTATTTGTCTTCTGGATTAGCCCATGGCCTCTCTGTTGTGGCTTTTCATGCTCTTCCTCCCACTGCTTTCCTGCGCTGGAGTCCTGAGTGGAGTCCAGGTGTGTGAGGTTGCCTGGTTGGGGTTCAGAAATTCCTACCCTGGGGTGGAGGGGGAGGGAAGAAGGAGGAGAAGAAGCAGAAGAGAAATGAGAAAAAAAATCAAGTAGGCTCCAGCACCTGCCATGTAATGATGGGTTCTGGAGATAAGGCTGTTTTAAGGTGCATTCCAGACGTGTGGGTCCTGCCCAGACACAGCACAGAAGAAAAAGGAGACTTAAAACAACAGGCAGCTCCTCCTCCTCCCCCCATCAGGTGTGCACACAGCTACAGGAGCAAGGCGGCCCCAAGGAAAGCCTCTGTGTTCCTACAATTCCCACCCAAAGCCCCCTCGGAGCGCACAGGCACCTCCAGCCCCGCGGATCAAGTCGATGCCTGTCACTGGGGTTAAATCCAGCGCCAACCCAAACACAGCAGCGCCCGGAGAAGCTGCTGGAAAATGCCCCATCCCCTTCAGTGATCCTTGTCTTCCTTAGAAAGGGAAATCGCCAACGATCGCGCATCTCTGCCTGGAAAAGGAGAGATTTTCCCCGCGGGAGGACTCGGGGCAGGGTCAGGGTGTAATGCTGCACCCCATGGGGCAGCCGTGGGAACCCCGATCCTGGTCAGTGCTGCTCTGTGCTGGGAGATTCCAGCTGGGATTTGGGATTTGGAGCACGGGGAGAGCAGCACCACGGGTCTCCATGTGCCCACCTCACTGGAATTATTCTTTCACCCCTGCATTGCCTTTATGCTCAAGGGTTGGGAGCCCCAGGGGAGACAGGAATGAGGCCTTTGTGCCTTTTGTCGAGGTGTTTTGGCACTGGAAATGTCCCTCTCGGGGCTGTGCAGAGTGAGGATGGAAAGTTGTGATCACCGGGATTTGCCCCAGTGGAAACCGAAGGGAGAACAATGGGCGATTGTAACGGGCAGCTCAGGAAAACGCCGGGGTGATGAAAATGGAATCGCCCAGTAAAAATGGGCTGTAAAACTCCTCAATCCCAGCCTCTCTTGTCAGGCTATTTCTAAGCAAATTTTCTATCTGTTCCCCAGTGAAAATAAAGTGTCAAACACCGAGTTTGGATGCAAATGGGAACATAACTCTGCAAGATGGAAGCTTTATCTGAACCTGAGGTTTTTTAGGGGAGTGGTTTTTCGGAAAGGCAGCTATTTTTAGAAAGTCAGAGATGGATGCTCCTTTCTGAAGGGCCCAGCTCCTGTTTGTCTTCAAATGAGGAGAAACCCCCCCTTCTTTTTCCATTAATAAAGACAGGCAGGTAGTACTTATTTCTGAAGTACTTTGCCTCTGCTCATCACTCCACGAGAAGCCAAAATTCCCTCCCAAATTGTCCTTTGTCTCTCATTCCCTCTCTCCCATTCCATATTTCAGATTTGGCCAACAATGAAGATGTCGGAATTTTATTAGAAATTGATGTGAAATTTAAATCAATGCCAAAATGAAAAATATGTCTATAAGTATTTGAAGAGACGTGGACTGAGAGAGGTTCCTTCCCCTTTGGGTCAAAGGCAGTGTTGGTGTACAAAGATATTTTGGCACTTTGGAGCAGACAGTTTTAAACAGCCTTTAAAATATATATTCAAATCAATTCCAAGTGGGCTAAAGCCAACAGAAAGGTTCATGTACCTTTTTTAGTCACTTTCCCAATTTTAGTTTCCTTATCTTAATGCACTGTGGAGCTTTCTGCCCGTTCAGTGCATTTGTATTCAACTCGGGGAAATTTCCTGATAATTACTCAGCCCCATCTAATTCCCCAAGGTCCTAAAATGCAAAACAATTCTTCACAAGACAGAGATTGCTTCTTACAAGCTTTAACGGGAGGGGAAAAAAAAAAAGGCATTAAAATGATGTGATCTAAGGTAGAGTTTCAGTGCTGAACTATCTCCTACAAGAATCCATTAACAGAGAGTGTTCAGGTATCACAGGATTGCCTTGGGAGAGGTTTTGGAACCTGTCCTTGCTCCTGCCAAAGCCCAACCACCTTTGGCACCAACAGGGCAAGGCCGTGGAGGATGAAAATGGACTTTTTTTCCCTGAATTCAACACAACCCAGGCAAACTGACTGCACTAAAAGAACCTTTCCCTGTAGAAGGGAAGCAGCTCCAGCCCAGTGGGGCTCTGAATCTGCAGGTATCAGGACTTTGGTGTTTTATCCATGTGCTCACCTGGCATCCTTTCTCCCCAGATGTTTGTTCCTGGGGCCAGGAGTTGCAGCCACCTTCACCCAGCAGAAAGCTGATGTTCAGCTCTGTGGGGCTGACCCTCTGCAATTCCCCTCGTTCCCATTGCTTTACCCACCAGAGGGATAAAAGGGCAAATCTTCCCAGGGGAATGCCAGGGAGGGGAGGGAGAGCTGGTGGCCCAGCCTGTGCTGATTTCATGGCACGGCTCAGGGGCTCCAGGGGCTCCTCTCACACCCTGGGGAGCAGCAGGGAGGTGGGAGGTAAAACCCCACTGCCCACACTCCCCACAGTGCTGGGGTCATGTGGAAATCTGCTGAGCTGAGCCAGGCTGGAGCATCTGCAGGAGCGGGAAAGGGAAGGGCTGGAGGGGATTTGCCTGCAGGGTTATTTACATTTTCCATGTGCTGACAAGCTCCTGCAGCCCAGGGCTGTGCTGGGCGCTGGGGAGGTCTCCTACTGCGAGTAAAGGGCAGAGTAAAGTAGGTGCAGGTCTGCCCAACCCCCAGAGCCCTGCAGGTGTCTGCAAGGCTGAGCCTTCCCCAGCTCCTGTTCCCCTCCAAGAGCTTCCTTTTCCCCTGGAAATGGGACCAGAGGGAACGAAACAGGCCTGGTTTTAGGAGAGCCTCAGGGAAGCTGTGTGGATATCTGAATTAAAGCTGTGAGTTCCCAGCAGCAGGAGGAGCTGGGGAGTGGAGGACATTTCCTGGGAAGTTTGAGCCCTGCAGTGCTGCACATTCCCTGAGCCTTGTCCTGTGAGGCAGAGCTCCCAAAAGAGCTCAGGGAAGGGGAGCCAGTGCTCACACCTTGGGGAAAGGCTCATCTCCAGCTCCTGCTGTCCTCCAGGACTCCATGGGTGGGAACCTTCATTTGTCACTGCAGAAAGGAGTCTCAATATTTTATGAAAGGAGCATTTTACCACAGGATTTTGGTGAATATCAGCATAATTTAGCCGTGATTTAACGGAACCTTTCATTGACTTTTTAAATTATGCCTCTCCATCACCTACCCTGTGGGTTTCCTTGCTTTTCATCTTGCAAATCCCATTACTTATTAATTTCCCCATAATACATAATAGAGGCAGAAAAGCATATAGCATCCCATTCAGCAGTGATTTACAAGTCTCTTAGTTCTGAAGCAACACAAGAAAGAGCAGACATTTTATGAGTTTCCTCTGTGTGTTTTCCTCAGCAGAGCCATATAAAGCCATGGACACAAACCTGGGGCTTCTTTGGCCATGATCTCATGGCTCCAGCTCTTGCAGCTCTGCAGAAGATCCAATCTGGAGGAGATTACAGCAGCACAGTCAGGGCAGAATTAGCAAGGAGATGGTGAGCAAGATTTACCTCCTCCTCATTATGATAATGGATGTAATATCCATGGAAATGCTGATGGGCTTTGCTCAGAGAGGAAGAACTGCAGGCAAAGAGCAAACACACAAACCAGCATTATTTGCCCACATTCCCAACCAGGGTTTTGCTGGCATGTTCATCTTTCTACAGGGGCCCAGGAGGAACTTTGATTCCCTCAGTGTTTGCAGAAAATGACTTGCACATACCATGAATCAGAGGGGCTCATTTCAGAATGTAGAAACTATTACTCATCCTGCTCTGGCATGAATGAGCATCTGGCAGCATATTCTAAAATTCTGTGAAGACAACAGGAGGCAAAAGGGAAAAAAAAATGGAGCTGGAGTGCACCTCTTGTCAGCTCAGCAGGCAGCAGATGAGAACTGGAAAGAGGCAGTACAAAGACAGATCTGCTGAACTGAACCTTTATGTGCTTTCTGTTTCCATCCATCCACTCCTTGCAGCTATTTTTTTTTAGAGCAGGCTGGGGATCTTACAGAACACATGGAGGCAAATTCACCCAGTTATCCCTGCTCCAGGTCAGCCTGGGACATTGTGTTCCAGAGGTTTCCAGGCTGCAGCAGCCCAGGGAGGCAGAACTCCTGCTTGGTGCTCTGGGCCCAGGGAAATGGAGCTGGGGAAGCCTGAGATTTCTCAGATTTGCTGATGTGGGTTTAGATCTCTTTGGTATCAGTAGCAATGTCCCAGGGAGGGAGAGTCATGTATTCCCAGGAATGGCACAGGGCAGCACACAGCCAAGGAAGGAAGTGCTTACAGCCATCTTTTGAGGGAAAACCCAAAGCTGAGTCAGTAGCTGATCACAAAGGGAGCAGCTTCTCCCAGCAGAGGGGCTGTGAAGCTGTGGGGAGATAAAGGATCATTTCATCTTTTTGGCGTTGTGTTCCCTGATCCTTTACAGGAGCTGCCTTGTCCCTGCTTCCTCAGCCCTGTGCAGAGCTGGGACTGGGACTGAGCAAACCATTGCCTGGGTTCCTTTTCCTGCAAACGAGTATCCCAAATCCTGTGAGCAGGGATGGAGCCGAGGGCCCTGGAGGAGGCAGGACACTGTCCCCACTTGTCCTGCCGTAACCTGCCCTGCTGCCCCTTGTCTGAGCATCCACAGGGGCCATGGAGCTGCTCTGGGGTTGCTGAGGAGCCCTGGGGTGTCTGAGCAGACCCATCTCCCCGTGCTGTGCCGGCTGGGGCCATGGCAGCCCTGTGTTTCCCCTTCTGAGGAGCAGCAGTCCCCGTGTCTCTCATCATGACACAGCCCCGTGTCTCCCCTCATGAGGAGCAGCACCAGGCTGGCAGCCCTGTGTGTTTCCCTTTCTGAGGAGCAGCAGCAGCAGCCCATCACAGCCCTGTGTGTGTTTCTCCTCAGGAGCAGCAGCAGGACTGGGGCCATCACAGCCCTGAGTGTTTCCCCTCACGAGCAACAGGCTGGCAGGGCTGTGTGTGTTTCCCCTCATGAGGAGCAGCCCATGGCAGCCCTGTGAATGTTTCCCCTTATGAACAGCACCAGGCTGGCAGGGCTGTACATGTTTTCCCTCATGAGGAGCAGCAGCAGAAGCCCATCACAGCCCAATGTTTCCTCTCATGAGCAGCAGGCTGGCAGGGCTGCTGCCCTGTGAGTGTTTCCCCTCCTGGGGAGCAGAGCTGGGGCCATGGCAGCCCTGTGTTTCCCCTCATGAGCAGCAGCACCAGGCTGGCAGGGCTGTGAGTGTTTCC
>JANPWX010025044.1:0-11648 GCA_024734555.1 Trochalopteron elliotii
GTCCCCAGGACCCCCCAAACCCTTGTTCGCTTGTCCCCTCAGCATTTCGGGGACACCTCGATCCGTTTTTCCATCTGATTTTGGGGACATTCCCAAGGAGCTGTGGCTTTGTGTGGAGCTCCAGCACCGCCTCACTCCTGCTTGTTTGGGGCTGGGGGCGATTCCTGACCCCTCCATGATCCCCCCCTGCTCCCCTTGCAGTGGCAGAGGCTTTGGGGTGTTTCATTCCCTGTTCCTGGTGGCTGCAGCTGGGGTGGAAGGGCCAGAAATGCCAGAATAATCGGGTTTTGGGGCTGCTTTGCCTCCTCTGGGCTGCTGGGATTCCTCAGCCCGCACATTCCTTTGCTCCTGGGGATAGGAGGACCTTGGAATGAGGTGATCCAGGCTCCTGCCTGGCCTGAATACTCAGCACTGACTTTTAAATACTCAGCCTTGGAGCACTGGAATTGTCTGTGCCTTGCAGGGACTCACCTGCTCCCAGTTCTCCCAGCAGGGTCGCTGATCCCTGGCTTTTGGGGGCGTTGGGAGGAGCGGGGTGCCCTGCTGGGGTCCCCGGGGTGCTCAGGGCTGCCCTGTGCCCCCCAGGTTTTGTGGGGAATGCCTGCAGCCCTGCCTGCAGGTGCCCTCCCCGCTGTGCCCGCTCTGCCGAGTGCCCTTCGACCCCAAAAAGGTGGAGAAGGCTTCCAGCGTGGAGAAACAGCTCTCATCCTACAAGGCTCCCTGCAGAGGCTGCAGCAAGAAGGTAAAGCTGCCTGTCCCCATTGTCCCCATCCTCCTCTGGAATGTGGCCAGAGCTGGGGAAGCTCAGCCTGGAGAAAAGGAGCCTCAGGGGGGACCTTGTGGCTCTGCACAACTCCCTGACAGGAGGGAGCAGCCAGATGTGGGTCAGGCTCTGCTCCCAGGGACAGAACTTCTGGGGGTCCCTGCAGCCCCAAATCTCTGTTCCTGCAGGGAAGGACGAGTGGGTGCAGCATTCCCACTGCTGTGGGTCATCCCACATGGACCAGAGGTCACCCCCACCTCAGCTGAGCAAAGCCAGCTCCTGTCCTGGCTCCTGGCAGGTGTTGCTGCACCTCCAGGAACGTTCCTTATCCTCCTTTTCCAGGTGACCCTGGCCAAGATGTTCCTGCAGGTGTTCCTGCACCTCCAGGGATGTTCCTTGTCCTCCTTTTCCAGGTGACCCTGGCCAAGATGCGCTCTCACGTCTCGTCCTGCGCCAAGGTGCAGGAGCAGATGGCCAACTGCCCCAAGTTTGTTCCAGTTGTCCCCACGTCCCAGCCTATTCCCAGGTATTCCTGTGCCTCGGGGAGGGCAACGTGCTCCTCCTTGCATGCCCTGAAATCCAGCTCTGTGCTGTTCCTTTCCCTGGGGAGGAAGAGCAGCACCTTTTCCCTCCTGGCGCTGCCGCTCCGGGTTTGGGAGCGTGGGGTGGGATGAAGGATCCACCAGGGCAAGGAGGTGGGATGGGAAGGGGCTGGGCAGGATTATGCTGTCACAGCCCTCTGCTGTGTTAGTTTGAAAGGAGTCAGAGCAGCTTCCCCTCAGATCTGAGCTCATCCTTGCTCTCTCCAGCAACATTCCCAACCGCTCCACGTTCGTGTGTCCGTACTGCGGGGCGCGGAACCTGGACCAGCAGGAGCTGCTGAAGCACTGCATGGAAAACCACAGGAATGACCCCAACAAAGTGGTGAGTGGTGCTGGGAAAAACCACAGGAATGACCCCAACAAAGTGGTGAGTGGTGCTGGGAAAAACCACAGGAATGACCCCAACAAAGTGGTGAGTGGGGTGTGTGTGACAGCTCTGGAAATCCAGGCACAGCCCAGCTGATCCCAGGTCACCAGCACGGGGTGTTTGTGGAAGCACAGCTGTGTTCCAGCTGGTTTAAATCCCTCTGGGAGGTGGGGATCTGTCTCTGCTTTTGTTAGAGGCTCCCTGGAATGAGCTGCCTCCTGTTACAGTTTTGGACACACAAAGGATGAGGCAGACACTAGAGGGTTAGGTAGGAAAGCTTTTATATTAATTTTTTGACTTCATGTTTTATACATTTTGATCAGAAGGCAAAAGATTGGCTACACAGGTTGCTACTTTCTTGACTTCGTTGGTGAGCATCACTATTAATCATATTTCTCCTCCTAGAGGAGAAATATGTAACCAAAATAGATAAATTTTGAATACATACATAGTTTACATGAAGCTATGTGAGAATTTTCACTGCAAAAGTGCAAACACTGAAAAGTAGGAAAACTCAGAGGGACAGCTTCCATCCCCCTGTTCCTGCAAACCAGGTGATGCTGGATTTCCTCTCCCTGTTCCCTCTGGGGAACTTGGGATCTTCTGCACAGGAGAGACCTGGAGCTGTTGGAGCAACTCCAAAGGAGATCACCAAGTTGATCAGAGGGATGGAGCAGCTCTGCTGTGAGGAAATGCTGAGAAAATTGGGATTGTTCAGCCTGGAAAAGAGAAGCTTCAGGGAGACCTAATTGTGGCCTTCCAGGACCTTCAGGAAAGGTGGAGAGAGGCTATTGACAAGGGCCTGGAGTGACAGGACAAGGGGGAATGGATCCAAACTGCCAGAGAGTTGGTTTGGGTTGGATATTAGGGAGAAATCCTTCCCTGTGAGGGTGGGGAGGCCCTGGCACAGGTTTCCAGGGGAGCTGTGGCTGCCCCATCCCTGGCAGTGTCCAAGGCCAGGTTGGACAGGGCATGGAGCAGGTCAGAGGGAGGGCACCACTCACCTCCCTGGGAGGTCCCTGTGCAGGTGCCACCGTTCTGTGTCCCCACAGGTGTGCCCAGTGTGCTCAGCCATGCCCTGGGGGGATCCCAGCTACAAGAGTGCCAACTTCCTGCAGCACCTGCTCCACAGGCACAAGTTCTCCTACGACACCTTCGTGGTGAGTGTCACCCTGAGCCACCAAAGGGGGGACTCCCCTCCCCTGTGTTCTGTGCCAGGAGGTGAGACCAGCCCTTGCCATCCCATTAGGATGGGGACAAGAGGGCACACATGTCCCTCCCGTGGGACCCTCACACCCACCAGGTTGTCCTCGCACACCAGGAGGAGAGAGGATCATTGCTGTGCTCCACAAAATGGGTTTTTCCATGAAACTCTTCCCCTGAGGAGTTCTAACACAAAACCCCTTTTCTTGGAGGTTTTGGGAGCAGGGGGTGGGACCAGCCCAGCCCCAGGGTTTGGGGGGGTTTGGTTGTTGCACGTGGGGGGTCCCTGACCCCTCCTGTGTGGGGGGCAGTTGTGATGGCTCAGCTTTGGCCTCAGGGGAGGTTCTGTTCCCATCCTGCTTTCATTGGATAGATGTCAGGGAAAAGAACTTTCAGGCATTTACAGGGGAATATCCTGACTTCAGGAGCAGGGTGTTGGATAAACCCCACCTGGAGCTCTGCAAAAACCCCTGGCCTGGCTAGAAAGCTTCAGCAAGCTTTCAGAAACCTTCACAAAGCTTCACCCTTTGGCCTCAGCCTGTGTGGGCACATTCCATCCCTCCTGCCAGGTGGGAGATTGCAGGCAGGAGAGGGATGTGGGCACAAAGGACACCCCAAAGAGCACAGGTGGCATTCCTGAGATGTGTGTGCCAGAGGAATGGAGGCTCCATGGGCACAGCGTGCCCTGGCTGTGCCCTGGCTGTGCCCTGGCTGTGCCAGCTCTCCTGAGCTCCCCTGTTTGATTTTCAGGATTACAACATCGACGAGGAGGCAGCGTTGCAGGCGGCCCTGGCTCTGTCCCTGTCTGAGAACTGAGGCTGATCCTCTCCCTGCCCCAGCTCCTTCTGCACACTCTGGAGCCCTCCAGAGCCCCGCTGCTGCCTCTGTTCCCACTGCAAATCCCACCTTGTTCAAGAAGGTGGAGCCTCTTCAGTCACAGTGAGTGAGCAGAGATCTCTGGAGAGAGGAACTGGTGCCCCAGGGCTGGGATCAGTCCTTGGAAAGGCATTGAATATCCGTGTTGGGAGCACATCCCCTTGTCCAGATTATTTATTATTAGATGCTTTTTGGCACACTCGTCCCTGCTCTCTGTTGCAACAGAAAATAGGTACCTGAAACTGATGGACTGGATGCCAAACACCCTAATTTGAGACTGGAACCAGCCACATCCTTTTAAAAAGGAGGAAGGCAGCACGGAGCATCTTTTTTTAAACTCCCCCAAGGATTTTTCTAGAGACGTCAGGCTTGTCCTGACCCCCGTGCTGGAGGCTGGAGCTGCCTCCTTCACCTGAATCCCAGGATGAGACTGAAGAGTGGTTCAGAGGAGGCCTGGAGGATGGCATCCAGCATCCAGGGAATCCTCCCCCCCTCGTTTTGTACCGGCTCTTGGGATACCAAATCCTTGCCTTTTTCTACGCAAAGCGGCGCGAAGCCTTTTCCACGTTTTCTAGAGCGGGGTCAGAAGCTGTTCCCCTTCTCACTGCAATACCTGCCACCCAGGACAAGAGTATTTTTTATGGAACACTATTAAGAAAGTTTTATTTTTTACACAAATAACCCCCACCCAAGCAAACGAGCACGTGGATTGGGAATGGGGCGGGAGGCAGGAGCTGGATCCCAGAGTGGAGGGTCGGACTCTGAGGTGAGGGGAAGTGCAGGGATATTTCTGGGCCATCCCTGGATATTTCTGGGCCTTTCTGGGATATTTCTGAGCCTTTCCTGGATATGTCTTGGCCTTTTCCTCACCAGAATTCCTCTGCCTGTGAGGGAGCAGGCAGGATCATTGTGCCACGCTGGCGCTCGGCAGGAGCAGCTGGATTGGATCCAGGTGCTGGTTGCCCGTGGAATGTCTGTCCATGCAGGATCCCGAGCTCCTTATCCCCCCAGAAATAAGGGATTGCATCTCCCTGTTGTGATCCCTCCCTGGTAACGGGGCACTGTTGATCCACAGTGCTCCACAGCATCCTGGTGACCCCTGTTCCCCCTGCCCCTTCCTCTCAGCCCTGCCTGCTGCAGGTGGAGTTGGCTCTGGAGGGCTGGGAGATGCTGGCAGGGAGATGGCACCGGCCACAGGATGAGCCTGAGACCCCCCCAGTGGTGGAGCTGAGGGAGGGGTGATTGCCCTGGTGCTGCCTTCCCACAGGATTTGTAGGGAAGAGGGGTGGGAGAGGCCCCCTCTGTGTCTCCCTGCTCAGAGGATTCCTGAGCTTCATCCAAAACCTGGCTCCAGCTCTGCTCTAGCAATACTGGCTTGGGTTTTATTTTGATTTTCATAGTACTGGATGATTTTGGGATCTGCAGCCCTGCGAGGGGTGTGCAGGGAAACCCTCAGCTCCTCCTGGCAGGGCTGGGAAAGGGCTGGAGCTGCCCTGCTCCCCTTTCTGGAGCCAGGCCAGCGAGGAGGGATGGGATCTTCTCTTACCTTCCCAGCACTGCTGGCACCTGGAGGATGTTCCTGGTGGGAAGGAGAGCTCTGGCATCTTCCAGGAGGGACCCAGGAGCATTTCCCTGTCCTGTGCTCAGCTGGGACCCTCAGCTGCTGCAGCAAACCTCCATGAGAGCTCCATGCTGTTGGCCCAGCACTGTTAACCTCGGGCTCCTTCCCTTTCTCCTCCTTTTCCTTCTCCTTTTTGCCCCACAGAGACAGAGCAGGGGCAGCAAGAGCTGCTTTTGTAAAGCACTTTAAGGCCCTGGGTGTGAGGGGCCATGCCAGGCCGTGCCAGGGATCCATCCCCCTGTGCCAGGGATCCATGGATCCTCCAGGCCGTGCCCGCCGAGTGCGTCACCCACCACTTTTTTGCATAATTAGAACTTTTAACGAGCCGTCCCGTTTTTTGAAGAGGAATTAACTCGATGACGTATTTGTAGCAAACCATTTTTCTCAATAAAGGCAGTTTCATCCACGCCTGGTCTCCATGAGGGGGAGGGATACTGGGAGCACTGGGATCCTGGGGCAGCGGGGTACAGGTGGCCCTGAAGGCTCTGGGAGCACTCAGAATATTTGGAGCTCTCAGAGACTACTGGGGGTATTTGGAGCAGTGGGCTGTGAAGGTTTAAGGGGATTTTGGGAACACTGGAGCTGTACTGGGAACACTGGGACGGTACTGGGGGCACCGAGGGCACTGGGTTACAGTGGGGCAGTGGGGTGCTGAAGGCAGAGCCGTGTCGGCAGCACTGGGAGCGGTACCGGGAGCAGAACCGGGCCGGTACCGGGAACACTGGGAACAGAACCAGGCCGGTACCGGGAACAGGGGGAAGGTACCGGGAACACCGCGAGCATCTGCGCATGCGCAGGTGTTGCCCAATTCAAAAATGGCGCCCCGGAGGACCCGCCCAGTGCGCTCATGGGGCGGGGCCTCCCGTGGTCCGATCTCTGTCATTGGCTGTTGGGAACCGTGTGCTGCGCCCTAGACCAATGGCGAGGCGGGACCTGCCACGCGGCCCACGGTCACGTGCGTGGCGCGGGGGCGGGCCCTGAGGGCGGCCGGCGGCGGCGGGCGGCGGCGATGGCGGCGGAGCGCGGACTGGCCATGGCCACCTGCACGGCCCCCGTGAACATCGCCGTCATCAAGTACTGTGAGTGCCGGGCGACACGGGCCGGGGTCGGGCTGGGCACCTACGGCGGGGCAGATTCCGGGCTGTGCCGGCTGTGCCATGGCCGGCTGTGCCCTGACAGGTGACGCTGTGCCGGGCCAGGCCGTGCTGGGCCGTGTCCCTGCTTGCCGTGCAATTCCCAGCCGTGCCGTGCCAGTCCAGGCTGCTCCATGCCGTGCCAAGAGCTGTTATGCCATGCTTTGCTGTGTCCATCTGTGCCATTCCTGGCTGTGCCGAGCCATTCTTGGCTATGCCATGGCATTCCTGGCTGTGCTGTGCCATTTCTAGGCATGCCATTCTTGGCTGTGCCATGCCATTTCTAGGCATGCCATTCCTGGCTGTGCCATGCCATTCCAAGCTGTGCCATGCCATTTCTAGGCATGCCATTCCAAACTGTGCCATGCCATTTCTAGGCATGCCATTTATAGGCATGCCATTCCTGGCTGTGCTGTGCCATTCCTGGCTGTGCTGTGCCACTCCTGGCTGTGCCATGCCATTCCAAGCTGTGCCATGCCATTTCTAGGAATGCCATTCCAAACTGCCATGCCACTCCTGGCTGTGCCATGCCATTTCTAGGCATGCCATTCCAAACTGTGCCATGCCACTCCTGGCTGTGCCATGCCATTCCAAGCCGTTCCACGCCATGCCAGATGCAGTCATACCATGCTTTGCTGTGTCCATCAGTGCCATCAAACTGTTCCGTGCCGTTCCATGCCGTGCCATGCCGTGCTCTCTTGCAGGGGGCAAGCGTGACACCGACCTCATCCTGCCCATCAACTCCTCCCTGAGCGTGACGCTGCACCAGGACCAGGTGGGTTGGCATCAGGATCAGGATCAGGATTAGGATTAGGATCAGGTTTAGGATCAGGTTTAGGATCAGCCCCTCAGCCGTCCAGTGCTGCTGAGCCCCCTTCCCTCTCCCCCCACAGCTCAAGACCACCACCACGGCGGCCGCCAGCCGGGATTTCACGGAGGACCGGCTGTGGCTCAACGGGAAGGAGGCGGACGTGGGGCACCCGCGGGTCCAGGCCTGTCTGCGTGAGGGTGAGCGTCCCCTCCTGCCCGGGGGAGTGTCCCCGCGGTGTCCCCGCGGTGTCACCCTGACCCTGCTTGTCCCCGCAGTGCGGCGCCTGGCCCGGAAGCGCCGCGGGGGCGGCGGCGGCGAGGACACGGCCGCGCTCAGCCTCTCCTACAAAATCCACATCGCCTCCGAGAACAACTTCCCCACCGCCGCCGGGCTCGCCTCGTCCGCCGCCGGCTACGCCTGCCTGGGTGCGTGCGGGGCCGGGCCCTGGGCTGGGCGTGTCGCCGGCCCGGATCTGTCCCCTCCTTGCTTGGGAGGGGGGATAGGGGTGTCCCCTTGCTGCGACCTGTGACAGTATGGCATGGAGGGCCCTGGGAGGGGGTGACAGGGGTGGCTGGGGTGTCCCCTGTGTTTGTGCTCTGGCTGGCCCAGCTGTGTTAGCACCGGGAGGAGTGACAGTGGTGTCCCCTCTACCTGTCCCCGCAGTGTCAGCACTGGCCCAGCTCTGTGTTAGCACCGGGAGGGGTGACAGTGGTGTCCCCTCTGCCTGTCCCCGCAGTGTCGGCGCTGGCCCGGCTCTATGGCCTGGAGGAGGAGCTGTCCGAGGTGGCCCGGCGGGGCTCGGGCAGTGCCTGTCGCAGCATGTTCGGGGGTTTTGTGCAGTGGCAGCGCGGGGAACGCCCCGATGGCACCGACAGCCTGGCCCTGCAGGTGGCTCCCGAGACGCACTGGCCCGAGCTCCGCGTCCTCGTCCTGGTGGTGAGGGGCTGGCAGGGGGTTTGGATGGGATTTGGGACTCGGGGGGGGCTCAGGAGGGGCCGTGTCCCACTGTCTGTGTTCCCCCAGGTCAGTGGGGAGAAGAAGCCGATGGGCAGCACGGCGGGGATGCAGACCAGTGTGGAGACCAGTCCCCTGCTGAAGGTAAGGGGACACAGGACTTGTTCTGCCTGGGCAGGGACAGGGTCTCCTTTCCCTTGGGATGGGGCTGGAGGGTGTGCAGTGACACCCAAAGCCTCATGGTGCTGTGGGTGTCACCAAATTAGGGTGACAATGACCTTCCTGCTGTGGATATCACCAAATTCAGGGTGACCACAACCCACCTGTTGTGGATGTCACTGAATTGGGGTGACTGTACGTACACAGCAACACCTGTAGCTTTAAACACACACTCATAAATATATAAATATAATATATAAAAAGATAAAAATATACGTGTATATAAATATATACATATAAATAAAATATATATTTATATAAATATAGAAACAAATAAATATAGAAATAAATATAGAAATACAGAGAGGAAAAAAACCCCACATATGTGTATATGCGCACAGTCTCCACCCCAAAAAAGTGACATCCTGCCATGGATGTCACTAAACTGGGGTGGCCACAGCGTGGCTGCTGTGGTTGTCACTGCTTTGGGGTGACCACAACCCACTTGTTGTGGATGTCACTGAATTGGGGTGGCTGTGACCCTCCTGCCACGGATGTCACTAAACTGGGGTGGCCACAAGCTATGGTTATCACTGCTTTGGGGTGACCACAACCCACCTGGGTGTCACTGAGGTGGGCTAATGGTGACCCCCCTACTTTGGGGTGACCCACCTGCTGTGGTTGTCACTGAACTGGGGTGACTGTGACCCTCCTGCCACGGATGTCACTAAACTGGGGTGGCCACAACCTGCCTGCTGTGGTTGTCACTGCTTTGGGGTGACCACAACCCAGCTGGCTGTCACTGAGGTGGACTGATGGTGACCCCCCTGCCATGGCAGCACCGGGCAGAGGTGGTGGTCCCTGAGCGCCTGGCCCAGATGATGCAGCACATCCGTGAGCGGGACTTTGAGGGCTTTGGCCAGCTGGCCATGAGGGACAGCAACCAGTTCCACGCCACCTGCCTGGACACCTTCCCGCCCATCTTCTACCTGACGGACGTGTCGCGCCACATCATCGCGCTGGCGCACCGCTACAACGCCCACCACGGCCACACCAAGGTGCCAGCGGGGTCCTGGCGTTGTCACGGGGCTGTCACAGGGCTGTCACAGCCCCCCTGGCCCTTCTCCATGTCCCCACATCCCCACAATGCCACCAACAGGTCGCCTACACCTTCGACGCCGGCCCCAACGCCGTCATCTTCGCGCTGGCCGACGCCGTGGCCGAGTTTGTGGAGGTGGTGAGGCGCAGCTTCCCCCCCGCCACCAACGGGGACCAGTAAGGGAGCCTCACTTCTTACTGGGGGAGGGTGGGGAGGTGCTGGGGACACGGGGACTGAGCGCTGGCCGTGTCACAGGTTTGTCCGGGGGCTGCCCGTGGGCTCGGCGGTGCTGTCACAGGAGCTGGTGGCTGCCGTGGTCACTGAGCCCGTGCCCGGGGCTGTCCAGTACATCCTGCACACCAAGGTGAGGGGCAGAGGGGCTGGGGGAGTGTGACTGGGGGGATATGGCCTCTGTGGGAGGGCGGGTCTGACCCCATTCCTGGCCCCACGGGGGTGGTGGGACCTCACTGCTGTCCCCAGGAGTGCCCAGGACCCCATCCTTGTCCCAATTCCTAGGGGAGTGTGCAGCACCCTGTCCCCATCCCCAGGGCTGTGTGTGGGACCCCATCGCAGTCCCCATCCTCAGGGCAGTGTGTAGGGCCCTATCCCCATCCCCAGGGGGGTGTGTGGGACCCCATCCCCAGGGGGTGTGTAGGGCCCCATCCCCATCCCCAGGGGGTGTGTAGGGCCCTGTCCCCATCCCCAGGGCTGTGTGTGGGACCCCATCCCCGTCCCCATCCCCAGGTGGGTGTGCAGGACCCCATTTCTGGACATATTCCCACTGGCAGGACCTATGGGGTGACCTTTTGGGATCTGTGGGGCCCAGAGCTGCTCCCCACCCACAGCAGGGGGGGGGGCCCATAGGCTCCCCAGTGTCGCTGACCCCTAACCTGCCCCACAGCCTGGCCCTGGTCCCCAGCTCGTGGATGATCCCAGCCAGCACCTCCTGGGAGTGGATGGGCTGCCCCGGAGCCATGCCTGACCCTGGTGACACTCTGGGACAGCCAGGACATGCTGGGGACACTCTGCTGGTGCCACCAGTGGGGCCTCAGGAGCCTGAGCCAGGCCTGCTGCAAAGCTGTCCCCAGCCCTGGGGCAGGATGTGACCCTGGGGCTGGTTTTTAATCTTTTGTAAGGAAATAGAGGGTTCCTGTTTCCAGTGCTGTTTTGGGGTGTCAGGTTCTGTGTGTGGTGCTGGGGGGGAGCAGCGCCGGCCAAAAGAGGGGACAGGAGATGGGGACAGTCCCTGGGACTGATCCTGTTCCTCCACACAGCCCTGTCACCCCACATGACCCGTATGTCCCTTGTGGGGCATCTTCTGTCCCATATCCCCCCACATTGTCACTGATCCTGTCACTCCACATGGCCCCTGTGTCCCTTGTGGGGTCTCTCCTGTCCCATATCCCCCCAGGCTGTCACTGATCCTGTCCTTCCACATGGCCCCTGTCCCTTGCACATCCCCTGTCCCTTGATCCTGTCCCTTGTCCCTCACATGTCCCTGCTGCTGGGACGGATCCTGTCCCCCCGCGTGTCCGCTATTGTCGCCGCGTCCCTGGGGCCGATCCTGTCCCCCCGGACCGGACTGCCCCTGTCCCTGTCCCTGTCACCCGCCGTGTCCCGGTGCGGCCCCGGGGCGGTGCCGTGTCCCTGCGGGGGCGTGGCCTGTGCGAAAGAGGCGTGGTCATCGCATAGGGGGCGTGGCCTGTGGTGGTAGCGCCTCACCCGCCTTCCGGGTCGGGACCGCGCGAGCGGAGCCGAACCGGGACGGGCCGGGCCCAGCGGGGCCGGGACCAGCCCAGCTGCACCGGGCAAAGCACACCGAGCCCCAGCGGGACGATACGGTCCGAGCCGAACCCCAGCGGGCTGGGCCAAACACAGCCGAGCCCTCTGGGCTGAGCCGAGCCGGACCGGGCCGGGAGCAGCTGAACCCGCTCGGTCCGAGCCGAGCGGAGCCGGGAGTAGCGGGAGGCGCTCGGGCCGGCCGGTTCCGCTGCGGGCCATGGGGCAGATCGAGTGGGCCATGTGGGCGAACGAACAGGCGCTGGCCGCGGGGCTCAGTG
>JANPWX010025045.1:0-11876 GCA_024734555.1 Trochalopteron elliotii
GTCCCCAGGACCCCCCAAACCCTTGTTCGCTTGTCCCCTCAGCATTTTGGGGACACCTTGATCCGTTTTTCCATCTGATTTTGGGGACATTCCCAAGGAGCTGTGGCTTTGTGTGGAGCTCCAGCACCGCCTCACTCCTGCTTGTTTGGGGCTGGGGGCGATTCCTGACCCCTCCATGATCCCCCCCTGCTCCCCTTGCAGTGGCAGAGGCTTTGGGGTGTTTCATTCCCTGTTCCTGGTGGCTGCAGCTGGGGTGGAAGGGCCAGAAATGCCAGAATAATCGGGTTTTGGGGCTGCTTTGCCTCCTCTGGGCTGCTGGGATTCCTCAGCCCACACATTCCTTTGCTCCTGGGGATAGGAGGACCTTGGAATGAGGTGATCCAGGCTCCTGCCTGGCCTGAATACTCAGCACTGACTTTTAAATACTCAGCCTTGGAGCACTGGAATTGTCTGTGCCTTGCAGGGACTCACCTGCTCCCAGTTCTCCCAGCAGGGTCGCTGATCCCTGGCTTTTGGGGGTGTTGGGAGGAGCGGGGTGCCCTGCTGGGGTCCCCGGGGTGCTCAGGGCTGCCCTGTGCCCCCCAGGTTTTGTGGGGAATGCCTGCAGCCCTGCCTGCAGGTGCCCTCCCCGCTGTGCCCGCTCTGCCGAGTGCCCTTCGACCCCAAAAAGGTGGAGAAGGCTTCCAGCGTGGAGAAACAGCTCTCATCCTACAAGGCTCCCTGCAGAGGCTGCAGCAAGAAGGTAAAGCTGCCTGTCCCCATTGTCCCCATCCTCCTCTGGAATGTGGCCAGAGCTGGGGAAGCTCAGCCTGGAGAAAAGGAGCCTCAGGGGGGACCTTGTGGCTCTGCACAACTCCCTGACAGGAGGGAGCAGCCAGATGTGGGTCAGGCTCTGCTCCCAGGGACAGAACTTCTGGGGGTCCCTGCAGCCCCAAATCTCTGTTCCTGCAGGGAAGGACGAGTGGGTGCAGCATTCCCACTGCTGTGGGTCATCCCACATGGACCAGAGGTCACCCCCACCTCAGCTGAGCAAAGCCAGCTCCTGTCCTGGCTCCTGGCAGGTGTTCCTGCACCTCCAGGAACGTTCCTTATCCCCCTTTTCCAGGTGACCCTGGTCAAGATGTTCCTGCAGGTGTTCCTGCACCTCCAGGGGTGTTCCTTGTCCTCCTTTTCCAGGTGACCCTGGCCAAGATGTTCCTGCAGGTGTTGCTGCACCTCCAGGGATGTTCCTTGTCCCCCTTTTCCAGGTGACCCTGGCCAAGATGTTCCTGCAGGTGTTGCTGCACCTCCAGGGATGTTCCTTGTCCTCCTTTTCCAGGTGACCCTGGCCAAGATGCGCTCTCACGTCTCGTCCTGCGCCAAGGTGCAGGAGCAGATGGCCAACTGCCCCAAGTTTGTTCCAGTTGTCCCCACGTCCCAGCCTATTCCCAGGTATTCCTGTGCCTCGGGGAGGGCAACGTGCTCCTCCTTGCATGCCCTAAAATCCAGCTCTGTGCTGTGCCTTTCCCTGGGGAGGAAGAGCAGCACCTTTTCCCTCCTGGCGCTGCTGTTCCGGGTTTGGGAGCGTGGGGTGGGATGAAGGATCCACCAGGGCAAGGAGGTGGGATGGGAAGGGGCTGGGCAGGATTATGCTGTCACAGCCCTCTGCTGTGTTAGTTTGAAAGGAGTCAGAGCAGCTTCCCCTCAGATCTGAGCTCATCCTTGCTCTCTCCAGCAACATTCCCAACCGCTCCACGTTCGTGTGTCCGTACTGCGGGGCGCGGAACCTGGACCAGCAGGAGCTGCTGAAGCACTGCATGGAAAACCACAGGAATGACCCCAACAAAGTGGTGAGTGGTGCTGGGAAAAACCACAGGAATGACCCCAACAAAGTGGTGAGTGGTGCTGGGAAAAACCACAGGAATGACCCCAACAAAGTGGTGAGTGGGGTGTGTGTGACAGCTCTGGAAATCCAGGCACAGCCCAGCTGATCCCAGGTCACCAGCACGGGGTGTTTGTGGAAGCACAGCTGTGTTCCAGCTGGTTTAAATCCCTCTGGGAGGTGGGGATCTGTCTCTGCTTTTGTTAGAGGCTCCCTGGAATGAGCTGCCTCCTGTTACAGTTTTGGACACACAAAGGATGAGGCAGACACTAGAGGGTTAGGTAGGAAAGCTTTTATATTAATTTTTTGACTTCATGTTTTATACATTTTGATCAGAAGGCAAAAGATTGGCTACACAGGTTGCTACTTTCTTGACTTCGTTGGTGAACATCACTATTAATCATATTTCTCCTCCTAGAGGAGAAATATGTAACCAAAATAGATAAATTTTGAATACATACATAGTTTACATGAAGCTGCGTGAGAATTTTCACTGCAAAAGTGCAAACACTGAAAAGTAGGAAAACTCAGAGGGACAGCTTCCATCCCCCTGTTCCTGCAAACCAGGTGATGCTGGATTTCCTCTCCCTGTTCCCTCTGGGGAACTTGGGATCTTCTGCACAGGAGAGACCTGGAGCTGTTGGAGCAACTCCAAAGGAGATCACCAAGTTGATCAGAGGGATGGAGCAGCTCTGCTGTGAGGAAATGCTGAGAAAATTGGGATTGTTCAGCCTGGAAAAGAGAAGCTTCAGGGAGACCTAATTGTGGCCTTCCAGGACCTTCAGGAAAGGTGGAGAGAGGCTATTGACAAGGGCCTGGAGTGACAGGACAAGGGGGAATGGATCCAAACTGCCAGAGAGTTGGTTTGGGTTGGATATTAGGGAGAAATCCTTCCCTGTGAGGGTGGGGAGGCCCTGGCACGGGTTTCCAGGGGAGCTGTGGCTGCCCCATCCCTGGCAGTTTCCAAGGCCAGGTTGGACAGGGCATGGAGCAGGTCAGAGGGAGGGCACCACTCACCTCCCTGGGAGGTCCCTGTGCAGGTGCCACCGTTCTGTGTCCCCACAGGTGTGCCCAGTGTGCTCAGCCATGCCCTGGGGGGATCCCAGCTACAAGAGTGCCAACTTCCTGCAGCACCTGCTCCACAGGCACAAGTTCTCCTACGACACCTTCGTGGTGAGTGTCACCCTGAGCCACCAAAGGGGGGACTCCCCTCCCCTGTGTTCTGTGCCAGGAGGTGAGACCAGCCCTTGCCATCCCATTAGGATGGGGACAAGAGGGCACACATGTCCCTCCCGTGGGACCCTCACACCCACCAGGTTGTCCTCACACACCAGGAGGAGAGAGGATCATTGCTGTGCTCCACAAAATGGGTTTTTCCATGAAACTCTTCCCCTGAGGAGTTCTAACACAAAACCCCTTTTCTTGGAGGTTTTGGGAGCAGGGGGTGGGACCAGCCCAGCCCCAGGGTTTTGGGGATTTTGGTTGTTGCACGTGGGGGGTCCCTGACCCCTCCTGTGTGGGGGGCAGTTGTGATGGCTCAGCTTTGGCCTCAGGGGAGGTTCTGTTCCCATCCTGCTTTCATTGGATAGATGTCAGGGAAAAGAACTTTCAGGCATTTACAGGGGAATATCCTGACTTCAGGAGCAGGGTGTTGGATAAACCCCACCTGGAGCTCTGCAAAAACCCCTGGCCTGGCTAGAAAGCTTCAGCAAGCTTTCAGAAACCTTCACAAAGCTTCACCCTTTGGCCTCAGCCTGTGTGGGCACATTCCATCCCTCCTGCCAGGTGGGAGATTGCAGGCAGGAGAGGGATGTGGGCACAAAGGACACCCCAAAGAGCACAGGTGGCATTCCTGAGATGTGTGTGCCAGAGGAATGGAGGCTCCATGGGCACAGCGTGCCCTGGCTGTGCCCTGGCTGTGCCCTGGCTGTGCCAGCTCTCCTGAGCTCCCCTGTTTGATTTTCAGGATTACAACATCGACGAGGAGGCAGCGTTGCAGGCGGCCCTGGCTCTGTCCCTCTCTGAGAACTGAGGCTGATCCTCTCCCTGCCCCAGCTCCTTCTGCACACTCTGGAGCCCTCCAGAGCCCCGCTGCTGCCTCTGTTCCCACTGCAAATCCCACCTTGTTCAAGAAGGTGGAGCCTCTTCAGTCACAGTGAGTGAGCAGAGATCTCTGGAGAGAGGAACTGGTGCCCCAGGGCTGGGATCAGTCCTTGGAAAGGCATTGAATATCCGTGTTGGGAGCACATCCCCTTGTCCAGATTATTTATTATTAGATGCTTTTTGGCACACTCGTCCCTGCTCTCTGTTGCAACAGAAAATAGGTACCTGAAACTGATGGACTGGATGCCAAACACCCTAATTTGAGACTGGAACCGGCCACATCCTTTTAAAAAGGAGGAAGGCAGCACGGAGCATCTTTTTTTAAACTCCCCCAAGGATTTTTCTAGAGACGTCAGGCTTGTCCTGACCCCCGTGCTGGAGGCTGGAGCTGCCTCCTTCACCTGAATCCCAGGACGAGACTGAAGAGTGGTTCAGAGGAGGCCTGGAGGATGGCATCCAGCATCCAGGGAATCCTCCCCCCCTCGTTTTGTACTGGCTCTTGGGATACCAAATCCTTGCCTTTTTCTACGCAAACCGGTGCGAAGCCTTTTCCACGTTTTCTAGAGCGGGGTCAGAAGCTGTTCCCCTTCTCACTGCAATACCTGCCACCCAGGACAAGAGTATTTTTTATGGAACACTATTAAGAAAGTTTTATTTTTTACACAAATAACCCCCACCCAAGCAAACGAGCACGTGGATTGGGAATGGGGCGGGAGGCAGGAGCTGGATCCCAGAGTAGAGGGTCGGACTCTGAGGTGAGGGGAAGTGCAGGGATATTTCTGGGCCTTTCTGGGATATTTCTGAGCCTTTCCTGGATATGTCTTGGCCTTTTCCTCACCAGAATTCCTCTGCCTGTGAGGGAGCAGGCAGGATCATTGTGCCACGCTGGCGCTCGGCAGGAGCAGCTGGATTGGATCCAGGTGCTGGTTGCCCGTGGAATGTCTGTCCATGCAGGATCCCGAGCTCCTTATCCCCCCAGAAATAAGGGATTGCATCTCCCTGTTGTGATCCCTCCCTGGTAATGGGGCACTGTTGATCCACAGTGCTCCACAGCATCCTGGTGACCCCTGTTCCCCCTGCCCCTTCCTCTCAGCCCTGCCTGCTGCAAGTGGAGTTGGCTCTGGAGGGCTGGGAGAGGCTGGCAGGGAGATGGCACTGGCCACAGGATGAGCCTGAGACCCCCCCAGTGGTGGAGCTGAGGGAGGGGTGATTGCCCTGGTGCTGCCTTCCCACAGGATTTGTAGGGAAGAGGGGTGGGAGAGGCCCCCTCTGTGTCTCCCTGCTCAGAGGATTCCTGAGCTTCATCCAAAACCTGGCTCCAGCTCTGCTCTAGCAATACTGGCTTGGGTTTTATTTTGATTTTCATAGTACTGGATGATTTTGGGATCTGCAGCCCTGCGAGGGGCGTGCAGAGAAACCCTCAGCTCCTCCTGGCAGGGCTGGGAAAGGGCTGGAGCTGCCCTGCTCCCCTTTCTGGAGCCAGGCCAGCGAGGAGGGATGGGATCTTCTCTTACCTGCCCAGCACTGCTGGCACCTGGAGGATGTTCCTGGTGGGAAGGAGAGCTGTGGCATCTTCCTGGAGGGACCCAGGAGCATTTCCCAGTCCTGTGCTCAGCTGGGACCCTCCGCTGCTGCAGCAAACCTCCATGAGAGCTCCATGCTGTTGGCCCAGCACTGTTAACCTCGGGCTCCTTCCCTCTCTCCTCCTTTTCCTTCTCCTTTTTGCCCCACAGAGACAGAGCAGGGGCAGCAAGAGCTGCTTTTGTAAAGCACTTTAAGGCCCTGGGTGTGAGGGGCCATGCCAGGCCGTGCCAGGGATCCATCCCCCTGTGCCAGGGATCCATGGATCCTCCAGGCCGTGCCCGCCGAGTGCGTCACCCACCACTTTTTTGCATAATTAGAACTTTTAACGAGCCGTCCCGTTTTTTGAAGAGGAATTAACTCGATGACGTATTTGTAGCAAACCATTTTTCTCAATAAAGGCAGTTTCATCCACGCCTGGTCTCCATGAGGGGGAGGGATACTGGGAGCACTGGGATCCTGGGGCAGCGGGGTACAGGTGGCCCTGAAGGCTCTGGGAGCACTCAGAGACTACTGGGGGTATTTGGAGCAGTGGGCTGTGAAGGTTTAAGGGGATTTTGGGGACACTGGAGCTGTACTGGGAACACTGGGATGGTACTGGGGGCACCGAGGGCACTGGGTTACAGTGGAGCAGTGGGGTGCTGAAGGCAGAGCAGTGTCGGCAGCACTGGGAGCGGTACCGGGAGCAGAACCGGGCCGGTACCGGGAACACTGGGAACAGAACCAGGCCGGTACCGGGAACAGGGGGAAGGTACCGGGAACACCGCGAGCATCTGCGCATGCGCAGGTGTTGCCCAATTCAAAAATGGCGCCCCGGAGGACCCGCCCAGTGCGCTCATGGGGCGGGGCCTCCCGTGGTCCGATCTCTGTCATTGGCTGTTGGGAACCGTGTGCTGCCCCCTAGACCAATGGCGAGGCGGGACCTGCCACGCGGCCCACGGTCACGTGCGTGGCGCGGGGGCGGGCCCTGAGGGCGGCCGGCGGCGGCGGGCGGCGGCGATGGCGGCGGAGCGCGGACTGGCCATGGCCACCTGCACGGCCCCCGTGAACATCGCCGTCATCAAGTACTGTGAGTGCCGGGCGACACGGGCCGGGGTCGGGCTGGGCACCTACGGCGGGGCAGATTCCGGGCTGTGCCGGCTGTGCCATGGCCGGCTGTGCCCTGACAGGTGACGCTGTGCCGGGCCAGGCCGTGCTGGGCCGTGTCCCTGCTTGCCGTGCAATTCCCAGCCGTGCCGTGCCAGTCCAGGCTGCTCCATGCCGTGCCAAGAGCTGTTATGCCATGCTTTGCTGTGTCCATCTGTGCCATTCCTGGCTGTGCCGAGCCATTCTTGGCTATGCCATGGCATTCCTGGCTGTGCTGTGCCATTTCTAGGCATGCCATTCTTGGCTGTGCCATGCCATTTCTAGGCATGCCATTCCTGGCTGTGCCATGCCATTCCAAGCTGTGCCATGCCATTTCTAGGCATGCCATTCCAAACTGTGCCATGCCATTTCTAGGCATGCCATTTATAGGCATGCCATTCCTGGCTGTGCTGTGCCATTCCTGGCTGTGCTGTGCCACTCCTGGCTGTGCCATGCCATTCCAAGCTGTGCCATGCCATTTCTAGGAATGCCATTCCAAACTGCCATGCCACTCCTGGCTGTGCCATGCCATTTCTAGGCATGCCATTCCAAACTGTGCCATGCCACTCCTGGCTGTGCCATGCCATTTCAAGCCGTTCCATGCCATGCCAGATGCAGTCATACCATGCTTTGCTGTGTCCATCAGTGCCATCAAACTGTTCCGTGCCGTTCCATGCCGTGCCATGCCGTGCTCTCTTGCAGGGGGCAAGCGTGACACTGACCTCATCCTGCCCATCAACTCCTCCCTGAGCGTGACGCTGCACCAGGACCAGGTGGGTCGGCATCAGGATCAGGATCAGGATCAGGATCAGGATCAGGTTTAGGATCAGGTTTAGGATCAGCCCCTCAGCCGTCCAGGGCTGCTGAGCCCCCTTCCCTCTCCCCCCACAGCTCAAGACCACCACCACGGCGGCCGCCAGCCGGGATTTCACGGAGGACCGGCTGTGGCTCAACGGGAAGGAGGCAGACGTGGGGCACCCGCGGGTCCAGGCCTGTCTGCGTGAGGGTGAGCGTCCCCTCCTGCCCGGGGGAGTGTCCCCGCGGTGTCCCCGCGGTGTCACCCTGACCCTGCTTGTCCCCGCAGTGCGGCGCCTGGCCCGGAAGCGCCGCGGGGGCGGCGGCGGCGAGGACACGGCCGCGCTCAGCCTCTCCTACAAAATCCACATCGCCTCCGAGAACAACTTCCCCACCGCCGCCGGGCTCGCCTCGTCCGCCGCCGGCTACGCCTGCCTGGGTGCGTGCGGGGCCGGGCCCTGGGCTGGGCGTGTCCCCGGCCCGGATCTGTCCCCTCCTTGCTTGGGAGGGGGGATAGGGGTGTCCCCTTGCTGCGACCTGTGACAGTATGGCGTGGAGGGCGCTGGGAGGGGGTGACAGGGGTGGCTGGGGTGTCCCCTGTGTTTGTGCTCTGGCTGGCCCAGCTGTGTTAGCACCGGGAGGGGTGACAGGGGTGTCCCCTCTGCCTGTCCCCGCAGTGTCAACACTGGCCCAGCTCTGTGGTAGCACCGGGAGGGGTGACAGTGGTGTCCCCTCTACCTGTCCCCGCAGTGTCAACACTGGCCCAGCTCTGTGTTAGCACCGGGAGGGCTGACAGTGGTGTCCCCTCTGCCTGTCCCCGCAGTGTCGGTGATGTCCCGGCTCTGTGTTAGCACCGGGAGGGGTGACAGTGGTGTCCCCTCTGCCTGTCCCCGCAGTGTCGGCGCTGGCCCGGCTTTATGGCCTGGAGGAGGAGCTGTCCGAGGTGGCCCGGCGGGGCTCGGGCAGTGCCTGTCGCAGCATGTTCGGGGGTTTTGTGCAGTGGCAGCGCGGGGAACGCCCCGATGGCACCGACAGCCTGGCCCTGCAGGTGGCTCCCGAGACGCACTGGCCCGAGCTCCGCGTCCTCGTCCTGGTGGTGAGGGGCTGGCAGGGGGTTTGGATGGGATTTGGGACTCGGGGGGGAATCAGGAGGGGCCGTGTCCCACTGTCTGTGTTCCCCCAGGTCAGTGGGGAGAAGAAGCCGATGGGCAGCACGGCGGGGATGCAGACCAGTGTGGAGACCAGTCCCCTGCTGAAGGTAAGGGGACACAGGACTTGTTCTGCCTGGGCAGGGACAGGGTCTCCTTTCCCTTGGGATGGGGCTGGAGGGTGTGCAGTGACACCCAAAGCCTCATGGTGCTGTGGGTGTCACCAAATTAGGGTGACAATGACCTTCCTGCTGTGGATATCACCAAATTCAGGGTGACCACAACCCACCTGTTGTGGATGTCACTGAATTGGGGTGACTGTACGTACACAGCAACACCTGTAGCTTTAAACACACACTCATAAATATATAAATATAATATATAAAAAGATAAAAATATACGTGTATATAAATATATACATATAAATAAAATATATATTTATATAAATATAGAAACAAATAAATATAGAAATAAATATAGAAATACAGAGAGGAAAAAAACCCCACATATGTGTATATGCGCACAGTCTCCACCCCAAAAAAGTGACATCCTGCCATGGATGTCACTAAACTGGGGTGGCCACAGCGTGGCTGCTGTGGTTGTCACTGCTTTGGGGTGACCACAACCCACTTGTTGTGGATGTCACTGAATTGGGGTGGCTGTGACCCTCCTGCCACGGATGTCACTAAACTGGGGTGGCCACAAGCTATGGTTATCACTGCTTTGGGGTGACCACAACCCACCTGGGTGTCACTGAGGTGGGCTAATGGTGACCCCCCTACTTTGGGGTGACCCACCTGCTGTGGTTGTCACTGAACTGGGGTGACTGTGACCCTCCTGCCACGGATGTCACTAAACTGGGGTGGCCACAACCTGCCTGCTGTGGTTGTCACTGCTTTGGGGTGACCACAACCCAGCTGGCTGTCACTGAGGTGGACTGATGGTGACCCCCCTGCCGTGGCAGCACCGGGCAGAGGTGGTGGTCCCCGAGCGCCTGGCCCAGATGATGCAGCACATCCGTGAGCGGGACTTTGAGGGCTTTGGCCAGCTGGCCATGAGGGACAGCAACCAGTTCCACGCCACCTGCCTGGACACCTTCCCGCCCATCTTCTACCTGACGGACGTGTCGCGCCACATCATCGCGCTGGCGCACCGCTACAACGCCCACCACGGCCACACCAAGGTGCCAGCGGGGTCCTGGCGTTGTCACGGGGCTGTCACAGGGCTGTCACAGCCCCCCTGGCCCTTCTCCATGTCCCCACATCCCCACAATGCCACCAACAGGTCGCCTACACCTTCGACGCCGGCCCCAACGCCGTCATCTTCGCGCTGGCCGACGCCGTGGCCGAGTTTGTGGAGGTGGTGAGGCGCAGCTTCCCCCCCGCCACCAACGGGGACCAGTAAGGGAGCCTCACTTCTTACTGGGGGAGGGTGGGGAGGTGCTGGGGACACGGGGACTGAGCTCTGGCCGTGTCACAGGTTTGTCCGGGGGCTGCCCGTGGGCTCGGCGGTGCTGTCACAGGAGCTGGTGGCCGCCGTGGTCACTGAGCCCGTGCCCGGGGCTGTCCAGTACATCCTGCACACCAAGGTGAGGGGCAGAGGGGCTGGGGGAGTGTGACTGGGGGGATATGGCCTCTGTGGGAGGGCGGGTCTGACCCCATTCCTGGCCCCACGGGGGTGGTGGGACCTCACTGCTGTCCCCAGGAGTGCCCAGGACCCCATCCTTGTCCCAGTTCCTAGGGGAGTGTGCAGCACCCTGTCCCCATCCCCAGGGCTGTGTGTGGGACCCCATCGCAGTCCCCATCCTCAGGGCAGTGTGTAGGGCCCTGTCCCCATCCCCAGGGGGTGTGTAGGGCCCCATCCCCATCCCCAGGGGGTGTGTAGGGCCCTGTCCCCATCCCCAGGGCTGTGTGTGGGACCCCATCCCCGTCCCCATCCCCAGGTGGGTGTGCAGGACCCCATTTCTGGACATATTCCCACTGGCAGGACCTATGGGGTGACCTTTTGGGATCTGTGGGGCCCAGAGCTGCTCCCCACCCACAGCAGGGGGGGGCCCATAGGCTCCCCAGTGTCGCTGACCCCTAACCTGCCCCACAGCCTGGCCCTGGTCCCCAGCTCGTGGATGATCCCAGCCAGCACCTCCTGGGAGTGGATGGGCTGCCCCGGAGCCATGCCTGACCCTGGTGACACTCTGGGACAGCCAGGACATGCTGGGGACACTCTGCTGGTGCCACCAGTGGGGCCTCAGGAGCCTGAGCCAGGCCTGCTGCAAAGCTGTCCCCAGCCCTGGGGCAGGATGTGACCCTGGGGCTGGTTTTTAATCTTTTGTAAGGAAATAGAGGGTTCCTGTTTCCAGTGCTGTTTTGGGGTGTCAGGTTCTGTGTGTGGTGCTGGGGGGGGAACAGCGCCGGCCAAAAGAGGGGACAGGGGATGGGGACAGTCCCTGGGACTGATCCTGTTCCTCCACACAGCCCTGTCACCCTACATGACCCGTATGTCCCTTGTGGGGCATCTTCTGTCTCATATCCCCCCACATTGTCACTGATCCTGTCACTCCACATGGCCCCTGTGTCCCTTGTGGGGTCTCTCCTGTCCCATATCCCCCCAGGCTGTCACTGATCCTGTCCTTCCACATGGCCCCTGTCCCTTGCACATCCCACATCCCCTGTCCCTTGATCCTGTCCCTTGTCCCTCACATGTCCCTGCTGCTGGGACGGATCCTGTCCCCCCGCGTGTCCGCTATTGTCGCCGCGTCCCTGGGGCCGATCCTGTCCCCCCGGACCGGACTGCCCCTGTCCCTGTCCCTGTCACCCGCCGTGTCCCGGTGCGGCCCCGGGGCGGTGCCGTGTCCCTGCGGGGGCGTGGCCTGTGCGAAAGAGGCGTGGTCATCGCATGGGGGCGTGGCCTGTGGTGGTAGCGCCTCACCCGCCTTCCGGGTCGGGACCGCGCGAGCGGAGCCGAACCGGGACGGGCCGGGCCCAGCGGGGCCGGGACCAGCCCAGCTGCACCGGGCAAAGCACACCGAGCCCCAGCGGGACGATACGGTCCGAGCCGAACCCCAGCGGGCTGGGCCAAACACAGCCGAGCCCTCTGGGCTGAGCCGAGCCGGACCGGGCCGGGAGCAGCTGAACCCGCTCGGTCCGAGCCGAGCGGAGCCGGGAGTAGCGGGAGGCGCTCGGGCCGGCCGGTTCCGCTGCGGGCCATGGGGCAGATCGAGTGGGCCATGTGGGCGAACGAACAGGCGCTGGCCGCGGGGCTCAGTG
>JANPWX010025046.1:0-11681 GCA_024734555.1 Trochalopteron elliotii
CCCCTCATGAGCAGCAGCACCAGGCTGGCAGGGCTGTGAGTGTTTCCTTTCATGAACAGCAGCAGGGCTGGGGCCATCGCAGCCCTGTTTCCCCTCACGAGCACCAGGCTGGCAGGGCTGTGTGCGTTTCCCCTCATGAGGAGCAGCACCAGACTGGCAGGGCTGCTGCCCTGTGAGTGTTTCCCCTCATGAACAGCAGCAGGGCTGGGGCCATCACAGCCTTGTTTCCCTTCATGAGGAGCAGCACCAGGCTGGCAGGGCTGTGTGTTTTTCCTCCTGAGGAGCAGGACTGGGGCCATCACAGCCCTGTGTTTCCCCTCATGAGGAGCAGCACCAGGCTGGCAGGGCTGTGTGTTTTTCCTCCTGAGGAGCAGGACTGGGGCCATCACAGCCCTGTGTTTCCCCTCATGAGGAGCAGCAGCAGGCTGGCAGCGCTGTGTGTGTTTCCCCTCCTGAGGAGCAGGACTGGGGCCGTCACAGCCCTGTGTTTCCCCTCATGAGCAGCAACCATGGTAGCCCTGTGTGTGTTTCCCCTCCTGAGAAGCACCAGGCTGGCAGGGCTGTGTGTGTTTCCCCTCAGGAGCAGCAGGCTGGCAGGACTGCTGCCCTGGAATGCCGGGGCTGTCGGGGCCTGCCCCGCGCTGGGCCCCGCGCAGGCCGCAGGAATCCGCGCAGGCCGCGGCACGCCGGTCGCGCTCAGCCCCTCCAGGTGCAGGCAGCTGCCGGTGCTGCGCTCACAGTTTAGTGTCACATTTTTTCTCGTTATTGTTATTTCTTGCTGGCCTTCTTTTCTCCCTGCTGGGTTTTTTTTTTAATTCTTTTTTTTTTCCCCCTGCTGCTTTCCTACCGCCACGGTCTTTGCCAGGCTCCCCGGGACAGGCGCTCCTACGGGCAAGAGCACATTGTCAAAACAACCCCAGAGTTGTATTTTCCTCGCTCCCTCATCGTGGCAAAGCCTCCTTTTCCAAGGGAATTGTTTCCTCCTGTTCTCTTCCCCCAGGTATTCTGTGGAATTGATTTCTCCTCTTCTTTTACAGATGAGATATTCCAGGAACAATCGAACTCATACTGCTTCTGTCAAACTTAATCTAGGATACATTCATCTGGAATATAGCAGGGAACCTGATCCAGAAAACCTCAACTTCCTTTTTTATCGGGGAGCTCATAAAGCAGAAGGATGATGACAGGCTACTGAAATTTAAACAACCAAGAGCAGGAAAGATATTTTATTCAATAGTTGGGATAAAATTTCATGTCCCGGGGATTTCAAGGAGCACAAGCAGGGGAGATGAAGAAAGACTGATTTTCTTTTTCCTAAGTAAATGGACAGGTCTGGGGGTGGTTTTTAGGTTATCTCTGTATCAGAGGCACCTACACATTTCCTCTCCTAAAGCCAGACAGAAGTGTGACTCCTGGGACAGCTGGGGTTACAACCCTTCCCCAGGCAGGGCTGGGGCAGCTCTGCTCCTCGTCACCGACACAGGGCTGCTCCAGAGGGCTTTGTGGGGCCAGCCTGGGTGTCTGCCTCACAAGGAGGTGAATCACACCTTGCAAGTGCCGATTTCCCTCCCTTATCTCTCAGAGGAGCCTAAGGTGCCGAGTTCAGATCCAGACGTTTACACAGATGAATCACACCCTCGAGGCCATGGAGAAAATAATGAAAATCTGCAAGCCTGGGCCCAAATCATTCGAGTCATCTTGAATAATTCTATTATTTTACTGAATGGAATGATCCAATGTCTTTAAATTGCTTCATGCTTTACTGGTAGAAAATGAAGATAAATAAATTCTCGCCCAGAACAAGCCCTCACTTTATTTTTTCCTGATACAGCACAGGCAATGGTGTTTCTTTCAGTAGGTCCCATCCTTAGATGTCCTCTTTTTCCTAAATAAACACAGAATTCACCTCTGTATGCAGCCTCCAGGGCTCCTCCTGCCTTCCTCTGAGCAGGAACCTCTGAGATTACCAGATCAGAGACACTTTTAAACCATCTGTGCTTCATTCAACATTTCCACGGGTGTTGATCTTTCTCAAGCCCTCAATGGCTTCTTCAGATTCCCCTGTCCTTTGAAATGCTCGTGCTCAAGAGGGAGATTCTTACCCAGAGAGCTCTCCTCCCACTGTGATATAACGATGGAGGTAACACTCTGACAGGGAAAGTCTCATTCTCCCAGCAGGTCAGCCCCTGGGAAAATAAAATGCACAGTGCTGGATGTCCTCTTTCACATCCCTTCTTCAATTAATTCGTGGTATGGTCATTTGAAAACGGGGAAAGAAGGGTAGAAAATGAGAGGATGGAAAATGTGATTTTGGGAACAGGTCAGGATTGATGCAGCTCTTCCCATTTCCTCCTCGGTTATTTCTTCTCTTGCTCCCTGTAACTGAATCACCCTGGAAATGCCTCCTGATCTCTCCAAGCAGGGCCCATCCATTTTTTTTAGTGGAGCATTTTGCACAGAAAGTCCAGCTCTGATTGAGTGCTGCGCTGGCTGCCATAACAATAAATTCCCATTACCAGAAGCAAGACCTATTTTCTTATGCATCCCCTTTGCAGAGAGGCATAACCTGAATTTTGACTTCAAAGGAGACATCTTTGTTCAAAACGCAATGCTCAGAAATATTCTGCAGTCAATTATTTGCAATTAGAATGAAAAGAGAAACCCCCTTCCCCAAACCGCCTGTAATTACAAACAATCCTTTCATGAAGTATAAATCCAGTCATTAAGGAGTTTCAAAAGTTTTAATTCAGTGGGCAATTAAAAAGAAGAATGTGGGGTGTTGAGACAGAGAACAATGCCGTGGTGAGCTTGGGGTCCTGGAGGTATCAATGGGACTTTTAGCAGGACGATTTTCCAATTGATCCCAGTGGTTTGAGGAGGCAATTCCTCAGCGTGGGATCGTTACCAGCCCTAAACGACGTCTCTGCTGAGCCACCGATGCCCCTGGAGTGGGTAGGAGCAAACTGAGGGTCAGCCTTGGCCTGGCAGCCCCAAAATCTCCTCCCCAAAGAGCTGCTGTCACCAGCACCTGAGCTGAGTCCTGGTCCTGGGGCACAGGGCAGGGAAATCCCACGGGATGGGGCCTGAGGGGACGTGGTGCCAGAGCTTTCCCAGCTGGAAGGTTCAGCTAAAAGTCCTGAGTTACTGAACAAGGATGTTCCAAACACAACATCCCTGTGTTTCCATCAGTGTCAGTCCTTGCCCTTTTCCCAGAAAATACATAACAACATTTAAGTGGTGCCTGTAATCCAGGCTCCCAGGAATCATTTCCACATTTGGACACATCCTCAGGATGGAGCCAGAATGGAAACTGTAGATCTTAATCCTCTCTCCCAGTCTGTGAAGTTGGGAGGAGGAAGGGAGTTTTTGGAACGCTCATATTTTGAAATTGGGACTCAAATTTATTGCCTTCGTTGCTTAAGGGAGGCCCGTTCCTGTCTGGATATTTATTGTCCTTGGTGATGCCTTAGTGTGAGTTCCCTGGCAGCTGCTTTGGGAGGAGGTGTGAGGTGGATCCATAAGGTTCACAGATTTTTCCCACCCATGTGATAGGTATTTGTTGTTTGGCTGCGTGGTTCGGAATCCTGCATCCCGTATTCCCGACAATCTGTGCCCTGCATATGCTGCTGGGGATGTGGGGAGGTGCCTCTCGCGAGGGGTGAACAGAGAGCTGCCTTTCAGCGTTGTGGCAGCAGAAATGTGCTCAGAGGAGTGATGGCTCTCAATGGAAAATCCTGAAACTCAAACCCCACTGAGCATCCGGCAGTGATCTGAGAGGGAGGGACATCGCAGCAGTAGGAAAAGGAACCAGCAGCTCATGATCCTTTTTGGGGTCCTGTGCCACTGCCTAAGGGGGTGAAAAAATGCTTGAATGAAAAGAGGGAAAACAGAGCTCTGGAGTTTGCATTTCAACCGCCCGATGGAAACACTTAAAGCTGCTTTTGATTTGGTTCAGTCACAGATCGAGTCTGATAAGCCAAATCCAGGGATACTCAGGTGTGTGGCCATGAAGGAGGAGCTGTAATTTTTCTGCCCTGAGATCATCTCCTGCACTTTTCTGCAGGCACAGCATTAAAAAACAAATACTGATTTTTAAATTTTTTTTCTCTGCCTATTTCAGTGTCATTCAAGGTTTTTATTTTTAGATGCTCCTTCAACCAGAAAGAGCCACACAGAATTCCCTCAGTGGTAACTGCCTGTTTTTCCCCAGAGCAGGGAATATCTCTATATCTCCAACATGCACAGAGTGTCATCCATTTCCAAATGTGGGGACAGCATTGGAATCACGTGGAATTTTATTGTCGGGGTACTGAACAACCCAGATTTCCAGAACTTCCGATGGAGCTGCCCGTTTTTAGAGCATCTGAAGATTGGGACACACTCCTTTTCCTGCCTGGTGTGTAGGAAATGTTCAGATCGGGATATCTGGTGCCTCCTGACTTTGCTCTTGGGAAAACTTCCCTTAAGGTGCTTCACTGATCTGGAGGAAAGTGCCCTAACGGGGCTTTGTTCGAGGAGCGCGCTGAAAACCCGGGATCTTGTGTAAAATCTCTGTCTTTTCCTCATTTCCCTATTTGGCAATGCATTTTTCCCAGGTTTTCTGCCTTTCCACCCTCCCCCACTGCCTCTCCCCTTCCCTAGCACAGGTAACCACACATTTTGATGGAGGTTTAATCTCCTTCCTTCCTTCCTTTGCAAACCCACCTCCTCCCTTGCCCCGGGCGCTCTTGTCAACTCAAATGCATCGCAAATCAACCTGACAGTGGAGATCTCCCCTTGAGCAACAGCGCTGGGAGTTTGCTGCTGCTGATCCTCAGATAGGGAGGGTGGGGTGCATTTTCCACATTAAACCCGGTCGCAGCTAAATGGAAGTAAATTTCCATTCCCCATTCCCTTTGTTTCCAGCTGGGGCTGACACCTGAGTGGATCCACAACTCCAGGAGGATGCACAGGATGGGGACACAGGCAGGTCAGAGCTGCAGGGACAGCCCTGGGGCTTTGTTTGTCACCTTGCCAGGCCAGAGCCACACGGACAGTCCTGGGGCTCTGTTTGGCACCGTCCCAGGCATTTTCTGGGATGTTAAGCTGAGGAACTTGGGGGTTCTCCAAACAGTTGAACTCGACTGCACAGACCAACTGTTACTTGTCATGCCCAAATGGAAAGTGAGGGCGATTCCACTTCTAGAAAGTAGAAAAAAATGTCCAAGAGAACAATCTAAAAAGTCGTGCAATTTTCTTTTTCACTCCTTTCTCCATGTTAGGAGCATGGGGAAGTCACAAACTGAGTCCTGCCAGAAACACAAACCAGAGCAGTTCTCTTGTTCTGCAGGACCTAAACCAGCAGCTGCACTGAGATGAGACAAAGGGCTCATCCTCTGTTCAAGAAAAAACCCCACATCTCCCTAAATCTTATAGGTACAATATTATGACTATTGCAAAGGGAAAAGCTAAAAACTGGCTTGTGCTGCTTTTGCAGCACTTTTCAGGCTGGTGGGAGGAGGCATCTCCTGCATTCTCATGAGAACAGAGCAGACACACCATGAAAATGTGAAAGTCGACTTCCCATCCTCAGCAGCCTGGCTGGTGCCCTTCAGTTGGTGAGAGTCTTTGCAGAACTATCTCCTAACTCAGCTGAAGTCAGAGAAACCCCTCTGATTTTGTGTTTGAAAACACAAAAGGGTTTGTTTTCCAAGACAGGCTTTGTTTTTCAGAGCGTGTCACCAGCAGTGCACGGCTTCAGAAGAAATCACTCCTGTCGGTAGCAACAAAAGAGATCAGAGACAGAAACAAGAGGCAGAGAGACAGAAAGGGAGAAGAGGCCACTCTGGATGGGCCTCTGGTGCTAAACAGCTCCGTGTGAGTCTCTGAACCTCCAACAGCCTGAGCAGGCATTGCAAAATCCGCTGACTTGGGGAGGCAGAGTGACTCCAAGTGCATAACCCCGCTGCCACTCGGGGATGTGGAGCTGCTCCCATTATCTGCATTCAGCCAGGAGTTGAGCACTTACCCTGCCTGATTTATTAGTTTTATAAAATGCAGAGTCTTTAATGTTCAGTGCTCGGAGCACACTGTAATTTTAGCTGCATTATTACAGTTGTTGACCAATGTATGAATTATCTTCAAAGGCTTGGAGTTCCTCTGAGCAAGTTTTCCCATTCCAAAGAGCAAGTCAAAGGAATCCAGGAAGGTCTGTCTGTTCTTTCAAGGAAAGACGTGTCACAGGTCGAATGTGCAGGAATGTTCTGGAAACACATTCAGCAGCAGCCCAAGAGAAAGCACAGGGGTTATTTTCTTTCTCAGAGCTGTGATCAGGCCAACTCACAACACATCATTTTAATGTCTCAGAAAGGAGTTCTTAGCCTCAAGATCCTGGAGTGGAAGCTGCTGGAAGAGCATCCACCACCAGCAGAGCCTTTGCTAAACTCCCTGGACTGTGTGGGCTGAACTGGCAGCCCAGTGCAGGGTCAGTGTGAGCCAGCACGGGGACATTTGTGCTCCTTGTCCCTGCCTGGCCTCTCCCCCAGCACACTTTGCCTCCAGGAAGTGTCACAGGGAAAGCAATTCCCACCAGAATTACATGCATTTAAACTCATTTTTGGAAATTGCCTGGGCACAGCCTCCCGTAGAAATGAGATGGCACAGAACTGATTAAATAATGTTTATGCAAATACAAAAGTTGTCAGGGCGTTGTTTTCTGAGCCTTCAAGATCCAGCTTGTCAGAGGCTCCTGGCGCCGTGTCAGTTTTCCTGAGCTCGGCTGAGCCAGCAGGAGCTTGATTTGGGGTGGGCAATTGCCAGAGCCCTGCAGAAACCCTTCCCCAGTGAGGATTTATCCATCTCCTGACCTCAGCCATCCTGGGGCCTCCAGGCTCCCCTCCCACACCTCCTCAGGAGTGCCCTGCTGACATCCTCACCTGCAGCTCTCCCCTGCCCTGCTCCCCAGAGCTCCTGCTCAGACAGGAGCAGCTGCCCCACTTTGGTGTCACAGCAGTTTGGTCCATCCCGTGCTCAGGCTCAGTTCCTGGAGGAATATTGGCCTTGTTGGAGCTGGGATAATCAGGAAGGTACTGATAGGTGTTTGCAAGGGCCCTGGGATGTACAGATTCCTGCAGAGAGGCTTCAGAGGCTTTTGGATAAATGGGACAATGCCAGGAATAGCTCCCAAAGATATTTCAGTGCATTTCTAAGCAGGTGAAAGATGTTGAGTTAAATCTTAGTGGAAACATTAACAAATCCTGCCAGAACAGCTCTGCCACAGCCCAGTGCTCTTCCCATTCCGTGCTCTTTGGTGCATTCTGGGCTTGCAGGCAGGTGACTCCCAGTTCACAAACAGCACCAGAGCCATGGGTGCCATTACTCATCAGAGGAAATATTTGTGCAACTGCTCAGATCTGAGCATGTATTTGCCTGTGTTCTGGTGGTGCTTTGTCGGGATTCTCTTTTCAACACCCGTCCATTTGTGCAAGGGCTCCAGGAGAGGTTCGGGAGATGCTGGGACTCGTGGGGGCCACTGGAACCCATCCCAAGCCTTCACTTGAACAAATGTTTGCAGATCCTTTCCTGCAGTGTTTACCCAGTCCTGACCTAAGCTCCATTAGCTCAGCAGATTCATTTCCCTGCTCCAGTACCTCTCTGGCCAGCTGGAACCATGGGATGTTTTCGTGTGGCGTTTTCCAGGGGACCCTGGGGAAAGTCAGTCACTGGCTGATAAGAAACAGAGAGGGTAAAAATCTCCTGGGGTTGCCTGTGCTGATGAGCCCCTCACAGAGGGAGACTTCTGGTGCTCCTGCCAAGAGCAGTTGGCTCTTTTTGAAATGCATCTGGAATTTACAGGGCTGAGTCAACTCCTGTAGGTTTATATGAATTTTATTTTACATCTAATCCATTGCTGTGGTGTAACAGACCTGAAGTGGCATCAGTGTGAGCAGAGGGACACTGGAAATGTCACAATGACAAATGGGAGGGTTTGTACAATGTGGTGGGATAAAAAGCAGCTCCTGCAAGTGAAGGAGTCATTGGGGATCACCCTGTGGGGCCATAAAGGGAATTAAAGAGCAGTGAGCTCTTCGCCTGCACTGCCCAGAGATCAGAGCTGGGGATTTCTGGTGCCACCTGAGAACACAAATCAGGAATCATCTCCAGAGCTGCTTTTTGCCATTTTCCAGTGGCTTTGCCTGAGGTGGCCACTGGGGAAGCAGAATGGGCCAGAGCTGGGAGCTGAGCTCACCACACTCCAGTGGCACAAATCCAGGGCTGCTAATGCTGGGTCTGGCCTTGCCAGGCTGAGGATGAGATCAGAATATTCCTGGTGCCAGAACAGACAATGGCGTGGAATGAGTCTGACTGTACCGAGGTTCTGATGGATGGGCTCACCCACAAAACCCCAAATGTCCCTTCCAAGTGGAAGGGACAAGTCCCTTCCAAGTGGATCTCCTGTAAGCCCATTTAGCAGCACAGGAGTGAGCACAGATCTGCTCAATCTTTGTATGTTTTTACTGCTCCGAAGAGCACTTCTGTGATGCCAGGAGAATTTTATCTCACAAATTTTCTATGAAATGAAAAACGTGCATTTCAGGTGAATATTTGAATTAGTTTAGAACTGGATAAATCAGGAAAGTGGAGCATAGTTTGCGTTGTCATTTATATGTGCTTTTTTTTTAATGAATCATTATGGTTTTGGCCAGTAGTGGAAACAGAAATAAATCCCGGGATGTGTTACTTTGTGCAGGTTAAACTCAGTGGGAAGCAGAGTTCAGGATTTAGGTGGGATGGTGCTGAATCTCCGCCTGGATTTGAATCTCCCGTCGTTTCTTCCCACTAAACACCCGGTTCAGATTTAGGCTTCCGGCTTTGGCCCCCGTGTGCCTTCCCAAAGCCCTTTCATCTCCTGGAACCGGGAGCCCGATGGCTCCGGGCGCTTTAATTAAGCGAAATGAAAGGTGATGATTTCCATAAATAGAAGAACTTCCAAGAGCAGCCCCGGGCCCAGCCCGGCCACCCACCCCGAGGTGCCCCGAGAACCCACCCGGCACATCTGGGAGCCGAGCGGGGCTTGAACTTTCTCCGCGGAGATGGGGCCGATAGGGAAATGCAGCCGGAGCCTGCCAGGGGAGCGGGACCAGCGGGGATGGGAGCTTTGATCTCCCAAAGCCGGGCACAGGAGGCTCCCCCAGCCCGGCTCCGGTGATGCTGAGCGGAGACAGACCCCTAGTGGAGCGCCAGCAGCTCCCCGAGCCTCGCTCCTTCCCCTTCATATTCATCTATTTGTTTATTTGAAGGAAGAGAAAGCGGGATCTGAGTGCTGATCCTTATCTGCCTGCTGTTTTCCTTTGGTCCTGGCTCGCCTCGAGCTGTTCTGGAGCTTTATCGTGGGAACCCTGAGCTGAAATCCGGGATATTTGCATAGGAATAGAGATTCCCTTTCTGGAAACCTGATGGAACTCAGCGTTGGCACCGAAATCCAGTTGTGCAAACTCACAACTTCATCTGTGCCGAGGAAAGGAGGTTAAAAAATGGCTTAAAACAGAGAGAAATGGGATCAGCTGTGAGATAAGTTCAACAGAACTGTGAGATAATTGCAGAGGGAGTGCTCACCAGGAATTGTCCAGCAAAAAGCAGCAGGGGAAGCTTCTTGCTCAGTTTGGTTACCCCTGGTTCTGGCCTATCCAGCACATCTGTCCTCAGAAATGGACACCAAGACTTCTCTGCTCTCTAAGTGGAAAAATCCAATTTTCACACCAGCAGCTCTGAAACCCCAGTGTGAGGGTGAGATTTTGGGCAGCCAGCAGAGCATCCCTGCCTTCCTCCGAGCTGCCAAATGAAACTGTGCCACCTCTGCCACCCCAGAGCCACCCAGGCTGTCCCTGGCACCGCAGAGTTTGCCCTCAGAGCCCAGAATCCAGAATCCTGTGTTGATGGTGCTGAAGGCAACAACTGAATCTGGCACAGGGTGCTCCATCCTCATCGTGCAGAACCCCAGCTCCTTTTCCCCCCTGTGCTGCAGGGCGTTTTCTGAGCTGGCAGCTGCTTTGGACAGGGAGAACTCCTGGAGCTGGAGGGAGAAAAGCATTAATAGGATAAATCAAGCCCAGTGCTGTGAAATCAGGGCTGCAATTAAAGCATCGTGGTGGCATCAAAATTCTGACTCTAAGACAAAATCAAAGCAGTTGGTAGCACAATTCCAGGACATTTATTTTGTTGCCAGTGGTTATTCCATGGTGCATTTTTCTTCAGTGAATTGAATCACAACTAATTGCACAGTAATCACCCAGGCCCCAAGTTCAGATAATATTGCCTTCCTAATACTTTGTAGAAATGCTGAATCCATTAACTATCTTCAAATGAGATTATTTTTTTTAATTAGCAGGATCTTAGCAAGCCATTACAGACACCATTCATGCTGCCACACGGAACTTTCCTGTTTGCTTAACACTACAAGGGGAAAATTTTTTTCAATCAATTCCAGTGCTGATAGGGTTTGCAGTTTGCTTTCAAAGCCTGAGAATAAACAGAATTTTCTGACAGGTGAGCAGGCCTGTCTTTGCTCAAGTCATGATTTCCTTTCTGGTGTTTTTAGGAGGCTCCAAGTTCCCTGCTGGTATCTCTTGATTTATCTCAGTGAGCTTTTGGTACAGGGAAACTTTTCCAGGTCTGCCTTGGCTTTCCCTTGGTGCCTTTGCCTAAGAGCCAGCGCAGCACTAATCAGCTGGACTTCATTTCCTCCTGGCAATTCTCCTCTCCAGAATTCCTGATGAGCCACATCAGCATTTCCTTGGGGTAACACCAATTTCAGGGCTCAGCCAGCAAAGGGACTGAGCCCTGCCCTCCCCATTCCACTCCGGGGAGAGACACTGGAATTATCTCTATGGCAACCCCAAAGTGCTGCCAAGGCAGCCAAAGCCCAGGGAATGGGGAGCTGCAGGCAGGGTGGGATCAGGAGATGAGGAATAAACACAATATTGTGCTGATGTGCTGTAGAAGAATGGATTTATAGGTTATGACATCCCTAAAATATCTTTATTTAATAATGAAAACTTCATTATCCAGCCCTCCGCCAAAGTGTTGCCATGGGCCTGCTGCAGGTCCCTGGGAAGATCTTTCATTTTGACACAAGTTCTAAATTACAGCACTGGAGCTCTGGTGGAGCAGAGGTTCCAGCCTGCCCTGCCTGTCCAGGGAAATGAGGCTCACACTGCTGGCATGGCCTGACTGAAACCTAATCACTGACACCATTAAAAACCAAATAACACAGAAGTGTGTTTTTTTCTGTCTGAGCACTGGGGACAAATTAAGTGATAAACCTTGAGTGTTTACCAGAGTTTTATTGTTTTATTAAAAAGTGATTCATCTTTATTACAGCCGAGGCTATTATGTTTCACATCATTAAGGCAGCAACGCCTGGAGACCCTAAAGCTGATTTGGAGATCCAGCTCTCAGAACACAGGGTTTTGTTTGGAGCACAGGGGTTGAAGCAGCCTCTATGGGTCCATGACCTCCAGAAAGGTTTTGTCTGTGAGGTTTCAGAGCTGGTGAGGTAAATCCAGGCTGTGCTGGGGCTCCTGGGCTGGTGTTCATCTATCCATCCATCCATCCCTCCATCCATCCATCCATCCATCCATCCATCCATCCATCCGTCATCCATCCATCCATCCATCCATCCATCCATCCATCCATCCATCCAT
>JANPWX010025048.1:0-15299 GCA_024734555.1 Trochalopteron elliotii
CCCTGGAGCAGCTCTCCCAGCCCCCTGGAGCAGCTCTCCCAGCCCATCAGCCAGCAGGGCTGTGTGGGCCCTGCAAGTGGCAGGAATGTTAACGGGCAGCCGTGGTGTGGGCCAGCCCTCAGCGTCACCCAGAGAGGCTGGCCCTGCCAAAAGCTGGGATCCAGCAATTAGGGAAAGCCCAGAGTCTATAAATAGAGTCCCAGGTGTGTGCTGTGGCACTGCTGTGCATCCTGCTTCCCAGGAAGTGCGGGGCAATCCCAGCTTTGACACGTTACACAAGCTGGGGAGCTGCTCAATCCCAGCACTGCTCCTCTGGAGCTCTTGGCACGGAGGTTTCTGGAGAAAAGGTGAGACGGCTCGAGCCACTGCACTGCCATGAGGAAACTGGGAGCTGCTCACAGAGTGACGTGGGGACACAGCCCAGAGCCAGGTCACAGCACCAGGCTGACCTGGGGAAATGCCATGTGACAGGTGAAGGATGTGCTCTCCCCAAGGGAGAAGAAATGTGCTTTCACTTGTTAAAAAGCTTTTGAAAAACTTCTTTCTGCAGGTTTGTTTTCTCCACAGACATCCGGATAGCTGCAGAGCTGTGGGACGGGGTCATGTTGACAGGGATGTCCACCATGGGAACTGGAATCCCATGGCAGGGGATGGGATGGGCTTTAGGGTCCTCACCAGCCTAACAGGGAAGAATTCCTTCCCAACTTCCCATCCAGCCCTGCATTTCCTTGAACTTAAGGCCATTCCCTCTTGCCCTGTCACTCCATGCCCTTTGAAAAAAATCCCTCTCCACAGCAGATTTAAAACAAAAAAAGCAAAGAGGTGCATCAGAGACTATTTTTGAATGACCAAGACACATCTCAAGGAGTCTGTTCTGGAGACACAAGAGGCATCTCCAGCTCCCTTGTGCCAGAGGGAAGCAGGGAATGTGTATCTCCTGAATGCTGTCAATCCCATCTCTGGGCTCTCACGTGGTTTTGTGGCATGAGATGGATCCAAGATTGGTGAGCATGGCCACTGCTCCTACCCCAGCACCCTTTGGGCAGCACTGGCAGCCAAAATTGTCCCAACAGAGCCCTGCCCCAGGACTCCAGGGGTGCCAAGGGAAGGAGCAGCCAGCAGGCTCAGCCTTGGGTCACGGTGACTGTCACCGACTCATGACCTTGAGCTGTCAAGCAGGTGACCTCACTTTCATTGACATCATCTCCATCACATGGGTCTAGACAAGACCTGTCCAATCACTGAGCCAAGGAGAGCACAAACCACTGGGCAAAGTGGTAATTAAGGTGCACAAATGGTGGTTGTTAAGTGAAGATTATAATTAAACGGAACATGTAATTATGGTGTTCCTATAACTGCTCTGGAGCTGCTGCTGCTCCTCCAGACCGTTCTGAAACTGTCACTTCCTCTTGGGAAAGAGGGTCAAAAATCAGCTAACCTTTCAGTTACGCAGATAAAAATTCTGGGTCGGATTCAGGACTAAGCCCTGCTCCCACCTGATTCCACGTGGAGCCTCATTCCTGGCATTCTTAGCCCTGCTCTTCATTGATCCAACCCTTCCTCATGCCCATCGTGTTTCACACCTTCCCCCAGTGCAGAGGAACAGCACAGACACCAGGCAGCAGGAAAAGCTCCAATGAATCCTGGGGAACAGCTTCCCTGCACTTGTCTTTGCCCCACACTGGCCTGTGTGTCCCCAGGGAGCTCCACATGCTGTGGGAGTCTCCCTCTGCCACTCTTCCCAAAAAACTGTTATGCAGTTTTTCTGGAGATCACAAAACCATGGAATGAGCTGGCTTGAGCAGGATATTGAAATTCATCTCATTTCACCCCCCTGCCATGGGCAGGGACACCTTCCACTAGTCCAGCTTGCTCCAAGATGTCCCTCTGCAAAAAAAATGTGGTACTTTTCCATGATTCTGAACCAAATGAGGTTGTGACATCAGAACTTCCACTCCACTGGGACATTTATCCAGTGCTTTACAAACATGCCTCAGACAGAGGAGCCTGGGAAGGCAGGGTACATAAATCATTGACAGAGGAACAAAACAGGAATCACATTCCTGCACTTTCAGTCTGTCTGGTTCCATTTTCTCTTTCATACAGGTCACAACTGGGACTTCCACAAACAATGAGTGGTCAGAGGAAACAAACCTGACCTCATGCTGCAATTCCCCTGAGCAGAGACTCACTCCAAAGACAACTCCTTCCCCTTTTCCTGGTCCACTTAAACCTCCAGACACTTTTGCTATGTACAGACTCCCAAAGCCAGCCCTGCTTCTTGTGACTTCTGCAGGCCTCAAAGAGAGTCACACCTCAAAAAGAACCAACCTGCAGGAGTGCCTCACCCTCCCAAAACCTCTCCTGCCTGAAGGGAAGAGGCACGAGCTGAACATCTCCATCCCCCAAGGGCCACCATCTCCATCCCCCAAGGGCCACCATCTCCATCCCCCAAGGGCCACCATCTCCATCCCCCAAGGGCCACCATCTCCATCCCCCAAGGGCCACCATCTCCATCCCCCAAGGGCCAACACCTCCATCCCCCAAGGGCCACCATCTCCATCCCCAAAGGGCCACCAACTCCATTCCCTAAGGACCAACATCTCCATCCCCTAAGGGCCACCATCTCCATCCCCAAAGGGCCACCACCTCCAACCCCAAAGGGCCAACACCTCCATCCCCAAAGGGCCACCACCTCCATCCCCAAAGGGCCAACACCTCCATCCCCAAAGGGCCACCATCTCCATCCCTAAGGGCCAACACCTCCATCCCCTAAGGGCCAACACCTCCATCCCCTAAGGGCCAACACCTCCATCCCCCAAGGGCCAACACCTCCATCCCCCAAGGGCCAACACCTCCATCCCCCAAGGGCCAACACCTCCATCCCCCAAGGGCCAACACCTCCATCCCCCAAGGGCCAACACCTCCATCCCCCAAGGGCCAACACCTCCATCCCCCAAGGGCCAANAAGGGCCAACACCTCCATCCCCTAAGGGCCAACACCTCCATCCCCAAAGGGCCAACACCTCCATCCCCTAAGGGCCAACACCTCCATCCCCAAAGGGCCAACACCTCCATCCCCTAAGGGCCAACACCTCCATCCCCAAAGGGCCAACACCTCCATCCCCTAAGGACCAACATCTCCATCCCTAAGGACCAACACCTCCATCCCCCAAGGGCCAACACCTCCATCCCCAAAGGGCCAACATCTCCATCCCTAAGGACCAACATCTCCATCCCTAAGGACCAACATCTCCATCCCTAAGGACCAACACCTCCATCCCCTAAGGACCAACACCTCCATCCCCAAAGGACCAACACCTCCATCCCCAAAGGGCCACCAACTCTATCCCCAAAGGGCCACCAACTCTATCCCCAAAGGGCCACCAACTCCATCCCCAAAGGACGAACATCTCCGTATCCAAGGACGCTCCTGCGTTCCGGGTCAGGTTACACACGCTCATTGTCACTGAAGCTTTAGCTCCACTTAGCGGTCACAAGGCTCATTAACCACCGCTTTCCCCAGCAGTTCCACACCCCCCCGACAACTCCAGCCCGAATCCCCGCACTTACCTCGGGAGCAGCGGGGACCGGGGCTTCACCTTGTCCTTGTCGCGCTCCCGGTCCCTGTCGCGGTCACGGTCCCGGTCGCGGTCCCTGTGCTGCCTGTCCTTCTCGTCCCTCTTGACCCGTTCCCGCTCCCGCTCCCACTCTTCTTTCCGCCGCTGCCGCTCCTTGTCGCGCTCCCGTTCCCGCTCCCGCTCGCGCTCCCGCTGGCGCCGCTCTCGCTCCCGTTCCCGTTCCCGCTCCCGTTCCCGCTCCCGCTGTCGGGTCTCTCGTTCCCGCTCCCGTTCTCGCTCTCTTTCCTGGGGGAAAAAAAAAACAAAACAAAACAAAACAAAAAACCAATGGGGAAAGGCGTGGTGATGCTGCGGGAGCAGCTCCCGACAAAGCCTGGGAATGCCAGGAATGACATCCGCCCTCCCTCGGCAAAGGATTGAGATCGATAAGCTGCAAATCAATGACATGGAGATCGATAATCTGGAGTTCTGTGTTCTGGAGGTCAATAACCTGGATCCTGGACACAAACACAGCATAATATCCCACACAACTGCTGTTTTTCAAAGGCAACGTTTGGATTGATTTATTAAGCTTATTAATTAAATGTATTGCTGTTTATTTATGAGTCTTTCCTCTGGTTGCTGATCATTTCTGTAATCAGCTAATTAACTTTGCTAACGAGCAGCAGGGAAATAATTGGTCATGTGTGGCCACAGCGAGGCCCAGGCTCCTGTCTGGGCAATGCTTCTGCAGAAAACAAGGATTTAGAGCAAAGGAAAAGCTACTTTTGAAAGGATTTGATGGAAAGCACTGAAAAGCTCCCCCCTGAGCAGGACTGGCTGGTTTGGTCACTGCTCCAGAGGCACAAAGTTTGCATGAGGGGAAAAGGAAGAGCAGGGACAGGGTTCAGAGCCTTGTTTTTATCCAGATCCATTCCTGGTGTGACACCAGCCAACTCCTGGGATTTCAGCTCCTGCCTGCTGCTTTCCTGTGCCTCAATCCCAACAGGCTGGAGCCTCTGCTGGTACACAGAGCACACCTGCCCAAATCCAATCCTCTCCTTCCCAAGAATTAACAAGGAAACCTTTTCTCAACCAGGTTCTTTCCTGGAAACTCCCTCCCTCTCCAAGAATGTCCAAGGATGGGCAAGCACTGCTCAGCTGCTACACTGAGGAGCAGTCAAGGAGCATGAGGAGGAACCACCCTCCCATCTCAGATACGGAATTGTTGGAAAAGACCTTTAAGATCATCAACTGCAACCCTCAGCCCAGCCCCATCACCAAGCTCAGCACTGACCATGTTCCCAGGTGCCACTTTCACGGGGTTTTTTGAACACTTCCAGGGGTGAGGATTCCACCACTTTCCTGGGCAGTTTTTTCCAATTCTTTACACCCTTTCTGTGAAATAATTTCCCTAAAATCCAATCTAATCCTCTCCTGGTGCAACTTGTGGCTGTTCCCTCTCCTCCTGTCCCTGTTCCCTGGGAGCAGAGCCCGACCCCCAAGGCTGTCCCCTCCTGTCAGGGAGTTGTGCAGAGCCAGGAGGTCCCTCCTGAGCCTCCTTTTCTCCAGCCTGAGCCTCTTTCCCAGCTCCCTCAGGATCCTCCAGTCCCTTTCCCAGCTCCCTCGGCCTCTCCTGGTGCTCCAGCCCCTTTCCCAGCTCCCTCAGGATTCTCCAGCCCCTTCAGGATTCTCCAGTCCCTTTCCCATCTTCCTCAGGATTCTCCAGCCCTTTTCCCAGCTCCCTCAGGAATTCTCCAGCCCTTTCCCAGCTCCATTCCCTTCCCTGGACAGGCTCCAGCCCCTCAATGTGTGTCTTGGATGAGCCCAAACCTGAGCAGAGCCCCAGGTGTGACCTCAGCCATGCCCAGCACAGGGGACAGTCCCTGTCCTGGGGCTGTGGCTGTGCCAGCCTTGGTGCCAGCCAGGTGCCCAGTGGCCTTCTCAGCCACTGCCAAGCTGCACTCCACACATCCTTTTCCATCAGGCAGATTCCCAAACCTCAATCTCCCAAGCCTGGAGTGCTGCTTTTGCCCTTGTGGTGCTGGAACAAAACATCCTCCCATCCCTCACCTCCAGAGTGCTCTGTGCTGTCATTAAACCAAGATTTAACTATTTGGAAGCTCCTGTTTCAAACACTGCACTGGAAACATGCCCAGAAGAACCTGGAAGAAAGTGGGGAAGGAAAAAGGGGGAAGGGGGAATTTCCTTACTTACTCTGTAGTTACGGTAGGGGTCGGGGTCTGTGTACTGAACCCTGAAATTCTCATACTGCCCACCACGCCAGAAACGCTCTATTTCATAGTCATAATAGGGGTCTGCATAGGGATCAAGCCTACAATGAAAAACAGGGAATGTTAGAGAGGGAAATGCCACCTTGGCCCCACAAAAAACTGCGTGTTCTAGGTCAGCTCAGTCACTGTGACAACAAAACCACCTTCAGTGCAGCCAGGGCAGTGCAGAGATGTTTATTTTCCACACAGCCCAACCAAAGAGTCTTTTTTTTTTTTTTTTAAGTGAGGCTTATCAGAGAAAAGCACAAACCTTTCTTGATAAACACCAGAAAAAAAAACCCCAAACAAACAAAAAACAAAAGAGCTACCAAAAATTCAGCCTTCAAATCAATGTGGTGCAAACACACAAAGTGCTTTTGAGAGCCCCTTCCAGAGCCTGCAAAGGGAGCAGGAGATGTTCTGCCTCATTGATTGAGAGCTGGGATTGCTGCCCATGCACCCACAGCTCATCCCAAACACCTGCAGCAGTGGAAGGGATGGAGATCCCTCAGTTCCCTGCCCCTGGAGTGATGGGGGCATCCCAGTGCCACCAGTGCAGGACAGGAGCTGGTGCTGAGCTTTTTTTTTTGGAGCTTTGGGGGCAGGTCAGCAACACTCTGGACCTGGAATTACCCCTTGGAAGGAAGGCACCACTTCCCCAGCTGATTTTCTCCAGTGGGAATCAGCTGCTGGAGTGGTGAGCACGTGGCACACACACACACACACACAACTGCAGAATGAAGGGTTTGTGGGGAGGAAAAGGATTGGAACTCCAGCCATCCTTAAAGCTGCTTCCTCCATTTCCTGATTTCTACTGACATTGTTTGATGGCTTTTAATTCCCCAACTCCACAACATCCAACCACCTGGAGTGCAAATATCAGATCCACTGTGAGGATGGGGAGGTGGGAACAGGGAACAAGAAACTTCCAGGGCCACAGAGGAGTTGGTGGCAGAGCTGAGATTATACAGCAAGTCCTCCCAAATTCCAGATTATCCATAATGAGACTCTGATTTATTAAAAAAAAAAAAAAAAAAGGAATGAAGGGTCCCTTTTTGCATTTTAAAAGTGCCAAATAACCTAAACCAGGTTAAGGTGTAGGTGCTGCCCTGTGAGTCAAGTGGTACCTGCATTTCTTTCAGTGCTTTTAAATAATTTAGGATTTCTCTTTTGGACTGAAGCAATAAGCCAAGGGAAGGAGAACCAGGATTTGGGATGCTTCAGTCAGTAAAAAACTCCTGATGCCAAGGCCAAGCCAGCCTGGATTCAGTGACATCAGGTGTTCAAAGAGACAGAAACACATCTCAAGCCACGCCAGAAAGGAAACTCTGCTTTCCCACACAGCCTCAAATCTCCCCTTCCTATAATATTGGTGGAGTTTTGTTTTATTTTATTTCAAAAAGGATCACTGCTGTGTGTTTGGTTAATTCAGTGCTTAAATCATTAGAAAATAATTGATATCACCCCCCAAATAATCCAATATTCAACTGCTGAGGGGACAGTGGTCAGTCTGTGGCCTCGGAAGTTTGAGGAAGTGCAATGGAAAAAAAAAAAAAAAGGCAAAGGAAAATTTTCTTACAGTTGTAACAGTACTGGAATCAAAGACCTGCTTACCCATAGTTAATGTTTTCTTTGATGTCCACCTCCCTATAGTCATTCAAAAAAGAAAAAGGGATTCATGAACTACTGAGACAACTCCACATGTCACAAGACAGTGCTGAAAGCATTTTCAACATCCCAGTGCTCACTTGGCTGCAAGGTGCCCAACTGGGCAATAAACTGTGTGTGTGGGGGAGAAAAATCAGCATTTTCTACAGTTTACAGCAGCAGATTCATAACTTTTCCCTTCACACACAATGAAGATATTTTAATGTCACAGGCTGCTCACACAGCCTTGAATTTTCAGGAATTCCAGTTGTTGGATGACTTTTATTTAATACTGGTTATGTACAAAACCCACATTTTTTTGTCTGGACTATATGAAACCCAGAGCTGTTTTTAACAATTCCTACATCAGAGAGGCCCAAAATGCTGCTGGTGCATTTTACAGGACAGTCATAAAATAAATATAATGGATGAACAGCCCCCAAAGTTTTGGGGATAAAGCCCAGGTGCCTCTGAGAGAAACACAAGGCCAAGATCCAGAGCTAATTAAACTCAGGAAAACATTAATATTTTAGAAATTTCTTTTCTTTCAGGCTGCAGAACTGAGGACAGGGTTTTTGGGTTTTTTTTTTAATGAGGGAAAGGAACTGCAAATCAAAGAATATTGAACAAAAGATTAATCTATTCCTTTCCAGAGGTTTTTTTTTTTTTTTTTCTGTAATTCATCCACTCTGAAATAAACAGAACTAAGCCTTGCAAACCCTCTGGGAGTGGAAATATTTCCATAATTTGTCCATGTACGAAGAGCAGAGGATGCCTGAGCAAGGAGACACAAATCCACCTGTATCTCTGCAGAATCCAAGCCTCTTACCCAAAAATTCTCTTCCCATTCCTTTTCTTGGCTGGAGAACTACCAAACAATTTCCCAGAGCTGGGTTTGAGGTGTCCAACGGTTTAAATTTAACCTTAAAACCCCCATCACCTGAACTTAAATTTACAGTGCTTGTTGTGGCCAGGTATCAGCTTTGCTTCTACCCAGTGCCCAGTTTAACTGGGGCCAGTTCAGGTGTTTGTTCTGCCCAGGAAGCCCCAGCTGGAGCCATCAGCTCCTGCACACTGAACCCTCTCCAACCCCGCAGCCTCAGCTTGGATAGTTTTAAATTCTCATGGTTGGGGATAAGAAAAAACAAAAGAGGGGAAAAAAGCTGGAAGAATGCACTGGTGTGAGGGAGGCAATGCAGAGCTGGAGAGAGCCCAGGAGGGAGCAGAATTCCAAGGAGATTGGAGGCAGGGAGGGTTCAAGGAGACTGGGAAGGGAGGTGGGGTCAAACCGGAGCGAGCGGAGGCGGCTCGACTTCTTTAACTTCCCGTTTGCTGGAAGCTGTTCCCACTGTTTTGAGGTGACATTCCCTCAGTTTGGAGGGATGAGTGAACCCCAGGCAGCCTCACTGCACTGCAGTCCCACCCAGTTTTCCCTGGAGCAAAGGCAGGGGGATGTCCCTTACGAGGGGTCCCGGACGTCTCTGGTGATGCGATAATTCCAGTCCCGGAAAAACTCGTTCTCCTTGTCAAATTCCCTCTCGTCCTCCCCAATGGTCACAGTGAATCTCTTCTCCTCAAAGTCAGGCTCCTGCTCTTTCCTCATTGTTGCTTTTTTTAGTACCTGTCAAGAGCACATAAACAGTGTGAGGAGAGAAATTGTAGTGTTAAAAATCCTGCCCTCAAGAGATTTCCTGCAGAATTTTCTTACTTTTCCCCCTCAGAATGTGCAGGATTTTCCTGCTTAATTCCCTGTTACAGCAGGAAACAGAAGTTTTCCCCCACCAGTGATCACAAACTGGAGAAACAGGTACTGAATAGAAGGAAATTGGATCAGCTTAAAGCTTTGCTTTGTGGAGGACTGGAATTCAGAGCCACAAATTCTCATTATTTTTTAAATATACCCCCACCCCCAACCTGGATTTGAGCTCCTCTTGGCTGTCTATCAATTGTGATGTACAACAAAACATAATGAACAGGTTAAAAGGCAAAAGGAATAGAGAAAGAGCAAGGCAGTCATGCTGCAAAAAGAGCTTTTCCAGTGGATTTTGGAGGCAGCCAGCAATTCCCTGAAGAAGGAATTTACCTCTTTAGCATGCCGGAGTCCCCTCTCCCAGGCACTTTCTGTTGGAGGGTCTGGAGGAGGTGGAGGTAAGATTTCATCAACCACTGGCCCTCCCTGTTGGAAAGGTGAGGAGAGCAGCAGGAGACACCTGAGTTAGTTTTAACCAGCAAAGCTGTGCTTTGTAAAGCCACCTCAGAGTTACTCCAGAGATGCCTCAGCACGACTAAGCTGGGAAACCATGGAAAATCACCCCCCTCTACTGGCAACTCCAAGATCTCCAGATTTACACATCTCACAGATTTGATCTGTGATTTAAAAAAAAAAAAAAAAAAATCACACATCCAACCGTGGGTTGAATTTTGCTGAGGTTATTAGCTCAAAAAAAAAAAAAATAATCAAAATCACAGAACCGTGGAATGGTTTGGGCTGGAAAGGACCTTAAAGCTGATTTTTCTCCAGTGGAATGGACACTTCCCACTAGAGAAGGTGCTCCAAAAGCCCACGTAACCCCTTGCAGAAGGCAGAAATGCAGAGAGGAGGTTCCATACCCAGGGGTTGGCTGGCATCAGCGGGTGGGGCCCGATGGGAGGGGCCCCGTTGGGGGAGAAGGGCTCAGGTTTGGAGATCAGGGAATAATTCCCCTTGTCGTTGACTCCAGGGTGGATAAAGCGACAGTTCATGCCCCAGGTGCAGTGTCCTGTGGGAACACACAGCTGTTAAATCCCTGCTTCCAGCAGCAAGCAGCACTTCAGCCCCACCACCATGAAGAAAAAAAAACCCCCATCAGGCATTGAAAATCCTCCTGGTTTGAGGTGTTTGGCTTTTCTCCTCTCCAGCTGGGGTGGGATTTACCTGTTTGCACACACATGGAGAGAGATTTGTCACTCTCCACCTGCCAGAGGGGACAAACAGGTCCACACACAGATGGATCAATGTACAAGAACCTTATTGCAGTGGGGAGAAGGGAGGGAGGGATGGACACACACTGTTAATTAAATGCAGGAATAAGCCCGTGAGATCCTCATTTGTTAATGACAAACATTTCCAATGAGGAGCTTTGCCTTTTCACAGGAAACCTGAGGGCAAAGCAAGCACCACAGTGCATCCCAAACAAGGAGTGGTGAGGCAGGGAGCAGAATCATGGAATGGTTTGGGCTGGAAGGGCATTAAAGCTCATCCACTTCCAATCCCAACACCCCCCCATCATCCCAGGTTGCTCCAAGTCCTGTCCAGCCTGGCCTTGGACTCTTCCAGGGATGCTGCAGCCACAACCTCTCTGTTTTACTCCAAAAACCCCTGCAAGTTTCCCTTTATTTACCTCCTCCAGGCTCACCAGACTGAGGGCAAAGCCCTTTTTTGTGCAGCGGCTCCGTGAAAATTCAGCTTTGGCCACCAAGAAAACAGGAAGGTGACACTGAGGACGCCTGGGGCAGGATTTACTGTGTAGCAGAAGCTTAATGGAGGAAAAAATAAACCCCCAAACCAGGAGCAACTGCAGCACCTTTGGCTCCTCTCACACCCCAGAGTGGGGTTACCTTTCATGAAGAAGCGGCAGGTGGGCCTTGGCCTCACTTTCCTGTCGTTGGGGTCTTTAACTTCCCCTTCTTCCAAGTCATCATCCTGCAACAGACACACACAGAGCTGCTGACATTTCCTGTGGGGCATTCCCTGCAGCACCTGACACTTCCCAGTCTGCTCAATCACTGGGAGACACCCCGGGGCAAAACCACGGGAGGAAAATGAGGTCAGGTGACAAGGAATCCTCCAGAGATCCTTCACAAGGTGAAGACAGAATATTCCAGGTGGTTGTAAAAGCAACTTCCACTGTCCCAGGGTGCTCTAAGCCCTGCTCAGCCTGGCCTTGGACACTGCCAGGGATCCAGGGGCAGCCACAGCTGCTCTGGGCACCCTGTGCCAGGGCCTGCCCACCCTCACAGGGAGTCCTTGCAAGGGAATCCTTGCATTCAAATACATTCTGTGAAGGTTTCATAACATGTCAGTGTTGGGAAGGGATGGAGAAGAGATGCACAGTCACCTGTTGGTGGCTTCCTTGCTTAGAGTTCCTTGCTTCTTCTCCTTTCTAATGCCCTTCTGCAATTCTCAAAACCCTGGAATCATGAAATCCTGCAATGGTTTGGGTTTGAAGGGACCTTAAAGCTCATCCAGTCCCACCCCTGCCATGGGCAGGAACCTTCCACTGTCCCAGGCTGCTCCAAGCCCTGTCCAGCCTGGCCTTGGGCACTGCCAGGGATCCAGGGGCAGCCACAGCTGCTCTGGGCACCTGTGCCAGGGCCTGCCCACCCTCACAGGGAACAATTCCTGCCCAATATCCCACCTATCCCTGCATTCCCTCAGCCTGAGGCCATTCCCCCTCGTCCTGTCACTCCATCCCTTGTCCAAAGTCCTTCTCCATCTTTCTTGTAGCTCCTCCAGACCCTGCAGGCACACTGAGCTCACCCCAAAGCTTCTCCTCTCCAGGTGAACAATCCCAGCTCTCCCAGCCTTTCCAGGGGCAGCCACAGCTTCTCTGGGCACCCTGTGCCAGACCCTCCCCATCCTCCCAGGGAACAATTTCTTCCCCATATCCCACCTAATCCTGCCAGTTCCACCTCCTTCTATCACTCCATACCCTTGTCCAAAGTCCCTCCCCAGGGACAAATTAACTTTTCAGGGTAAGTCCAACAGATTTCTCTCAGTCATCCCCACCTTCCCTTCTACTCCTCAGCCCCACGCTGGAGTAGGGAATCAGCTCTAACAAAACTCTGCCTCAACCCCAGGGATTGTAACTCCAGGAATAAATTCTAGTAGCTGGAGGTTGCTCCAAGATTAAGAAATAAGAGCCACGAAACACAAAAGTTATTGGAACTTTCAAGGAGCAGCATTTTCTTCTGTTCTCCAAGAAAAAAAAAAAAACAACCTTCTCTGGCTTTGTTAGGCTGCACTTGGAAAGCAAAAAGGAGCTGGGGATGCAGGAGGCAAAGGTACAAATGACCAGAGAGGTGTCACAGGTATCTGGCCAGGAAATCAGGATTTTATCCTCAAGGCCATCCTGTTTTCTGTCCCCATTTCCCTGTTTTCAGCACGTGAAACATGTGAAGAGGGACCATCTGGATGTGCCTTCCCTCTGCCTGGCAACAGCCACCTTCTGGGTGGAAAAGATGAGGAAAATTCTCCATCCTTTGATCCACTGAGCAGCTGGAAAGAAGGAAAAAGCCACCCCTTGGCTGCAGATAAACACAGGAGCAAAGAGAGCTGGGTGAAGAGCCTCCTGAGCCAGACAGGGAGAGAGAGCAACCCTCAACAGCCACGGATTTAAAAGCCTGCACTTAGATCCCAATTAAAATTTGCATTAATATTCCCCTCCCTGCACACCAGGAGGCTGAAAGCAGAAGAAAAAAATGCAGAGCTTGAAGTTTTTTCCCCCAGAGCTGGGGCTGGCTTTCAGTGCTGCATGAATGGGAGAACCAGCTCCACTCTGCTGCTTTCAAAAGAGCTGTGTGAAGTCTGCAACAAAAGGGGAAGTATTTATTTCTGGGAGGTCTCCTTGGAATCAGGCAGCTGAGAATGCTGTTATGAGTTAATGTATGAAAACCAGGGGTACAGACTCATCTCCTGCTTTGTGAGGAGAGCTCCCAAGAATGCTTCAGGCTCCAAAGGAGAGCATTCATATTTTAATCAAGGAGCAGGCACGGAGTCAAGACTCCAGGAATTTATTTTTTTTCCTGCCCCATAACACGATGGAATTCCTTCCAACTGATTCAGGAATACACAAAACCTTTGGAAAACATGTGTGGAACAAAATCACCTGGCAGGATGGGCACGAGGAAGAAAAATGATGTCATTTTTGAAAGCAATTAAACTTGTCAATGAACTGTGAAGAGTAAAAAAAGACACAAAATATAATTGTTTGAAGAAAAAAGAGGAGGGTCTGCCCAGTGAGGCTCCAGGAGCTTCCCAGGGTCTGGGAAGCCACAGGAATGAGGCCTGGAAGGACAGAGCATCTCCCCTGCTCAGCTGAGGAGCCCCAGCAGTGACCTCAGCACACTCCCTGCCTGTCCCCAGGATATTCCCAGCCCCCAGCCCAGCTGGGCAGGAGGAATTCTGGAATGGGGAACCAGCCCAGGGGCTCTGCACCAGCAATTTCCCTTCACACTCCCACCAGTGGGATGCAATCCCAGAGCAGGAGCCCACGGGAGGGTTTTGACTGGAATTACTTTGCCCTGTTTTCTCCATGGAAAAGGAGGGAATTGCTGTTAAGCTGCAGGAAACAGGTGCTGCTGTGCAGAGCTCCCTGCTAAACACAACCACAGCTAAAGGGGATATTCTCCCTAATCCCCACTGCAACTAAACCCCACTTCTGATTTTTCTGAGTATCTTGGTTTGTTCAGGGCTGTCAAACCCTGCACATCTCTGACCCCATGCCCAAACCATGCCTTGGGTATTTTCCAGAAATCCCAGCACTTTCCATTCCCCTTCCATGCATCCAGATGCTGCTGGAGCCCCAGGAGCAGCTCAGGATCTGGGTTTCCCACACACCTGATGGTTTGAGCACCACAAACACCCTCCAGCACCAGCCCCTCAACCTGAAGAGCTCCTGGACACCCAATCCATGGGATTTGCTGTCAGCATCATTCCCAAGTCCTCCTGGAGCTGAGGCAGGGCAGCTTCTTAAAGCACTGGAGTGTTCCCACACTGAGAGGGAGCAAAGCTCATTTGAAAGGCTCTGGCACAAAGTTTTGGGGCCCAACCCCTGAGATCAGGGCCTGCTCCAAGCTCTGGCCTTACCTCCAGGGAAAAGGGGACATGGACATTCCCACCAGGAGGAAGGAATTGCAATGGGGACAGGGATATTCCCACCAGGAGGAAGGAATTGCAGTGGGGACATGGATATTCCCATTAAGAGGAGGAAGGAATTGCAATGGGGACAGGGATATTCCCATCAGGAGGAAGGAATTGCAATGGGGACAGGGATATTCCCATTAAGAGGAGGAAGGAATTGCAATGGGGACATGGATATTCCCATCAGGAGGAAGGAATTGCAGTGGGGACATGGATATTCCCATTAGGAAGAAGGAATTGCAATTGGGACATGGATATTCCCATTAGGAAGAAGGAATTGCAATTGGGACAGGGATATTCCCACCAGGAGGAAGGAATTGCAATGGGGACAGGGATATTCCCACCAGGAGGAAGGAATTGCAATGGGGACAGGGATATTCCCACCAGGAGGAGGAAGGAATTGCAATGGGGACATGGATATTCCCATCAGGAGGAAGGAATTGCAGTGGGGACAGGGATATTCCCACCAGGAGGAAGGAATTGCAATGGGAGAGGTAACCAGCTCTGAACCCCACCCCAGGGCTCTGCCCACCTCCTACTTACATCGATTTCTCCATCATCAATTTCCCCATCATCCTCTTCTTTCTTCTTCTCCTTGAGGGGATCCTGCCCATCCTTCTCATCATCACTTTTGCTGCTGGATTTCTTCTCATCTTCTGGGGCATCATCTCCTTTCTCCTCTTCCTCATCATCCTCCCCAGCAGCTTTCTCCCCATCCTCCTCTGCAGCAGCAGCACTGGGTTCCTCAGGAACCTCCTCATCATAATCCAGCTCATGCTCATCCAGCTCCCTGGTGACAGAGGACACTTCCAGGTCATTTGTCCTGTCTTCCTCCTCTCCCTTGTGGGGCCTGGGGCTCTTCAGCTCCACACTGTGCTCGTTGGTGTCGGATTCCTGCGACTTGGCCTCGCTCAGCCC
>JANPWX010025049.1:2950-15057 GCA_024734555.1 Trochalopteron elliotii
GGGCCAACACCTCCATCCCCAAAGGGCCAACACCTCCATCCCCTAAGGGCCAACACCTCCATCCCCAAAGGGCCAACACCTCCATCCCCTAAGGGCCAACACCTCCATCCCCAAAGGGCCAACACCTCCATCCCCTAAGGGCCAACACCTCCATCCCCAAAGGGCCAACACCTCCATCCCCTAAGGACCAACATCTCCATCCCTAAGGACCAACACCTCCATCCCCCAAGGGCCAACACCTCCATCCCCAAAGGGCCAACATCTCCATCCCTAAGGACCAACATCTCCATCCCTAAGGACCAACATCTCCATCCCTAAGGACCAACACCTCCATCCCCTAAGGACCAACACCTCCATCCCCAAAGGACCAACACCTCCATCCCCAAAGGGCCACCAACTCTATCCCCAAAGGGCCACCAACTCTATCCCCAAAGGGCCACCAACTCCATCCCCAAAGGACGAACATCTCCGTATCCAAGGACGCTCCTGCGTTCCGGGTCAGGTTACACACGCTCATTGTCACTGAAGCTTTAGCTCCACTTAGCGGCCACAAGGCTCATTAACCACCGCTTTCCCCAGCAGTTCCACACCCCCCGACAACTCCAGCCCGAATCCCCGCACTTACCTCGGGAGCAGCGGGGACCGGGGCTTCGCCTTGTCCTTGTCGCGCTCCCGGTCCCTGTCGCGGTCACGGTCCCGGTCGCGGTCCCTGTGCTGCCTGTCCTTCTCGTCCCTCTTGACCCGTTCCCGCTCCCGCTCCCACTCTTCTTTCCGCCGCTGCCGCTCCTTGTCGCGCTCCCGTTCCCGCTCCCGCTCGCGCTCCCGCTGGCGCCGCTCCCGCTCCCGTTCCCGTTCCCGCTCCCGTTCCCGCTCCCGCTGTCGGGTCTCTCGTTCCCGCTCCCGTTCTCGCTCTCTTTCCTGGGGGAAAAAAAAAACAAAACAAAACAAAACAAAAAACCAATGGGGAAAGGCGTGGTGATGCTGCGGGAGCAGCTCCCGACAAAGCCTGGGAATGCCAGGAATGACATCCGCCCTCCCTCGGCAAAGGATTGAGATCGATAAGCTGCAAATCAATGACATGGAGATCGATAATCTGGAGTTCTGTGTTCTGGAGGTCAATAACCTGGATCCTGGACACAAACACAGCATAATATCCCACACAACTGCTGTTTTTCAAAGGCAACGTTTGGATTGATTTATTAAGCTTATTAATTAAATGTATTGCTGTTTATTTATGAGTCTTTCCTCTGGTTGCTGATCATTTCTGTAATCAGCTAATTAACTTTGCTAACGAGCAGCAGGGAAATAATTGGTCATGTGTGGCCACAGCGAGGCCCAGGCTCCTGTCTGGGCAATGCTTCTGCAGAAAACAAGGATTTAGAGCAAAGGAAAAGCTACTTTTGAAAGGATTTGATGGAAAGCACTGAAAAGCTCCCCCCTGAGCAGGACTGGCTGGTTTGGTCACTGCTCCAGAGGCACAAAGTTTGCATGAGGGGAAAAGGAAGAGCAGGGACAGGGTTCAGAGCCTTGTTTTTATCCAGATCCATTCCTGGTGTGACACCAGCCAACTCCTGGGATTTCAGCTCCTGCCTGCTGCTTTCCTGTGCCTCAATCCCAACAGGCTGGAGCCTCTGCTGGTACACAGAGCACACCTGCCCAAATCCAATCCTCTCCTTCCCAAGAATTAACAAGGAAACCTTTTCTCAACCAGGTTCTTTCCTGGAAACTCCCTCCCTCTCCAAGAATGTCCAAGGATGGGCAAGCACTGCTCAGCTGCTACACTGAGGAGCAGTCAAGGAGCATGAGGAGGAACCACCCTCCCATCTCAGATACGGAATTGTTGGAAAAGACCTTTAAGATCATCAACTGCAACCCTCAGCCCAGCCCCATCACCAAGCTCAGCACTGACCATGTTCCCAGGTGCCACTTTCACGGGGTTTTTTGAACACTTCCAGGGGTGAGGATTCCACCACTTTCCTGGGCAGTTTTTTCCAATTCTTTACACCCTTTCTGTGAAATAATTTCCCTAAAATCCAATCTAATCCTCTCCTGGTGCAACTTGTGGCTGTTCCCTCTCCTCCTGTCCCTGTTCCCTGGGAGCAGAGCCCGACCCCCAAGGCTGTCCCCTCCTGTCAGGGAGTTGTGCAGAGCCAGGAGGTCCCTCCTGAGCCTCCTTTTCTCCAGCCTGAGCCTCTTTCCCAGCTCCCTCAGGATCCTCCAGTCCCTTTCCCAGCTCCCTCGGCCTCTCCTGGTGCTCCAGCCCCTTTCCCAGCTCCCTCAGGATTCTCCAGCCCCTTCAGGATTCTCCAGTCCCTTTCCCATCTTCCTCAGGATTCTCCAGCCCTTTTCCCAGCTCCCTCAGGAATTCTCCAGCCCTTTCCCAGCTCCATTCCCTTCCCTGGACAGGCTCCAGCCCCTCAATGTGTGTCTTGGATGAGCCCAAACCTGAGCAGAGCTCCAGGTGTGACCTCAGCCATGCCCAGCACAGGGGACAGTCCCTGTCCTGGGGCTGTGGCTGTGCCAGCCTTGGTGCCAGCCAGGTGCCCAGTGGCCTTCTCAGCCACTGCCAAGCTGCACTCCACATCCTTTTCCATCAGGCAGATTCCCAAACCTCAATCTCCCAAGCCTGGAGTGCTGCTTTTGCCCTTGTGGTGCTGGAACAAAACATCCTCCCATCCCTCACCTCCAGAGTGCTCTGTGCTGTCATTAAACCAAGATTTAACTATTTGGAAGCTCCTGTTTCAAACACTGCACTGGAAACATGCCCAGAAGAACCTGGAAGAAAGTGGGGAAGGAAAAAGGGGGAAGGGGGAATTTCCTTACTTACTCTGTAGTTACGGTAGGGGTCGGGGTCTGTGTACTGAACCCTGAAATTCTCATACTGCCCACCACGCCAGAAACGCTCTATTTCATAGTCATAATAGGGGTCTGCATAGGGATCAAGCCTACAATGAAAAACAGGGAATGTTAGAGAGGGAAATGCCACCTTGGCCCCACAAAAAACTGCGTGTTCTAGGTCAGCTCAGTCACTGTGACAACAAAACCACCTTCAGTGCAGCCAGGGCAGTGCAGAGATGTTTATTTTCCACACAGCCCAACCAAAGAGTCTTTTTTTTTTTTTTTAAGTGAGGCTTATCAGAGAAAAGCACAAACCTTTCTTGATAAACACCAGAAAAAAAAACCCCAAACAAACAAAAAACAAAAGAGCTACCAAAAATTCAGCCTTCAAATCAATGTGGTGCAAACACACAAAGTGCTTTTGAGAGCCCCTTCCAGAGCCTGCAAAGGGAGCAGGAGATGTTCTGCCTCATTGATTGAGAGCTGGGATTGCTGCCCATGCACCCACAGCTCATCCCAAACACCTGCAGCAGTGGAAGGGATGGAGATCCCTCAGTTCCCTGCCCCTGGAGTGATGGGGGCATCCCAGTGCCACCAGTGCAGGACAGGAGCTGGTGCTGAGCTTTTTTTTTTGGAGCTTTGGGGGCAGGTCAGCAACACTCTGGACCTGGAATTACCCCTTGGAAGGAAGGCACCACTTCCCCAGCTGATTTTCTCCAGTGGGAATCAGCTGCTGGAGTGGTGAGCATGTGGCACACACACACACAACTGCAGAATGAAGGATTTTTGGGGAGGAAAAGGATTGGAACTCCAGCCATCCTTAAAGCTGCTTCCTCCATTTCCTGATTTCTACTGACATTGTTTGATGGCTTTTAATTCCCCAACTCCACAACATCCAACCACCTGGAGTGCAAATATCAGATCCACTGTGAGGATGGGGAGGTGGGAACAGGGAACAAGAAACTTCCAGGGCCACAGAGGAGTTGGTGGCAGAGCTGAGATTATACAGCAAGTCCTCCCAAATTCCAGATTATCCATAATGAGACTCTGATTTATTAAAAAAAAAAAAAAAAAAAAGGAATGAAGGGTCCCTTTTTGCATTTTAAAAGTGCCAAATAACCTAAACCAGGTTAAGGTGTAGGTGCTGCCCTGTGAGTCAAGTGGTACCTGCATTTCTTTCAGTGCTTTTAAATAATTTAGGATTTCTCTTTTGGACTGAAGCAATAAGCCAAGGGAAGGAGAACCAGGATTTGGGATGCTTCAGTCAGTAAAAAACTCCTGATGCCAAGGCCAAGCCAGCCTGGATTCAGTGACATCAGGTGTTCAAAGAGACAGAAGAACATCTCAAGCCACGCCAGAAAGGAAACTCTGCTTTCCCACACAGCCTCAAATCTCCCCTTCCTATAATATTGGTGGAGTTTTATTTTATTTCAAAAAGGATCACTGCTGTGTGTTTGGTTAATTCAGTGCTTAAATCATTAGAAAATAATTGATATCACCCCCCAAATAATCCAATATTCAACTGCTGAGGGGACAGTGGTCAGTCTGTGGCCTGGGAAGTTTGAGGAAGTGCAATGGAAAAAAAAAAAAAAGGCAAAGGAAAATTTTCTTACAGTTGTAACAGTACTGGAATCAAAGACCTGCTTACCCATAGTTAATGTTTTCTTTGATGTCCACCTCCCTATAGTCATTCAAAAAAGAAAAAGGGATTCATGAACTACTGAGACAACTCCACATGTCACAAGACAGTGCTGAAAGCATTTTCAACATCCCAGTGCTCACTTGGCTGCAAGGTGCCCAACTGGGCAATAAACTGTGTGTGTGGAGGAGAAAAATCAGCATTTTCTACAGTTTACAGCAGCAGATTCATAACTTTTCCCTTCACACACAATGAAGATATTTTAATGTCACAGGCTGCTCACACAGCCTTGAATTTTCAGGAATTCCAGTTGTTGGATGACTTTTATTCAATACTGGTTATGTACAAAACCCACATTTTTTTGTCTGGACTATATGAAACCCAGAGCTGTTTTTAACAATTCCTACATCAGAGAGGCCCAAAATGCTGCTGGTGCATTTTACAGGACAGTCATAAAATAAATATAATGGATGAACAGCCCCCAAAGTTTTGGGGATAAAGCCCAGGTGCCTCTGAGAGAAACACAAGGCCAAGATCCAGAGCTAATTAAACTCAGGAAAACATTAATATTTTAGAAATTTCTTTTCTTTCAGGCTGCAGAACTGAGGACAGGGTTTTTGGGTTTTTTTTTTAATGAGGGAAAGGAACTGCAGACCAGAGCAAATCAAAGAATATTGAACAAAAGATTAATCTATTCCTTTCCAGAGGTGTTTTTTTTTTTTTTTTCTGTAATTCATCCACTCTGAAATAAACAGAACTAAGCCTTGCAAACCCTCTGGGAGTGGAAATATTTCCATAATTTGTCCATGTACGAAGAACAGAGGATGCCTGAGCAAGGAGACACAAATCCACCTGTATCTCTGCAGAATCCAAGCCTCTTTCCCAAAAATTCTCTTCCCATTCCTTTTCTTGGCTGGAGAACTACCAAACAATTTCCCAGAGCTGGGTTTGAGGTCTCCAAAGCTTTAAATTTTACCTCTTCCCATTCCTTTTCTTGGCTGGAGAAAAACCAAACAATTTCCCAGAGCTGGGTTTGAGGTGTCCAACAGTTTAAATTTAACCTTAAAACCCCCATCACCTGAACTTAAACTTACAGTGCTTGTTGTGGCCAGGTATCAGCTTTGCTTCTACCCAGTGCCCAGTTTAACTGGGACCAGTTCAGGTGTTTGTTCTGCCCAGGAAGCCCCAGCTGGGGCCATCAGCTCCTGCACACTGAACCCTCTCCAACCCCGCAGCCTCAGCTTGGATAGTTTTAAATTCTCATGGTTGGGGATAAGAAAAAACAGAAGAGGGGAAAAAAGCTGGAAGAATGCACTGGTGTGAGGGAGGCAATGCAGAGCTGGAGAGAGCCCAGGAGGGAGCAGAATTCCAAGGAGATTGGAGGCAGGGAGGGTTCAAGGAGACTGGGAAGGGAGGGGGGGTCAAACCGGAGCGAGCGGAGGCGGCTCGACTTCTTTAACTTCCCGTTTGCTGGAAGCTGTTCCCACTGTTTTGAGGTGACATTCCCTCAGTTTGGAGGGATGAGTGAACCCCAGGCAGCCTCACTGCACTGCAGTCCCACCCAGTTTTCCCTGGAGCAAAGGCAGGGGGATGTCCCTTACGAGGGGTCCCGGACGTCTCTGGTGATGCGATAATTCCAGTCCCGGAAAAACTCGTTCTCCTTGTCAAATTCCCTCTCGTCCTCCCCAATGGTCACAGTGAATCTCTTCTCCTCAAAGTCAGGCTCCTGCTCTTTCCTCATTGTTGCTTTTTTTAGTACCTGTCAAGAGCACAAAAACAGTGTGAGGAGAGAAACTGTAGTGTTAAAAATCCTGCCCTCAAGAGATTTCCTGCAGAATTTTCTTACTTTTCCTCCTCAGAATGTGCAGGATTTTCCTGCTTAATTCCCTGTTACAGCAGGAAACAGAAGTTTTCCCCCACCAGTGATCACAAACTGGAGAAACAGGTACTGAATAGAAGGAAATTGGATCAGCTTAAAGCTTTGCTTTGTGGAGGACTGGAATTCAGAGCCACAAATTCTCATTATTTTTTAAATATACCCCCACCCCCAACCTGGATTTGAGCTCCTCTTGGCTGTCTATCAATTGTGATGTACAACAAAACATAATGAACAGGTTAAAAGGCAAAAGGAATAGAGAAAGAGCAAGGCAGTCATGCTGCAGAAAGAGCTTTTCCAGTGGATTTTGGAGGCAGCCAGCAATTCCCTGAAGAAGGAATTTACCTCTTTAGCATGCCGGAGTCCCCTCTCCCAGGCACTTTCTGTTGGAGGGTCTGGAGGAGGTGGAGGTAAGATTTCATCAACCACTGGCCCTCCCTGTTGGAAAGGTGAGGAGAGCAGCAGGAGACACCTGAGTTAGTTTTAACCAGCAAAGCTGTGCTTTGTAAAGCCACCTCAGAGTTACTCCAGAGATGCCTCAGCACGACTAAGCTGGGAAACCATGGAAAATCACCCCCCTCTACTGGCAACTCCAAGATCTCCAGATTTACACATCTCACAGATTTGATCTGTGATTTAAAAAAAAAAAAAAAAAATCACACATCCAACCGTGGGTTGAATTTTGCTGAGGTTATTAGCTCAAAAAAAAAAAAATAATCAAAATCACAGAACCGTGGAATGGTTTGGGCTGGAAAGGACCTTAAAGCTGATTTTTCTCCAGTGGAATGGACACTTCCCACTAGAGAAGGTGCTCCAAAACCCCACGTAACCCCTTGCAGAAGGCAGAAATGCAGAGAGGAGGTTCCATACCCAGGGGTTGGCTGGCATCAGCGGGTGGGGCCCGATGGGAGGGGCCCCGTTGGGGGAGAAGGGCTCAGGTTTGGAGATCAGGGAGTAATTCCCCTTGTCGTTGACTCCAGGGTGGATAAAGCGACAGTTCATGCCCCAGGTGCAGTGTCCTGTGGGAACACACAGCTGTTAAATCCCTGCTTCCAGCAGCAAGCAGCACTTCAGCCCCACCACCATGAACAAAAAAAAACCCCCATCAGGCACTGAAAATCCTCCTGGTTTGAGGTGTTTGGCTTTTCTCCTCTCCAGCTGGGGTGGGATTTACCTGTTTGCACACACATGGAGAGAGATTTGTCACTCTCCACCTGCCAGAGGGGACAAACAGGTCCACACACAGATGGATCAATGTACAAGAACCTTATTGCAGTGGGGAGAAGGGAGGGAGGGATGGACACACACTGTTAATTAAATGCAGGAATAAGCCTGTGAGATCCTCATTTGTTAATGACAAACACTTCCAATGAGGAGCTTTGCCTTTTCACAGGAAACCTGAGGGCAAAGCAAGCACCACAGTGCATCCCAAACAAGGAGTGGTGAGGCAGGGAGCAGAATCATGGAATGCTTTGGGCTGGAAGGGCATTAAAGCTCACCCACTTCCAATCCCAACACCCCCCCATCATCCCAGGTTGCTCCAAGTCCTGTCCAGCCTGGCCTTGGACTCTTCCAGGGATGCTGCAGCCACAACCTCTCTGTTTTATTCCAAAAACCCCTGCAAGTTTCCCTTTATTTACCTCCTCCAGGCTCACCAGACTGAGGGCAAAGCCCTTTTTTGTGCAGCGGCTCCGTGAAAATTCAGCTTTGGCCACCAAGAAAACAGGAAGGTGACACTGAGGACGCCTGGGGCAGGATTTATTGTGTAGCAGAAGCTTAATGGAGAAAAAAATAAACCCCCAAACCAGGAGCAACTGCAGCACCTTTGGCTCCTCTCACACCCCAGAGTGGGGTTACCTTTCATGAAGAAGCGGCAGGTGGGCCTTGGCCTCACTTTCCTGTCGTTGGGGTCTTTAACTTCCCCTTCTTCCAAGTCATCATCCTGCAACAGACACACACAGAGCTGCTGACATTTCCTGTGGGGCATTCCCTGCAGCACCTGACACTTCCCAATCTGCTCAATCACTGGGAGACACCCCAGGACAAAACCACGGGAGGAAAATGAGGTCAGGTGACAAGGAATTCTCCAGAGATCCTTCACAAGGTGAAGACAGAATATTCCAGGTGGTTGTAAAAGCAATTTCCACTGTCCCAGGGTGCTCTAAGCCCTGCTCAGCCTGGCCTTGGACACTGCCAGGGATCCAGGGGCAGCCACAGCTTCTCTGGGCACCCTGTGCCAGGGCCTGCCCACCCTCCCAGGGAACAATTCCTGCCCAATATCCCACCTATCCCTGCATTCCCTCAGCCTGAGGCCATTCCCCCTCGTCCTGTCACTCCATCCCTTGTCCAAAGTCCTTTTCCATCTTTCTTGTAGCTCCTCCAGACCCTGCAGGCACACTGAGCTCACCCCAAAGCTTCTCCTCTCCAGGTGAACAATCCCAGCTCTCCCAGCCTTTCCAGGGGCAGCCACAGCTTCTCTGGGCACCCTGTGCCAGACCCTCCCCATCCTCCCAGGGAACAATTTCTTCCCCATATCCCACCTAATCCTGCCAGTTCCACCTCCTTCTATCACTCCATACCCTTGTCCAAAGTCCCTCCCCAGGGACAAATTAACTTTTCAGGGTAAGTCCAACAGATTTCTCTCAGTCATCCCCACCTTCCCTTCTACTCCTCAGCTCCACGCTGGAGTAGGGAATCAGCTCTAACAAAACTCTGCCTCAACCCCAGGGATTGTAACTCCAGGAATAAATTCTAGTAGCTGGAGGTTGCTCCAAGATTAAGAAATAAGAGCCACGAAACACAAAAGTTATTGGAACTTTCAAGTAGCAGCATTTTCTTCTGTTCTCCAAGAAAAAAACAAAACAACCTTCTCTGGCTTTGTTAGGCTGCACTTGGAAAGCAAAAAGGAGCTGGGGATGCAGGAGGCAAAGGTACAAATGACCAGAGAGGTGTCACAGGTATCTGGCCAGGAAATCAGGATTTTATCCTCAAGGCCATCCTGTTTTCTGTCCCCATTTCCCTGTTTTCAGCACGTGAAACATGTGAAGAGGGAGCATCTGGATGTGCCTTCCCTCTGCCTGGCAACAGCCACCTTCTGGGTGGAAAAGATGAGGAAAATTCTCCATCCTTTGATCCACTGAGCAGCTGGAAAGAAGGAAAAAGCCACCCCTTGGCTGCAGATAAACACAGGAGCAAAGAGAGCTGGGTGAAGAGCTCCTGAGCCAGACAGGGAGAGAGAGCAACCCTCAACAGCCACGGATTTAAAAGCCTGCACTTAGATCCCAATTAAAATTTGCATTAATATTCCCCTCCCTGCACACCAGGAGGCTGAAAGCAGAAGAAAAAAATGCAGAGCTTGAAGTTTTTTCCCCCAGAGCTGGGGCTGGCTTTCAGTGCTGCATGAATGGGAGAACCAGCTCCACTCTGCTGCTTTCAAAAGAGCTGTGTGAAGTCTGCAACAAAAGGGGAAGTATTTATTTCTGGGAGGTCTCCTTGGAATCAGGCAGCTGAGAATGCTGTTATGAGTTAATGTATGAAAACCAGGGGTACAGACTCATCTCCTGCTTTGTGAGGAGAGCTCCCAAGAATGCTTCAGGCTCCAAAGGAGAGCATTCATATTTTAATCAAGGAGCAGGCACGGAGTCAAGACTCCAGGAATTTATTTTTTTTCCTGCCCCATAACACGATGGAATTCCTTCCAACTGATTCAGGAATACACAAAACCTTTGGAAAACATGTGTGGAACAAAATCACCTGGCAGGATGGGCACGAGGAAGAAAAATGATGTCATTTTTGAAAGCAATTAAACTTGTCAATGAACTGTGAAGAGTAAAAAAAGACACAAAATATAATTGTGTGAAGAAAAAAGAGGAGGGTCTGCCCAGTGAGGCTCCAGGAGCTTCCCAGGGTCTGGGAAGCCACAGGAATGAGGCCTGGAAGGACAGAGCATCTCCCCTGCTCAGCTGAGGAGCCCCAGCAGTGACCTCAGCACACTCCCTGCCTGTCCCCAGGATATTCCCAGCCCCCAGCCCAGCTGGGCAGGAGGAATTCTGGAATGGGGAACCAGCCCAGGGGCTCTGCACCAGCAATTTCCCTTCACACTCCCACCAGTGGGATGCAACCCCAGAGCAGGAGCCCACGGGAGGGTTTTGACTGGAATTACTTTGCCCTGTTTTCTCCATGGAAAAGGAGGGAATTGCTGTTAAGCTGCAGGAAACAGGTGCTGCTGTGCAGAGCTCCCTGCTAAACACAACCACAGCTAAAGGGGATATTCTCCCTAATCCCCACTGCAACTAAACCCCACTTCTGATTTTTCTGAGTATCTTGGTTTGTTCAGGGCTGTCAAACCATGCACATCTCTGACCCCATGCCCAAACCATGCCTTGGGTATTTTCCAGAAATCCCAGCACTTTCCATTCCCCTTCCATGCATCCAGATGCTGCTGGAGCCCCAGGAGCAGCTCAGGATCTGGGTTTCCCACACACCTGATGGTTTGAGCACCACAAACACCCTCCAGCACCAGCCCCTCAACCTGAAGAGCTCCTGGACACCCAATCCATGGGATTTGCTGTCAGCATCATTCCCAAATCCTCCTGGAGCTGAGGCAGGGCAGCTTCTTAAAGCACTGGAGTGTTCCCACACTGAGAGGGAGCAAAGCTCATTTGAAAGGCTCTGGCACAAAGTTTTGGGGCCCAACCCCTGAGATCAGGGCCTGCTCCAAGCTCTGGCCTTACCTCCAGGGAAAAGGGGACAGGGATATTCCCACCAGGAACAGGAAGGAATTGCAATGGGGACATGGATATTCCCACCAGGAGGAAGGAATTGCAATGGGGACAGGGATATTCCCATCAGGAGGAAGGAATTGCAATGGGGACAGGGATATTCCCATTAAGAGGAGGAAGGAATTGCAATGGGGACAGGGATATTCCCACCAGGAACAGGAAGGAATTGCAATGGGGACAGGGATATTCCCACCAGGAACAGGAAGGAATTGCAATGGGGACAGGGATATTCCCACCAGGAGGAAGGAATTGCAGTGGGGACAGGGATATTCCCATCAGGAGGAAGGAATTGCAATGGGGACAGGGATATTCCCACCAGGAGGAAGGAATTGCAATGGGGACAGGGATATTCCCACCAGGAGGAGGAAGGAATTGCAGTGGGGACAGGGATATTCCCATCAGGAGGAAGGAATTGCAGTGGGGACAGGGATATTCCCATCAGGAGGAAGGAATTGCAATGGGGACATGGATATTCCCATCAGGAGGAAGGAATTGCAGTGGGGACAGGGATATTCCCATTAAGAGGAGGAAGGAATTGCAATGGGAGAGGTTACCAGCTCTGAACCCCCCCCCAGGGCTCTGCCCACCTCCTACTTACATCGATTTCTCCATCATCAATTTCCCCATCATCCTCTTCTTTCTTCTTCTCCTTGAGGGGATCCTGCCCATCCTTCTCATCATCACTTTTGCTGCTGGATTTCTTCTCATCTTCTGGGGCATCATCTCCTTTCTCCTCTTCCTCATCATCCTCCCCAGCAGCTTTCTCCCCATCCTCCTCTGCAGCAGCAGCACTGGGTTCCTCAGGAACCTCCTCATCATAATCCAGCTCGTGCTCATCCAGCTCCCTGGTGACAGAGGACACTTCCAGGTCATTTGTCCTGTCTTCCTCCTCTCCCTTGTGGGGCCTGGGGCTCTTCAGCTCCACGCTGTGCTCGTTGGTGTCGGATTCCTGCGACTTGGCCTCGCTCAGCCC
>JANPWX010025054.1:0-15392 GCA_024734555.1 Trochalopteron elliotii
CTGCTCTGTCCCCTCGGCCTCCTCTGCTCTGTCCCCTCGGCCTCCTCTGCTCTGTCCCCTCGGCCTCCTCTGCTCTGTCCCCTCAGCCTCCTCTGCTCTGTCCCCTCGGCCTTCACCAGCAGTGGTGTGGTGGCACAAGAGCCAGCCTGTAACAGTGTGTCTTTTCGGGGTGCAGCCACAGCCCTTCCAGATCCCAGCCAGCCTCTCCAGTAGAGAAACTGCTTGAGAACTGCTCAGGGGGCAGCTCAAGCTCACACAGCCACACACGTTACAAGGCTGGCTCAGCAGAGAGGCAGAAGGCTCCCAGCCCAAATCGATTTTCAGCAAGTGTTTATTTTGGTGTGCTGAAGGTGAATTCAGAGCCAGAGAGGAGGAGCATGTGTTTTTTCTCAGTTATAGAGGGTCTCAGGTTTGTGGGTGGCACAGGGGGCAGGGCAGGGGACAAGTGACCACAGGGAAGAGAGGAACAGGACACCAGGCCCCAGAGCCAGTGGGGAAACAGGGAAAGGGGATGCCATGGGGTGGGTGATGGACTTGCCAAACCCAGAAAGAAGATTGCACAATGCCTGCAAGGGTCCATGGGGGAGAAGCCTTCTTTACACCTGGGCTATCTTTCATCTTCACTTTTCCAAGGAAGGGCAGATGGAAATTCCTTTAATGGCACGAGGGACTCCACACCAGCCAAGGGTTGTGTGGAGCTCAGAGCGAGCTGAGCTGGTGGGAGGTGTCCCTGTGCACAAATCTGGGTGGGGTTTAAATCCCTGCCAGACTAAAATGTCCTGGGGTTCTGTGGTTTGGGGGATAGAGTGCGTTGGGAGGGGGATCTGGTGGGTCATGGAGTTCCTGGCCTGGGTGTGAGGTCCTTGCTCCTAAAATTCCCAGCCTGGATCTGGGGTCCTTGCTCCTCTTGTACTCCCAGGAAAGAGAGAAAAGTGTGGCCCGAGGGGACCTTTCCACACCCTTGGAGCTGCCCAGGGTGTGACTCTTGTCTCCTGTGCCACAGATCATCATTGTGGAGTTTGGTGGGAAGCCCTTCAGCTGCTCCGGGCTCACCCTGAGCCAGTGGTTCTGGTGCATCTTCATCGGAGTGGGAGAGCTCCTGTGGGGCCAGGTAAGGCCCAATCCCAAAATCCTGCCCCATCCCAAAATCTTTGCATCCCTGTCCATGTTTTCCCTGTTTTTTCTCCAGGGCAGCTCTTTAGGGAGGTGTTTAGGAAGGGGCTGATGCCCCACCCCACCCCAGCAGTGAGGAGAGGAGGTCACTCATCCCCTCCTCATTCCCCCCCTGCTGCAGAGGGACTCACCCAGCAGTGACAGTGACATCCCCACCAGGTCCTGGCAGGTGACATGAAAAGATCACACTGACACCTTCAGGCTGTGAGACGAGAAAGAAGAAAGTTTATTTTGGGTTTAGGGTTTAAATAGGGTTTGGACTTTGACCAGCGATTGGGGGATGAGGTTGACACCTCTCTGACCCCACTGGTCAAGCCAGAAGTCCATCACAGAGAGAAATGCAAAAACAATCTACTTTGTTCATGTTACAATCCGTGAGAAAGCTCCAATCCAAAAATGTAAACATCAGAAGGCTGAAAAAAATCAGGGTGACATTCCCAGCAGCTCCCCGGGGCTGGTGGCACTGCCAGGACCTTGGTGTAACACCCCTGAATGTCCCCAGCTGATCTGCACCGTGCCAACGAGCCACCTGAAGTTCCTGAAGGAAGCTGGGCACGGCATCAGCAAGGAGGAGATCCCCGAGGAGGAGCTGCCCGAGGATGTGGACGAGATCGACCACGCCGAGATGGAGCTGAGGAGGGGGCAGATCCTCTGGTTCCGGGGGCTCAACAGGATCCAGACCCAGGTACCCAGGGCCAGCAGGGACGGGGGGGCTCTGCCTTCTCTGCCTCCTCCTGTCTCTCACTCTCCAGGGGCTCTGTCTGTGCCCAGGTGATGGCTGCTGTTTGGAGGGTGTCGTCACCTCCCAGCCCAGGCACCTCCACTGCCTGTGTCTTTCCAGAGAAGCAGAAAAATCTGGATTTTTTTGGGACAGCTGGGGGCTGGGAGGGAGGTTGTCCTGCTGCAGACACTGTCCTGCTGCAGACACTGTCCTGCTGGTCAGCAGGAGGCTGGATGTGCCACTGATGGTCACCTCAGCAGCACAGGAGGCTGTGAGGGGTCCAGGGAGCCCCCCCAGGCTGTGCTGTGCTGCTGCTGGGATGCTGTTCCCAGTGGGAATGTGCCCAGCACGAGGCCCTTGCTGGCTGTGCCACCCCTCTGTGCCAGCTCCACACTTGGAGCTCTTGGCCCCACGGCACAGAAAGGGGAGAAAATCCCTCAATCTGCTTTTTCCATCTGTTGGTTTTCCCTTAACTTGTTTTCCCTGATTTTTGCCTTTTCCCCCACCCCCAGAAGGGTGGGTGTTTTTGCTCCCACCAAGCAGGGAGAGCTCTGTGCCCCTCACTTTCCCTGGAGGCCAGGGCAGAGCTGTCCCACGGAGGGAAGTCCTGGTGTCCCCAAGCATGAAGAGCTGGGACAAAGGCACGAAGGGTCACTTTTGTTCCTCCTCCTTTCTGTCCCTGTGACAAACAAACAGCCCGGGGACAGGGGCTGGGGCAGAATTAACTTTTCCTTCCCTGTGAGCTGTCACCTCGATGGCTCCAAGGTGCAGCCCAGTCTCGATTCCTGGCTGGCTGTGAGCACTGAGGGGCTTTTTGTGGGGGTAACCAGTGCTTCACTCACATGGACAACGTGCTGGGAGCTTCCAGGATCTTCTGGAAGTGGCCCAGATGGAAATCTGGGAGCTCTGAAGGGCTGCAGTGCCAGAGGTGCCCCTGGAGCTTCCCAGGTGTTTCCCTGTGGTGGAGCTGAGCTGAGCTCTTGCCACGTGAGAAATGCTCCTGGCTGCTGGAGCCTCTTCAGGGAACTGAGCATTGGGGGGCTCCTGTCCCCACTTGGGGTGTCTGAAAAGGGCACAGGGCTCTTCCCCCCATGCCAGGGGAAAAGAGGGACATCAGAGTGGGGGCAGGAGCTGAGCCATGTGTGAAACACCTCCACAGCCAGAGCTGGGGCTGGAGGAGGTGTCCAAAAAGTGCCACAGGGCTGGCATGACCCAGCCAAAACGTGCCCAGGAAGCCACGGTGGGCCCTGGATGCTGCTCAGTTCCACAAACCTTGGGACACAACACCCACAGGGCAACCATGGTGCATCCCCAGCAGCCCTGAGGGCTGGGGGAGAGGGGCTGCAGCACCTCCTGCAGCCACGGGAGAGCCCAGGACACCCACATGGTGCATCCCCAGCAGCCCTGAGGTTTGGGAGAAGGGCTGCAGCACCTCCTGCAGCCACAGGAGAGCTCGTGGAGTGTCCCCAAAGCGGCCCCACAGGGCTGGGGGCACCAGGAGCCTTTTCCCACCAGGAGCCCTTTCCCACCAGCTGCCCACTCACACCTCTGCCCACCCTCTCTGTCTCTATCTCTGCTCCTCCTGCAGATTTTCAGGATCACCCCCCCCCCCCGGGGTTTTCCCCTTGGCCCCCCCCCCCCCCCCCCCGCCCTTTTTCCCCGGGGGGGGGGGGGGCCCGCCCCTGTGCTCTCTCTCTCTCTGCCCTGGGAGGGGCAAAGCTCTCTCGCCCCCCCCCCCAGCACCACCAACAAAACCCCCACGTGGGTTTTCGGGGAGCGTGGGGTGGTGAGGGGGGTACCTCCCTCCTCTTTTCCTCCTCTTCCTCGCCTCTCCATCCTCCTCCTTTCCTTGCTGTCTGTGTGTCTGCCCGGCCTCCCTGCTCCCCTGTCCCTTCCCTGTCCCTGGCCGGGCGTCGCTATCTCACTCTCTGGTTCTTTGCAGATGGGCGTAGTTTACACATTCCAGACCGGCGCCTCCTCTTTGCAGGGAGCCCTCAGGAGACAGCCTTCCATCGTGAGCCAGCACCACGATGTAAAAAATGTTTCTAGCCCAACCCATGTAGCTCTTTCCTCCGTCAATTCCACTCCCACCACTTCTGCTGTTGCTGCTGCTGCTGCATCTCCTCCTGCGGGCAGTGAGTGATGGTCTATTACAATGCATGACTTCTAATAACCACAGAGAGCACCTGCACCCACCTAACCCTGCCTGTTCTCTCTCCCTCTCAAGCCTCGACTCGCACACTCAGTCCCCAAACCTGAAGGATGGGGCGGGGAACCGTTCAAAAAAAAAAAACAAAAAACCCAGTTTTTTATGCTGTTAACGAAGTTACCAACCTTTCTGGTCCTTTTTTCCCCCCCCAGTTCCTTGTTGCTTCCTCCAGTTTTACCTCTCCTCCTCCTTTGCAGGGCTGCTGTTTGAGCCCACCCCTCCTGAGGGCGGGCACAAAATTGGCGGTTCTTCCTCAAAAAAACCCCCCGAGTTCACGAGCATTGCTGGGAGAAGGGCAAGGCTGAGCCCAAATCCTGCTGGTTCTTCCCACTGCCCGGCCCTGGCACACCCCAGGGATGGGCAGAGGCCTGGCTTGGAATCTCTTTTGGAGGCAGAGTGGCCGCTGGGACTGTCCCCAGGGCTGGCTGAGCCACGGGGAGGAGAGGGACAAGCAGGATTTGCTCCTGCCGTGGGTGCTGCCTGTGGGACAGCCCTGCCCCTGGCTCAGCTGGTGACACCTCGGGGCTGCTGTCCCCTTCTCTGTCCCCACCTGGGGACTTGCATGGCCTGGGGACAAAGCTGAGCCATCCCCTGTGCTGCCCTGGGGACATCCCTGGGGGGCTCTGTGGGGACATCCCCAGGGCTCTGCTGGTGCCCAGGGCAGCCAGAGGATCCTCAGTGCCCACCTTGCTCTGCACACTCTGGATCTTGGGGTGTGCAGGCACTGCTCTGCATGGAAACGGGCATGGAAACCAATTCCTGCTGGATCCCAGTGGGAATTCTGGATCTGCCACTGGGTTTTCAGACCCTAAAACAGGCCCTGTCTGGTGCAGAGCTTCTCTGTGGGCAGCATCATGGGCTGCTCTGCACATGCTGGATCCCAGGATGGCAGACACTGCTCTGCGTGGAAATGGGCATGGGAAACAATTCCTGCTGGATCCCAGTGGGAATTCTGGATCCTGGATCTGCCACTGGGTTTTCAGACCCTAAAAAAAGGCCCTGTCTGTGCTATCATGGGCTTTTCTGCCCACGCTGGATCCCAGGGTGTGCAGACACTGCTCTGCATAGAAACGGGCATGGGAACCAATTCCTGCTGGATCCCATTGGGAATTCTGGATCCTGGATCTGCCACTGGGTTTTCAGACCCTAAAAAAGCCCTCTCTGTGTTCATAGTGGGCTTCTTTGCCCACGCTGGATCCCAGGGTGTGCAGACACACAACTGTGCATGGACACGGGCATGGAAACCTCATTCCTGCTGGATATCAATGGGAATGCTGGACCCTGGGTTTCCAGGCCCCCTCAGAAAAGGCCCTGTGTGATGTCAAGCCCCTCTGTGTGTTGGTTGTTGGGGCTGGTGAGCACGTGGCCCTGGGTTCTGTCTGCAGGCTGGGAGCAGGGAATGTGTCTCTGCTGGATAATTGGCTTTTTTATTGCACAGTCACTTATCCCCGTTCTCCTCTGATTAGAGAAATACCCTCGGTGACTTTCTGGAGAGCTTTCAGGCTCTGCTGTTTATGCACTGTGGGGGAGGAGAGAGAATTTGGGATAATTTTGTTTTCCCTCTGTTTAGCTGACTCTGAGGCTGGCAGCTGATTGAGTTTAACCCCAGCGATTCTGGAGCAGCCACAGCTGCCTCCTGCATCTGGGAAAACCTCCAGGATTTTTCTAATGGGATAAAATCTGCTTAGAGGGGCTCAGAGCAGAGGATTTGGAGGGTGGGGGTGGGGAATGAGACCAAAATGCAGCTTTTTTGCAGTCTGTGGATCCATGCTTTCCCCATTTTTGCAGCGAGGGGCTAGAAAACTCGTGCAAACTTCACCAGGAGCTAACCCCGGGTCTCCAAACCTTCCTGCTGTTTCCTTGCCTGGATTTCTCTCGTTTCCCTCTGCTGCTTCCCTCTGTCCCAAAGCTCCTCTTCCCTCCACGCAGATCCGTGGTTGTCCCTCTCCCGTGGATGAGTTTTTCCAGGGCTGGACCAGCTGTGTCCCTCCTGGAATTGCTGGAGAGGTGTCAGGAATGATGTTCAGGTTTTTCAGGAATTCTGCCCCGGGATCCAGGGAGGTGGGCAGAGCCAGGGGATGTAATTCCCGCCCAGCACGTGGAGGTTTCACGTTTCACGGCAATGAATTCCAAGCATTTGGAGGTTGCATTTTGAAGTTTCCAGGTGGAGAGGAGGCGGGAGCCGGGCCGTGGGAGGGAGGGAGAGAGGGAGGGAGGGGCGGCTCCAGCCTGGAATTCAGCTTTGCCTGGCTCATTGAGAACACATTTCCTCCCTGTTCCCTTCCTTTGACGAGGGAACAGCTGAATTCATCTCGCAGCAGGCGATGGAGAAAGGAGGAAAAATCTGAGGGAAAGCTGCAGCAGGAGCTCCTCGAGGGGGCTGAGAGGGGCTGGGCAGGAAACTGAGCACAAATTCCTTGGAATTGCTCCAAGGGAGCCTTCTCTGCTGCTCCCAGCAGTGCTGGACAGATCTGCAGTGCTCTGCAGGTGATTCCTTGGGAGAGGAGATCTCCTGGTCCCACCTGAGCTCTGCTCCACAGGGCTGAGGAGCTGCTCCTAAATCTGACTGAGCTTGTAGATGCCACCTCCTCTTGGCTCTGGCTGTCCCTGGGCTGTCCTTGGCCACCTCCTCGTGGCTCTGGCAGTCCCTGGGCTCCCCTTGGCTTGGTTGGATTCGTTGTCCTTGATCCAGTTGGTTTTTTAGGGGTCAGGACTTGCTATTCTCAAGTCGTTGGTGATGTGACAGAGGATCAGCCCGAGGTGGCCTCGCTGGTGTCCCTTGTCCTGTGCATTCAGCTGAATTTATTTGTCATCAGTGCACAAATCCAACTCTCAATTGGTTCCCAGCTCCCTCAAATTCCCGTTTTTCCAGGCCAGTGGTGCTCCAGCTCTGGGGATACCCAGCCCAGGCTCATCCCCTTGGTGCTCCAGCTCTGGTGTGTGCCCTGCTCCCTGTGCAGGAGCTCCTGGGGCTGCTTCCAGCTGGGATGAGCTGAGCCCGTGCCAGGAAATTCCTCCTGATCCTGAGCCAGGTGCAAAAGGAACTTGGAAGGGCATCCCTGGTGAGAGGGGGCAGGGAGAACCTCCAGGGTTCCAGGTGCAAGGAAGGAATTCCCTGCTCTGGTTTTGTGGGATCAGATATCCTCAGGAGGTGCTTGGCTGTGCTGGGGGGTGAGTTCCAGGGACAGCTGAAATAAGGGACAGTTTAAATAAAGGGAAAGCTGAAATAAAGAGATATTTTAGCCCAGCCCATCTCACCAGGATTTGGGGTGAGGTCTCTGCTCCCCCACCACACCTGCAGCCCACAGAGGTGGCAGAATGCAGCTTCTGGTTTCCTTAGGGGAATTTCTGGATCATTCCCCCTCCAGCTCTGCTCTCTCCACTCCCTCAGCTGTGAGGATTCCCACAGGGATGCTGCTCCCTTGCCCCTTCTGTGGGATCTGTGGGTCTCCTCCCTTTTGTGCTGCAGTTTCAGCCACGGGGACACTGCAGGAGCAGGCAGGGGATGTTCCTCAGGGGTGGGGAGCAGGTGGGAGGCAGCTGAGGAGGAGCAAAGCTCCTTCCACAGGGCAGGAGACTGAGCACAACGACTCAAATTGCTTCAGGGAGTTTTCCCTGCTGCTCCCGGGGGTGCTGGATAAATCTCCAGGGGTCTGGGGGTGATTCTGTGGGAGGGGAGATCTCCTGGGCCCACAGGAGCTCTGCCCCACAGAACTGAGGCTTCTGTGGCTTCCCTAAAACCCCAGCAGAGCTGGGATGTGACACTTGTCACCCACCTGAGCTGAAATCTGTGAGCTGGAAGGGTTTGAGGCTGGAATTGCAGAGGATCTGGAAGGAGCAGGGGATCCACTGGCAGCCACCAGAGCTCTCTTAGTGCAGTGGAGGTGGCAGAGCCATCCCTGGTGCTCCAAACCAGGCTCTGCATCTCCTGCTTGAGCCTGGATTTCAGTGGAGCTGCCTCGGGAGGGTTTCCTCTGTGTGGCTGGAATTCCTTTAAAATACCCAACGGAATCTGAGTTGGTTCCCAGCTCCATCAAATTCCCATTTTTCCAGATCCAGTGGAACTACCTTTGGAAACCAGTGGGTCTCCTGCAGGTGCAGGGAAGCATCCAGAGCTCCAGCAGTGTGGGGGAAACCCACCCAGACCTGGATGTTCACCTGGATCCAGTTCCCTCCTCACAGCACCCACCTGGAACTCGTGCTTCCCACGGGCTCCAAAAAACCTGGAGACACTTTTGGGAACCCCCCAATTCCTCTCCAGAGGTGTAGGAACGACCCTGCCCAACCCCACCCAGGGCTCCCACAACAGTTTCCCCCTGCTGTTTGCCTAACCCACCTCCTTTTGGAGCCGTAGTTCCCCCCACCTCGTTGTCCTCGTGTCCGTCCATGAGCACACACACACAACACACACACTCAGACTTAACGAGCAGCTAATTAACACGTTATTGGCTTTCCGTCCATCCAGCCTGGTGGTGTTGGGGTGGTGGTTTTGAGTCGTCCCGTGTCTTTTCTTGCAGCTTCTGAGGCCGGTGGGTCCCCACCACCCCCTCTTAGTGCCTGACTCTGACCCCAAGTTCACCGTAGATGTCTCATTTTTTTCTTTTTTTTTTGACCGTGGGTGTTCTTTCTTTTTTTTTTTTTTTTTTTTTTTTTTTGTTCAGTGGTGGTTTTGTTGCCTGTGGTCGTGCTGTTTTGTTGGTTTATTTTTGTTCCATGGTTGTCCTTTCATCATTTTTTATTTTCATTTCTTCCCTCGAGCCCCTGCCCTCCGGCAGCCCGACTGACCCCTGTTTTTTCTTCCCCTCGCCTCCCCGCCGCCGCCCAGATCAAAGTGGTGAATGCGTTCCGTAGCTCCCTGTACGAAGGCCTCGAGAAACCCGAATCCAGAAGCTCCATCCATAACTTCATGACTCACCCGGAGTTCATCCTGGAGGAAGACGAGCCTCGGACACCATTCCTTGACGGCGCCGAGGACGAGCCCGAGCCCGACGGACTCCAAAAGCGAGGTGGGGGCGGCCCGGCGGGCTCAGGAAACACAAACAACAACGCCGTGGACAGCGAGTTCAGCTTCCCCGAGCCCGGGAGCCCCTTCCACAGCCTGGAGACGTCTGTTTGACCTTAAAACTTTTGGAATTCCCCCTCCTCCTCCTCATCATCATCCTCCTCCTCGTCCTCGTTCAGCTCGGCGCTGTGTGGTCCCGGCACCAGTGACTGATCACACGCTCCGTGTCAAACTGCTCATGCCTGTATCATCATCGGGGTTTTGTTGGGGTTTGTTTTTTTTTTTTGGTGGGGAAAAGGGGGTGGGGGGTGTTTATCTGTTTTTTCGTTTTCATTTTGGTGGTTTTTTTGGTTTTTTTTTTTTTTTTACCATTCTTTAGCAGTGGGAACCAGAGTACCACCACGCTGGGTGTTGGGAGAGAGGCTAAGCCAAAAAAACAAACAAACAAACAACAGCAACAACAAAAAATTGTGCATCTCCATCCCTGATTTTCTGTGGTACTCACCCAGGGGAAGCTGCCAGGTTCTTTGCTCTCCAAGAGTTGGGCTCCAGGCACCTGGAGCCAGGGGGTTTTCACTTTGGAAAAATGCATGTTCCAAGGAAATTCAAATTGTTGTAGTCTTACACGCCCTCAGCCTGAAGGCTGGGGGTGCACTTGTGACTTGATTTTATTTTAATTTTTTTTTGGTGGGGTTTTTTTTCCACTCGTGGTTTTTAGGGTTTTTTTTCTTTTAATGTTGGGGTTTGCTCTTTGCTTGTGGGATTTGCCCCCCCCCGTACCCAGTGGGAAGTGGGGAGAGGCAGTCACCACTCCAGTGCGAAAATTAAGGAATAAACTCAAAACTCCCAGCCAGGGGAAGGTGTTTACTCCAAGGTTGAGAGATCTAGGGATGCCCACCAGTCTTCCACCTTTGAAAAATGGTACCTGGGCTTTTTCCAGCTCCACCTCTGCGTGTGCCCACACGTTTCTCTCTCTCTGTTTCCAAACTGGGAGATGGGAAATGAAGGTGGCTTGGCTCTTAACCTTGCTGGAGGGGAGAGATTCTGATTTTCCTGCCAAGGTGGAGGTGAAACTGCCAGGGGAAAAGGTGGAGAGAATCCCCCCCAGTTGTGAGGGACGCAGCTTTTTCCTGAGGGATTTTAGAAAAGGCCTCTCTGCTGCTCTTGCTCGGGGGGGAAACTCTTGCTGAGTGGATTTTTTGCAGCTCTCCCAGCTCCTGCCCTGCAGAACAGAGGGATTTTTGCCCTTTTTCTGTGCTCTCAGGGTGCCAGCACCCCTCAGCCTCGCAGTGCTGGCTCCAGGGAAGCGCTGAGGGATCCGGGAGGAGGCTCCAGCTGTGCCCAAAAGCCATGGGAGGCTGAGTGGAGAATCCTCAGGGCACAGCAGGGTCCTGAATCCTGGCAGGGATCAATCCAGCTCTCTCATGATCCACTGGAAGGCAGGGAGGCCCGTGGATGATCCCAGATTTTCCTGGAGGTTTGGCTTGGAGGGCTGCAGGTCTTCCAGAGAAGGTGCTGCTGGAGGCTTGGCCTCACTTCGCTGCTTGTTTTTTGGGAGGTCACCTCTTCCCCTCGAGCCCTGCCTCACCTCCACCCCTGGGAATAATCCAGTGAGAGTCCCTGCCCTTGGGGTTGGCTCTGGATTGTCCCTCTGGCCATCCCTGGAGCAGGAGACAGGGCGTGTGGGCTTCTCCTCCTGCCTTGCTGTGACCTGGGGAAAGAATCTCTTGCCGCCTCCCTCCTCTCCTCCATCCCCTCTGGCTGGCTTGGGAGCAAAGGGAACATGCTGGAATCACCTGCCCGAGGTCATTCCCATCCCTGGGGGAGCGCAGAGGATCCCATATTTTTATTTTTTTTTTGGGGGGAGGGGTGGGGAAAGGCTGGCTGTGGCTGGGTTCTCCTCCCCCTTTTTCCCACCCCACCCCGTCAGGAACGCACAGCGGACTCTCCCGTGCCTTGTCCGAGCACTGCCTGCAGCACCTCCTGCCACGCCGGGGCCCAGATCTTTGCCAAGATGTTTTTTAAGTGTTCCTTAAAACCACAAAACACAAACCAAGTGTCTTCGCTTTGCCCTCCCCTCCCCTGGCGCCGCCTCGTCCTTCCCCGTGGGGTGGGAGGAGGAGGAGGAGGAGGAGGAGGGAAGGACGAGCTCGTTCCTGCAGAGGAAATGTCCTTATCCCCCCCCCAAAAAAAAATCCCGAGTGTCCCACCCTGGTGCTGGCGAGCTGGGCTTTGTTCACTGCCAACAGCAAGAGGAAATTGCCACCACTGCCCGTCCCCAGTGCAAATTCAGTGTGTCCACCCCACGCCCGGCTCCTCCTTCCCTCCCTCCCCGGAGCAATAACCCAGGGGAGTGAGGGAATCGTGGGTTAAACACCAGGAAAAACCAACAAAGAAACAAGACAAAAGAAAAAAAAACAACCCAAACAAGGGGTGGTTTTGGGGTTTTGGTTCTGTGCTAAAGGTGACGTTGCTTAAAAAAAAAAACAACTAAAAAAAATATCACTTTTTCTATTTTAAATACTTTAAAAAAAACAAAACAAAAAAAAACCAAAAAAAAAAAAAAAAAGATGTGGTGTTCTTACAAGCTTACATAAATATTTATTAAATACTTTTTGGGGGGATGCACCAAAGGTTTTTTTTTTTTTTTCTTTTGATATTTTCTTAATACCTCAGACCTGTTGAAAAAAAAAATTTAAAAAGACAGAAGAAAGACTCAAACCAACAACAACTTCAAGCCAACTTCGGAGGCTCTCAAAGTCACTCCCAGAAATCTGTGACTGGCAGGGTTTGCCACAAAGGGTCTGGTCGTTCCTTTAGTTTGCTCTATTTTTGTCGTTCTAGTTTCCATTTTAGGAGTGGGGGGAGGGAGAAATAATGCTATATAAATATTATGCAAAAACAAAAAAAAAAAAAAGGAAAAAAAGAAAAAAAATCTAGTTTTCTTTAGCTCAGAAACTGATATTTTTACGTCAGCCATATGTATTTTGTTTAAAGAAAATAAAGAAATCTCGAGTCCCGCCACTGCGTGAGGGCAGTTGCAAGGGACACTTTAATTAATTCCGTGGATTAATTAATTCAGCCATCGGATGCCAGTCAGCTTCCTTTTCTCTGAGCAGCCATCTTTCTACTAGACGTGAGTTGGATGACACAAATGGGGTTTTTTTATATAAATATCTATAAATTATGTTGGTGTATGGCTGGTTGCTTCAAGTATAAATGTTTCTTGTGCAGATTTCCTGTAAATTTTTTCTTTTTCTTTGGGTTAAGTTTCAGTGATATCCTGGCAGCAGCTGACTCTTGGCTTAAGTCACTGAGGACATTACACACAAAACAAACAAAAAAAAAAGAGATTTGGGGGAGATTGGTGCTCCAAGAAAAAAAAAAAGAAAAAAAATAAGGCATGGTCGGCGGCACGGACTTTTTTGGGGACTCTTCTGCAACATGCCTTGACTAGGGGGAGATATAAATATATAAATATAATTATATATTATTATGAATAATTTCTGGGGGGTGGTTTTTTTTTGTTTTTTTTTTTTTGCTTTGTTTGAACTGCCACGAGTGCGCCGCACGGAGCAGGGGAAGGGACAGCGCCGTGCCCCCCTCGCCAGGAAGCCAAGTCACCCCCTCCCCTCCTCTCTGTGATCCGCCTTCGACCTGCCTTGGAATGCTTTGTTATTAAAACGCTCTGAACATCCTCCTGCATCCCGTTCTTGATCCCAGCAGGGGCCCCTTTGCTGGCGGATTTTCGGTGGATATTTTTTTTTTTTTTTTTCTCCCGTGGAAATTGGCGGATTTGGTACCAAAGACATCCCACCGCGGCCTGTGTGCGGGGTTTTTGCTGGCCAGGCAGCTCTTTTGAGGCGTTTTCCTGCTGAGGTTTTTTTTTATGATTTGCACAGGGAGAGAAGGGTGTGGGGAGGGGGTTTAATTAAGTTCGTTTTTTTTTTTTTCCTTCCCAAAGGTTTGTTGGTTTTTTAGGTTTTTTTTTTGTTTGTTTTTTTGGGGGGTGTTTTTTTTGGGTTTTTTTGGTTTTTTTTTTCCGTGCAATAAAGCTTCCGAGTGAAATTTTTTTCCCGCCCGATCTCAAGAAGGGAATGAACTAAAACCGCATTTTTAGCATGGGCGGCCCTCAGGGCTTTTTCCTTTTTCTGAACCCTAGAGGGCTCAGCTCCTCTCTGAGGGTGACCTGAGGGGACAGCTGGAGAAAATAAACCCATCCCAAATGCAGGAGGGCATCTCTGAGGTGCCACTGCCATCTCCTGTCACCACCCTGAGTCCCCAGCAGGTTTTTGTCCCTCTGAGGGGACACCTGGGCCTGCATGGCTTCTGCTCTGTGCCCAACCCCAAAACACCCTCCTGCCACCCCCAGATTTCCCCTCGGGGCACAAGGGAGATCCTGTGCTCCTTTTCCTGCTCCTTTTCCATCCAAACGGGGGGATTTTGGCACCTCTTCCTCTCCAGCATCATCCTCCCTCCTCACCCTGACTCTCCCCCTGCTCCCCAAATCCCCCAGTTTTCATCCAGCAAAGCCCATGGCTAAAACTGCCTTTAGTTTATTTCCTCCCCTTCAATAAATATATATATATATACAGTCTGAACTCAACATTTATGTGTGTGTATATATATTTATCCAACGCTCTCACAAAACAAAACTTTCTTTTGAAGAGGGCACGTGGAGCTGAGTTTTTTCTTTTTTTTTTTTTTTTTTTTCCAGTAACTCAGTATAATAAGCACTGGTATTTTTGTATAAAAAATGGGAGAGAGAAAAAAAAGGCAAAAAAAAAAACCAACCAAAATACAAAACAAAAGACTGAATATTATGTGGTATGCATGACATTAAAAAACAAAACAATGGTGGTTTCAAAGCAATATGTACCCTGGTGTGTTTGCCATATCCTAGAGTCCAGCTTAAAGTGCACCTGATCTGTATTGCATTTTGATATTAATCTCTATGTACAATGTTTTGCATGTAATTTATATGGATCTTGGGAGAAAAAAAAAAAAAAAAAGAATCTGAATGAATTGTCCGTTGGCTTCTTCTGAGAAAACAGACTCCAAGCAGAGATAATACTCCAAAGTGGAAGCAGCAGAGTGGTTGAGGGGTGGGAAAAGGGGGTGCAGTAAAAATAAAAATGAAGAGGGAGAAGGGGAACGGTTTGGAATCAATAAAGCTTTGGCTGTTGAGCAGAAACAATGCGAGTGCATCCAGAGAATAAAATGTGCCCACGTGTAACTGTGCCGTCCTCCGTGTGTCCGGCAGCTCGGGGAATCTGTCCCAAACCCTCCCCGAGGAACGGCTCCATCCCGCTGGGGTGGAAGGAGGGATGGGGATCCAACCAAACTCCTCTCAGTGTGGGGTTTCTGTCACTTCTTCTTCCACCTCCCCCAGGCAAAGTCCCCAAATTGCTGCCAAATGCCACCAAAACGGTGCTGTTGGGCCGTGAGGGGCTGCCCTGGATCAGGGAAATCCCTTTTCCCGTTCCCAGAGCCATACTGCTGAGGTGATCCTTGGTGGAGTTGAGATCTCCATGGGATCAGCTTAAGCCATATTCTGCTTCCACACCCGAGAGTCCTTTCCTTCCAAAGAGGAATTTTGTCCAGAAAAGAAGAGAAATGGGAAATAAAAGCAACCAGCCCCTTAAATCCTCTCATTCCCACTTAAATCCTCTCATTCCCAAGCATTGATTGCACTGGAGCTGTTTTTTATGGAGAAGCAGCATCTTCTCTCCTAGTCTTCAATACCCCAGGGCCATGACGAGAAAATCCCAGTGCGTTGAAAGAAAATTCAATCCCAAATATCTCCAAGTTGATCCTTGGAGCTGATTCCAAGGGACAGGAATGGGGTGTAAACATTGTTGTTCAGTGTCACCCTCTCCTCTTCCCTGCTTTCCCAGAGAGGTGGCCATGCCCACAGCTCTTAAATAAACATAACAGCCACAATCCCTTTTTTTTTTTTTTTTCTTGGTAAACATAGTCCAGGCTGGATGCCAAAAAGAAAAAACCAAAAAAGGGCTGGGAGCTGAAAATATCTTCCAGTTTGGAATTTGTATCACTGAGGCGGCGTGAGGGAGGGGATGGCACCTCAGGGGCAGGGGGGCTTTGGCAGGGAATGGGGACCATTCTTGGGACATCGAGAGGAATTTCCTCATGGAAAGGGTGGCCAGGCTTTGGAAAGGGCTGCCCAGGGAGGTTTGGAGTCCTTCCCATCTCTGGAGGTGACAAGGAAGGACTGGACGTGGCACTGAGGGCTCTGGGGGATCGGGAACAGGTTGATCACCCTGGAG
>JANPWX010025055.1:0-15265 GCA_024734555.1 Trochalopteron elliotii
CTCCTCTGCTCTGTCCCCTCAGCCTCCTCTGCTCTGTCCCCTCGGCCTTCACCAGCAGTGGTGTGGTGGCACAAGAGCCAGCCTGTAACAGTGTGTCTTTTTGGGGTGCAGCCACAGCCCTTCCAGATCCCAGTCTGCCTCTCCAGCAGAGAAACTGCTTGAGAACTGCTCAGGGGGCAATTCAAGCTCACACAGCCACACACACGTTACAAGGCTGGCTCAGCAGAGGGGCAGAAGGCTCCCAGCCCAAATCGATTTTCAGCAAGTGTTTATTTTGGTGTGCTGAAGGTGAATTCAGAGCCAGAGAGGAGGAGCATGTGTTTTTTCTCAGTTATACAGGGTCTCAGGTTTGTGGGTGGCACAGGGGGCAGGGCAGGGGACAAGTGACCACAGGGAAGAGAGGAACAGGACACCAGGCCCCATGTCCAGTGGGGAAACAGGGAAAGGGGATGCCATGGGGTGGGTGATGGACTTGCCAAACCCAGAGAGAAGATTGCACAGTGTCTGCAGGGGTCCATGGGGGAGAAGCCTTCTTTACACCTGGGATATCTTTAATCTTCACTTTTCCAAGGAAGGGCAGATGGAAATTCCTTTAATGGCACGAGGGACTCCACACCAGCCAAGGGTTGTGTGGAGCTCAGAGCGAGCTGAGCTGGTGGGAGGTGTCCCTGTGCACAAATCTGGGTGGGGTTTAAATCCCTGCCAGACTAAAATGTCCTGGGGTTCTGTGGTTTGGGGGATAGAGTGCGTTGGGAGGGGGATCTGGTGGGTCATGGAGTTCCTGGCCTGGGTGTGAGGTCCTTGCTCCTAAAATTCCCAGCCTGGATCTGGAGTCCTTGCTCCTCTTGTACTCCCAGGAAAGAGAGAAAAGTGTGGCCCGAGGGGACCTTTCCACACCCTTGGAGCTGCCCAGGGTGTGACTCTTGTCTCCTGTGCCACAGATCATCATCGTGGAGTTTGGTGGGAAGCCCTTCAGCTGCTCCGGGCTCACCCTGAGCCAGTGGTTCTGGTGCATCTTCATCGGAGTGGGAGAGCTCCTGTGGGGCCAGGTAAGGCCCAATCCCAAAATCCTGCCCCATCCCAAAGTCTTTGCATCCCTGTCCATGTTTTCCCTGGTTTTTCTCCAGGGCAGCTCTTTAGGGAGGTGTTTAGGAAGGGGCTGATGCCCCACCCCACCCCAGCAGTGAGGAGAGGAGGTCACTCATCCCCTCCTCATTCCCCCCCTGCTGCAGAGGGACTCACCCAGCAGTGACAGTGACATCCCCACCAGGTCCTGGCAGGGGACATGAAAAGATCACACTGACACCTTCAGGCTGTGAGACGAGAAAGAAGAAAGTTTATTTTGGGTTTAGGGTTTAAATAGGGTTTGGACTTTGACCAGCGATTGGGGGATGAGGTTGACACCTCTCTGACCCCACTGGTCAAGCCAGAAGTCCATCACAGAGAGAAATGCAAAAACAATCTACTTTGTTCATGTTACAATCCATGAGAAAGCTCCAATCCAAAAATGTAAACATCAGAAGGCTGAAAAAAAATCAGGGTGACATTCCCAGCAGCTCCCTGGGACTGGTGGCACTGCCAGGACCTTGGTGTAACACCCCTGAATGTCCCCAGCTGATCTGCACCGTGCCAACGAGCCACCTGAAGTTCCTGAAGGAAGCTGGGCACGGCATCAGCAAGGAGGAGATCCCCGAGGAGGAGCTGCCCGAGGATGTGGACGAGATCGACCACGCCGAGATGGAGCTGAGGAGGGGGCAGATCCTCTGGTTCCGGGGGCTCAACAGGATCCAGACCCAGGTACCCAGGGCCAGCAGGGACGGGGGGGCTCTGCCTTCTCTGCCTCCTCCTGTCTCTCACTCTCCAGGGGCTCTGTCTGTGCCCAGGTGATGGCTGCTGTTTGGAGGGTGTCGTCACCTCCCAGCCCAGGCACCTCCACTGCCTGTGTCTTTCCAGAGAAGCAGAAAAATCTGGATTTTTTTGGGACAGCTGGGGGCTGGGAGGGAGGTTGTCCTGCTGCAGACACTGTCCTGCTGCAGACACTGTCCTGCTGGTCAGCAGGAGGCTGGACGTGCCACTGATGGTCACCTCAGCAGCACAGGAGGCTGTGAGGGGTCCAGGGAGCCCCCCCAGGCTGTGCTGTGCTGCTGCTGGGATGCTGTTCCCAGTGGGAATGTGCCCAGCACGAGGCCCTTGCTGGCTGTGCCACCCCTCTGTGCCAGCTCCACACTTGGAGCTCTTGGCCCCACGGCACAGAAAGGGGAGAAAATCCCTCAATCTGCTTTTTCCATCTGTTGGTTTTCCCTTAACTTGTTTTCCCTGATTTTTGCCTTTTCCCCCACCCCCAGAAGGGTGGGTTTTTTTGCTCCCACCAAGCAGGGAGAGCTCTGTGCCCCTCACTTTCCCTGGAGGCCAGGGCAGAGCTGTCCCACGGAGGGAAGTCCTGGTGTCCCCAAGCATGAAGAGCTGGGACAAAGGCACGAAGGGTCACTTTTGTTCCTCCTCCTTTCTGTCCCTGTGACAAACAAACAGCCCGGGGACAGGGGCTGGGGCAGAGTTAACTTTTCCTTCCCTGTGAGCTGTCACCTCGATGGCTCCAAGGTGCAGCCCAGTCTCGATTCCTGGCTGGCTGTGAGCACTGAGGGGCTTTTTGTGGGGGTAACCAGTGCTTCACTCACATGGACAACGTGCTGGGAGCTTCCAGGATCTTCTGGAAGTGGCCCAGATGGAAATCTGGGAGCTCTGAAGGGCTGCAGTGCCAGAGGTGCCCCTGGAGCTTCCCAGGTGTTTCCCTGTGGTGGAGCTGAGCTGAGCTCTTGCCACGTGAGAAATGCTCCTGGCTGCTGGAGCCTCTTCAGGGAACTGAGCATTGGGGGGCTCCTGTCCCCACTTGGGGTGTCTGAAAAGGGCACAGGGCTCTTCCCCCCATGCCAGGGGAAAAGAGGGACATCAGAGTGGGGGCAGGAGCTGAGCCATGTATGAAACACCTCCACAGCCAGAGCTGGGGCTGGAGGAGGTGTCCAAAAAGTGCCACAGGGCTGGCATGACCCAGCCACAACGTGCCCAGGAAGCCACGGTGGGCCCTGGATGCTGCTCAGTTCCACAAACCTTGGGACACAACACCCACAGGGCAACCATGATGCATCCCCAGCAGCCCTGAGGTTTGGGAGAAGGGCTGCAGCACCTCCTGCAGCCACAGGAGAGCTCGTGGAGCATCCCCAAAGCGGCCCCACAGGGCTGGGGGCACCAGGAGCCCTTTCCCACCAGGAGCCCTTTCCCACCAGCTGCCCACTCACACCTCTGCCCACCCTCTCTGTCTCTATCTCTGCTCCTCCTGCAGATTTTCAGGATCACCCCCCCCCCCCCGGGTTTTTTCCTCTGCGCCCCCGCCCCCCCCCACACCCTTTTTTTCCCGGGGGGGGGGGGGGACCACCCCTGCTCCCCTCTCTCTCTCTGCCCTGGGAGGGGCAGAGCTCTCTCTGCCCCCCCCCCAGCACCACCAACAAAACCCCCACGTGGGTTTTCGGGGAGCGTGGGGTGGTGAGGGGGGTACCTCCCTCCTCTTTTCCTCCTCTTCCTCGCCTCTCCATCCTCCTCCTTTCCTTGCTGTCTGTGTGTCTGCCCGGCCTCCCTGCTCCCCTGTCCCTTCCCTGTCCCTGGCCGGGCGTCGCTATCTCACTCTCTGGTTCTTTGCAGATGGACGTAGTTTACACATTCCAGACCGGCGCCTCCTCTTTGCAGGGAGCCCTCAGGAGACAGCCTTCCATCGTGAGCCAGCACCACGATGTAAAAAATGTTTCTAGCCCAACCCATGTAGCTCTTTCCTCCGTCAATTCCACTCCCACCACTTCTGCTGTTGCTGCTGCTGCTGCATCTCCTCCTGCGGGCAGTGAGTGATGGTCTATTACAATGCATGACTTCTAATAACCACAGAGAGCACCTGCACCCACCTAACCCTGCCTGTTCTCTCTCCCTCTCAAGCCTCGACTCGCACACTCAGTCCCCAAACCTGAAGGATGGGGCGGGGAACCGTTCAAAAAAAAAAAAACAAAACCCAGTTTTTTATGCTGTTAACGAAGTTACCAACCTTTCTGGTCCTTTTTTCCCCCCCCAGTTCCTTGTTGCTTCCTCCAGTTTTACCTCTCCTCCTCCTTTGCAGGGCTGCTGTTTGAGCCCACCCCTCCTGAGGGCGGGCACAAAATTGGCGGTTCTTCCTCAAAAAAACCCCTCGAGTTCACGAGCATTGCTGGGAGAAGGGCAAGGCTGAGCCCAAATCCTGCTGGTTCTTCCCACTGCCCGGCCCTGGCACACCCCAGGGATGGGCAGAGGCCTGGCTTGGAATCTCTTTTGGAGGCAGAGTGGCCGCTGGGACTGTCCCCAGGGCTGGCTGAGCCACGGGGAGGAGAGGGACAAGCAGGATTTGCTCCTGCCGTGGGTGCTGCCTGTGGGACAGCCCTGCCCCTGGCTCAGCTGGTGACACCTCGGGGCTGCTGTCCCCTTCTCTGTCCCCACCTGGGGACTTGCATGGCCTGGGGACAAAGCTGAGCCATCCCCTGTGCTGCCCTGGGGACATCCCTGGGGGGCTCTGTGGGGACATCCCCAGGGCTCTGCTGGTGCCCAGGGCAGCCAGAGGATCCTCAGTGCCCACCTTGCTCTGCACACTCTGGATCTTGGGGTGTGCAGGCACTGCTCTGCATGGAAACGGGCATGGAAACCAATTCCTGCTGGATCCCAGTGGGAATTCTGGATCTGGCACTGGGTTTTCAGACCCTAAAACAGGCCCTGTCTGGTGCAGAGCTTCTCTGTGGGCAGCATCATGGGCTTTTCTTCCCATGCTGGATCCCAGGATGGCAGACACTGCTCTGCGTGGAAATGGGCATGGGAAACAATTCCTGCTGGATCCCAGTGGGAATTTTGGATCCTGGGTCTGCCACTGGGTTTTCAGACCCTAAAAAAAGGCCCTGTCTGTGCTCATCATGGGCTTTTCTGCCCACGCTGGATCCCGGGGTGTGCAGACACTGCTCTGCATGGAAACGGGCATGGGAACCAATTCCTGCTGGATCCCAGTGGGAATTCTGGATCCTGGATCTGCCACTGGGTTTTCAGACCCTAAAAAAGCCCTCTCTGTGTTCATAGTGGGCTGCTTTGCCCACGCTGGATCCCAGGGTGTGCAGACACACAACTGTGCATGGTAACAGGCATGGAAACCTCATTCCTGCTGGATATCAATGGGAATGCTGGACCCTGGGTTTCCAGACCCGCTCAGAAAAGGCCCTGTGTGATGTCAAGCCCCTCTGTGTGTTGGTTGTTGGGGCTGGTGAGCACGTGGCACTGGGTTCTGTCTGCAGGCTGGGAGCAGGGAATGTGTCTCTGCTGGATAATTGGCTTTTTTATTGCACAGTCACTTATCCCCGTTCTCCTCTGATTAGAGAAATACCCTCGGTGACTTTCTGGAGAGCTTTCAGGCTCTGCTGTTTATGCACTGTGGGGGAGGAGAGAGAATTTGGGATAATTTTGTTTTCCCTCTGTTTAGCTGACTCTGAGGCTGGCAGCTGATTGAGTTTAACCCCAGCGATTCTGGAGCAGCCACAGCTGCCTCCTGCATCTGGGAAAACCTCCAGGATTTTTCTAATGGGATAAAATCTGCTTAGAGGGGCTCAGAGCAGAGGACTTGGAGGGTGGGGGTGGGGAATGAGACCAAAATGCAGCTTTTTTGCAGTCTGTGGATCCATGCTTTCCCCATTTTTGCAGCGAGGGGCTAGAAAACTCGTGCAAACTTCACCAGGAGCTAACCCCGGGTCTCCAAACCTTCCTGCTGTTTCCTTGCCTGGATTTCTCTCGTTTCCCTCTGCTGCTTCCCTCTGTCCCAAAGCTCCTCTTCCCTCCACGCAGATCCGTGGTTGTCCCTCTCCCGTGGATGAGTTTTTCCAGGGCTGGACCAGCTGTGTCCCTCCTGGAATTGCTGGAGAGGTCTCAGGAATGATGTTCAGGTTTTTCAGGAATTCTGCCCCGGGATCCAGGGAGGTGGGCAGAGCCAGGGGATGTAATTCCCGCCCAGCACGTGGAGGTTTCACGTTTCACGGCAATGAATTCCAAGCATTTGGAGGTTGCATTTTGAAGTTTCCAGGTGGAGAGGAGGCGGGAGCCGGGCCGTGGGAGGGAGGGAGAGAGGGAGGGAGGGGCGGCTCCAGCCTGGAATTCAGCTTTGCCTGGCTCATTGAGAACACATTTCCTCCCTGTTCCCTTCCTTTGACGAGGGAACAGCTGAATTCATCTCGCAGCAGGCGATGGAGAAAGGAGGAAAAATCTGAGGGAAAGCTGCAGCAGGAGCTCCTCGAGGGGGCTGAGAGGGGCTGGGCAGGAAACTGAGCACAAATTCCTTGGAATTGCTCCAGGGGAGCCTTCTCTGCTGCTCCCAGCAGTGCTGGACAGATCTGCAGTGCTCTGCAGGTGATTCCTTGGGAGAGGAGATCTCCTGGTCCCACCTGAGCTCTGCTCCACAGGGCTGAGGCTTCTGTGGAGCTGCTCCTAAATCTGACTGAGCTTGTAGATGCCACCTCCTCTTGGCTCTGGCTGTCCCTGGGCTGTCCTTGGCCACCTCCTCGTGGCTCTGGCTGTCCCTGGGCTCCCCTTGGCTTGGTTGGATTCATTATCCTTGATCCAGTTGGTTTTTTAGGGGTCAGGACTTGCTATTCTCAAGTCGTTGGTGATGTGACAGATGATCAGCCCGAGGTGGCCTCGCTGGTGTCCCTTGTCCTGTGCATTCAGCTGAATTTATTTGTCATCAGTGCACAAATCCAACTCTCAATTGGTTCCCAGCTCCCTCAAATTCCCGTTTTTCCAGGCCAGTGGTGCTCCAGCTCTGGGGATACCCAGCCCAGGCTCATCCCCTTGGTGCTCCAGCTCTGGTGTGTGCCCTGCTCCCTGTGCAGGAGCTCCTGGGGCTGCTTCCAGCTGGGATGAGCTGAGCCCGTGCCAGGAAATTCCTCCTGATCCTGAGCCAGGTGCAAAAGGAACTTGGAAGGGCATCCCTGGTGAGAGGGGGCAGGGAGAACCTCCAGGGTTCCAGGTGCAAGGAAGGAATTCCCTGCTCTGGTTTTGTGGGATCAGAGATCCTCAGGAGGTGCTTGGCTGTGCTGGGGGGTGAGTTCCAGGAACAGCTGAAATAAGGGACAGTTTAAATAAAGGGAAAGCTGAAGTAAAGAGATATTTTAGCCCAGCCCATCTCACCAGGATTTGGGGTGAGGTTTCTGCTCCCCCACCACACCTGCAGCCCACAGAGGTGGCAGAATGCAGCTTCTGGTTTCCTTAGGGGAATTTCTGGATCATTCCCCCTCCAGCTCTGCTCTCTCCACTCCCTCAGCTGTGAGGATTCCCACAGGGATGCTGCTCCCTTGCCCCTTCTGTGGGATCTGTGGGTCTCCTCCCTTTTGTGCTGCAGTTTCAGCCACGGGGACACTGCAGGAGCAGGCAGGGGATGTTCCTCAGGGGTGGGGAGCAGGTGGGAGGCAGCTGAGGAGGAGCAAAGCTCCTTCCACAGGGCAGGAGACTGAGCACAACGACTCAAATTGCTCCAGGGAGTTTTCCCTGCTGCTCCCAGGGGTGCTGGATAAATCTCCAGGGGTCTGGGGGTGATTCTGTGGGAGGGGAGATCTCCTGGTCCCACAGGAGCTCTGCCCCACAGAACTGAGGCTTCTGTGGCTTCCCTAAAACCCCAGCAGAGCTGGGATGTGACACTTGTCACCCACCTGAGCTGAAATCTGTGAGCTGGAAGGGTTTGAGGCTGGAATTGCAGAGGATCTGGAGGGAGCAGGGGATCCACTGGCAGCCACCAGAGCTCTCTTAGTGCAGTGGAGGTGGCAGAGCCATCCCTGGTGCTCCAAACCAGGCTCTGTATCTCCTGCTTGAGCCTGGATTTCAGTGGAGCTGCCTCGGGAGGGTTTCCTCTGTGTGGCTGGAATTCCTTTAAAATACCCAACGGAATCTGAGTTGGTTCCCAGCTCCATCAAATTCCCATTTTTCCAGATCCAGTGGAACTACCTTTGGAAACCAGTGGGTCTCCTGCAGGTGCAGGGAAGCATCCAGAGCTCCAGCAGTGTGGGGGAAACCCACCCAGACCTGGATGTTCACCTGGATCCAGTTCCCTCCTCACAGCACCCACCTGGAACTCGTGCTTCCCACGGGCTCCAAAAAACCTGGAGACACTTTTGGGAACCCCCCAATTCCTCTCCAGAGGTGTAGGAACGACCCTGCCCAACCCCACCCAGGGCTCCCACAATAGTTTCCCCCTGCTGTTTGCCTAACCCACCTCCTTTTGGAGCCGTAGTTCCCCCCACCTCGTTGTCCTCGTGTCCGTCCATGAGCACACACACACAACACACACACTCAGACTTAACGAGCAGCTAATTAACACATTATTGGCTTTCCGTCCATCCAGCCTGGTGGTGTTGGGGTGGTGGTTTTGAGTCGTCCCGTGTCTTTTCTTGCAGCTTCTGAGGCCGGTGGGTCCCCACCACCCCCTCTTAGTGCCTGACTCTGACCCCAAGTTCACCGTAGATGTCTCATTTTTTTCTTTTTTTTTTGACCGTGGGTGTTCTTTCTTTTTTTTTTTTTTTTTTTTTTTTTTTGTTCAGTGGTGGTTTTGTTGCCTGTGGTCGTGCTGTTTTGTTGGTTTATTTTTGTTCCATGGTTGTCCTTTCATCATTTTTTATTTTCATTTCTTCCCTCGAGCCCCTGCCCTCCGGCAGCCCGACTGACCCCTGTTTTTTCTTCCCCTCGCCTCCCCGCCGCCGCCCAGATCAAAGTGGTGAATGCGTTCCGTAGCTCCCTGTACGAAGGCCTCGAGAAACCCGAATCCAGAAGCTCCATCCATAACTTCATGACTCACCCGGAATTCATCCTGGAGGAAGACGAGCCTCGGACACCATTCCTTGACGGCGCCGAGGACGAGCCCGAGCCCGACGGACTCCAAAAGCGAGGTGGGGGCGGCCCGGCGGGCTCAGGAAACACAAACAACAACGCCGTGGACAGCGAGTTCAGCTTCCCCGAGCCCGGGAGCCCCTTCCACAGCCTGGAGACGTCTGTTTGACCTTAAGACTTTTGGAATTCCCCCTCCTCCTCCTCCTCATCATCATCATCCTCCTCCTCGTTCAGCTCGGCGCTGTGTGGTCCCGGCACCAGTGACTGATCACACGCTCCGTGTCAAACTGCTCATGCCTGTATCATCATCGGGGTTTTGTTGGGGTTTGTTTTTTTTTTTTGGTGGGGAAAAGGGGGTGGGTGTTTATCTGTTTTTTCGTTTTCATTTTGGTGGTTTTTTTGTTTTTTTTTTTTTACCATTCTTTAGCAGTGGGAACCAGAGTACCACCACGCTGGGTGTTGGGAGAGAGGCTAAGCCAAAAAAACAAACAAACAAACAACAGCAACAACAAAAAATTGTGCATCTCCATCCCTGATTTTCTGTGGTACTCACCCAGGGGAAGCTGCCAGGTTCTTTGCTCTACAAGAGTTGGGCTCCAGGCACCTGGAGCCAGGGGGTTTTCACTTTGGAAAAATGCATGTTCCAAGGAAATTCAAATTGTTGTAGTCTTACACGCCCTCAGCCTGAAGGCTGGGGGTGCACTTGTGACTTGATTTTATTTTAATTTTTTTTTTTTGGTGGGTTTTTTTTTTCCACTCGTGGTTTTTAGGGGTTTTTTTCTTTTAATGTTGGGGTTTGCTCTTTGCTTGTGGGATTTGCCCCCCCCGTACCCAGTGGGAAGTGGGGAGAGGCAGTCACCACTCCAGTGTGAAAATTAAGGAATAAACTCAAAACTCCCAGCCAGGGGAAGGTGTTTACTCCAAGGTTGAGAGATCTAGGGATGCCCACCAGTCTTCCACCTTTGAAAAATGGTACCTGGGCTTTTTCCAGCTCCACCTCTGCGTGTGCCCACACGTTTCTCTCTCTCTGTTTCCAGACTGGGAGATGGGAAATGAAGGTGGCTTGGCTCTTAACCTTGCTGGAGGGGAGAGATTCTGATTTTCCTGCCAAGGTGGAGGTGAAACTGCCAGGGGAAAAGGTGGAGAGAATCCCCCCAGTTGTGAGGGACGCAGCTTTTTCCTGAGGGATTTTAGAAAAGGCCTCTCTGCTGCTCTTGCTCGGGGGGGAAACTCTTGCTGAGTGGATTTTTTGCAGCTCTCCCAGCTCCTGCCCTGCAGAACAGAGGGATTTTTGCCCTTTTTCTGTGCTCTCGGAGTGCCAGCACCCCTCAGCCTCGCAGTGCTGGCTCCAGGGAAGCGCTGAGGGATCCGGGAGGAGGCTCCAGCTGTGCCCAAAAGCCATGGGAGGCTGAGTGGAGAATCCTCAGGGCACAGCAGGGTCCTGAATCCTGGCAGGGATCAATCCAGCTCTCTCGTGATCCACTGGAAGGCAGGGAGGCCCGTGGATGATCCCAGATTTTCCTGGAGGTTTGGCTTGGAGGGCTGCAGGTCTTCCAGAGAAGGTGCTGCTGGAGGCTTGGCCTCACTTCGCTGCTTGTTTTTTGGGAGGTCACCTCTTCCCCTCGAGCCCTGCCTCACCTCCACCCCTGGGAATAATCCAGTGAGAGTCCCTGCCCTTGGGGTTGGCTCTGGATTGTCCCTCTGGCCACCCCTGGAGCAGGAGACAGGGCGTGTGGGCTTCTCCTCCTGCCTTGCTGTGACCTGGGGAAAGAATCTCTTGCCACCTCCCTCCTCTCCTCCATCCCCTCTGGCTGGCTTGGGAGCAAAGGGAACATGCTGGAATCACCTGCCCGAGGTCATTCCCATCCCTGGGGGAGCGCAGAGGATCCCATATTTTTATTTTTTTTTGGGGGGAGGGGTGGGGAAAGGCTGGCTGTGGCTGGGTTCTCCTCCCCCTTTTTCCCACCCCACCCCGTCAGGAACGCACAGCGGACTCTCCCGTGCCTTGTCCGAGCACTGCCTGCAGCACCTCCTGCCACGCCGGGGCCCAGATCTTTGCCAAGATGTTTTTTAAGTGTTCCTTAAAACCACAAAACACAAACCAAGTGTCTTCGCTTTGCCCTCCCCTCCCCTGGCGCCGCCTCGTCCTTCCCCGTGGGGTGGGAGGAGGAGGAGGAGGAGGAGGAGGAGGGAAGGACGAGCTCGTTCCTGCAGAGGAAATGTCCTTATCCCCCCCAAAAAAAAATCCCGAGTGTCCCACCCTGGTGCTGGCGAGCTGGGCTTTGTTCACTGCCAACAGCAAGAGGAAATTGCCACCACTGCCCGTCCCCAGTGCAAATTCAGTGTGTCCACCCCACGCCCGGCTCCTCCTTCCCTCCCTCCCCGGAGCAATAACCCAGGGGAGTGAGGGAATCGTGGGTTAAACACCAGGAAAAACCAACAAAGAAACAAGACAAAAAAAAAAAAAAAAACAACCCAAACAAGGGGTGGTTTTGGGGTTTTGGTTCTGTGCTAAAGGTGACGTTGCTTAAAAAAAAAAACAACTAAAAAAATATCACTTTTTCTATTTTAAATACTTTAAAAAAACAAAACAAAAAAAAAACCAAAAAAAAAAAAAAAGATGTGGTGTTCTTACAAGCTTACATAAATATTTATTAAATACTTTTTGGGGGGATGCACCAAAGGTTTTTTTTTTTTTTTCTTTTGATATTTTCTTAATACCTCAGACCTGTTGAAAAAAAAATTTAAAAAGACAGAAGAAAGACTCAAACCAACAACAACTTCAAGCCAACTTCGGAGGCTCTCAAAGTCACTCCCAGAAATCTGTGACTGGCAGGGTTTGCCACAAAGGGTCTGGTCGTTCCTTTAGTTTGCTCTATTTTTGTCGTTCTAGTTTCCATTTTAGGAGTGGGGGGAGGGAGAAATAATGCTATATAAATATTATGCAAAAACAAAAAAAAAAAAGGAAAAAAAGAAAAAAAATCTAGTTTTCTTTAGCTCAGAAACTGATATTTTTACGTCAGCCATATGTATTTTGTTTAAAGAAAATAAAGAAATCTCGAGTCCCGCCACTGCGTGAGGGCAGTTGCAAGGGACACTTTAATTAATTCCGTGGATTAATTAATTCAGCCATCGGATGCCAGTCAGCTTCCTTTCCTCTGAGCAGCCATCTTTCTACTAGACGTGAGTTGGATGACACAAATGGGGTTTTTTTATATAAATATCTATAAATTATGTTGGTGTGTGGCTGGTTGCTTCAAGTATAAATGTTTCTTGTGCAGATTTCCTGTAAATTTTTTCTTTTTCTTTGGGTTAAGTTTCAGTGATATCCTGGCAGCAGCTGACTCTTGGCTTAAGTCACTGAGGACATTACACACAAAACAAACAAAAAAAAAAGAGATTTGGGGGAGATTGGTGCTCCAAGGAAAAAAAAAAAGAAAAAAAAAATAAGGCATGGTCAGCGGCACGGACTTTTTTGGGGACTCTTCTGCAACATGCCTTGACTAGGGGGAGATATAAATATATAAATATAATTATATATTATTATGAATAATTTCTGGGGGGTGGTTTTTTTTTGTTTTTTTTTTTTTGCTTTGTTTGAACTGCCACGAGTGCGCCGCACGGAGCAGGGGAAGGGACAGCGCCGTGCCCCCCTCGCCAGGAAGCCAAGTCACCCCCTCCCCTCCTCTCTGTGATCCGCCTTCGACCTGCCTTGGAATGCTTTGTTATTAAAACGCTCTGAACATCCTCCTGCATCCCGTTCTTGATCCCAGCAGGGGCCCCTTTGCTGGCGGATTTTCGGTGGATATTTTTTTTTTTTTTTTCTCCCGTGGAAATTGGCGGATTTGGTACCAAAGACATCCCACCGCGGGCCTGTGTGCGGGGTTTTTGCTGGCCAGGCAGCTCTTTTGAGGCGTTTTCCTGCTGAGGTTTTTTTTTTTATGATTTGCACAGGGAGAGAAGGGTGTGGGGAGGGGGTTTAATTAAGTTCGTTTTTTTTTTTTTCCTTCCCAAAGGTTTGTTGGTTTTTTAGGTTTTTTTTTTGTTTGTTTTTTTGGGGGGTGTTTTTTTTGGGTTTTTTTGGTTTTTTTTTTCCGTGCAATAAAGCTTCCGAGTGAAATTTTTTTCCCGCCCGATCTCAAGAAGGGAATGAACTAAAACCGCATTTTTAGCATGGGCGGCCCTCAGGGCTTTTTCCTTTTTCTGAACCCTAGAGGGCTCAGCTCCTCTCTGAGGGTGACCTGAGGGGACAGCTGGAGAAAATAAACCCATCCCAAATGCAGGAGGGCATCTCTGAGGTGCCACTGCCATCTCCTGTCACCACCCTGAGTCCCCAGCAGGTTTTTGTCCCTCTGAGGGGACACCTGGGCCTGCATGGCTTCTGCTCTGTGCCCAACCCCAAAACACCCTCCTGCCACCCCCCAGATTTCCCCTCGGGGCACAAGGGAGATCCTGTGCTCCTTTTCCTGCTCCTTTTCCATCCAAACGGGGGGATTTTGGCACCTTTTCCTCTCCAGCATCATCCTCCCTCCTCACCCTGACTCTCCCCCTGCTCCCCAAATCCCCCAGTTTTCATCCAGCAAAGCCCATGGCTAAAACTGCCTTTAGTTTATTTCCTCCCCTTCAATAAATATATATATATATACAGTCTGAACTCAACATTTATGTGTGTGTATATATATTTATCCAACGCTCTCACAAAACAAAACTTTCTTTTGAAGAGGGCACGTGGAGCTGAGTTTTTTCTTTTTTTTTTTTTTTTTTTTCCAGTAACTCAGTATAATAAGCACTGGTATTTTTGTATAAAAAATGGGAGAGAGAAAAAAAGGCAAAAAAAAAAAACCAACCAAAATACAAAACAAAAGACTGAATATTATGTGGTATGCATGACATTAAAAAACAAAACAATGGTGGTTTCAAAGCAATATGTACCCTGGTGTGTTTGCCATATCCTAGAGTCCAGCTTAAAGTGCACCTGATCTGTATTGCATTTTGATATTAATCTCTATGTACAATGTTTTGCATGTAATTTATATGGATCTTGGGAGAAAAAAAAAAAAAAAAAAGAATCTGAATGAATTGTCCGTTGGCTTCTTCTGAGAAAACAGACTCCAAGCAGAGATAATACTCCAAAGTGGAAGCAGCAGAGTGGTTGAGGGGTGGGAAAAGGGGGTGCAGTAAAAATAAAAATGAAGAGGGAGAAGGGGAACGGTTTGGAATCAATAAAGCTTTGGCTGTTGAGCAGAAACAATGCGAGTGCATCCAGAGAATAAAATGTGCCCACGTGTAACTGTGCCGTCCTCCGTGTGTCCGGCAGCTCGGGGAATCTGTCCCAAACCCTCCCCGAGGAACGGCTCCATCCCGCTGGGGTGGAAGGAGGGATGGGGATCCAACCAAACTCCTCTCAGTGTGGGGTTTCTGTCACTTCTTCTTCCACCTCCCCCAGGCAAAGTCCCCAAATTGCTGCCAAATGCCACCAAAACGGTGCTGCTGGGCCGTGAGGGGCTGCCCTGGATCAGGGAAATCCCTTTTCCCGTTCCCAGAGCCATACTGCCGAGGTGATCCTTGGTGGAGTTGGGATCTCCATGGGATCAGCTTCAAGCCACGTTCTGCTTCCACACCCGAGAGTCCTTTCCTTCCAAAGAGGAATTTTGTCCAGAAAAGAAGAGAAATGGGAAATAAAAGCAACCAGCCCCTTAAATCCTCTCATTCCCACTTAAATCCTCTCATTCCCAAGCATTGATTGCACTGGAGCTGTTTTTTATGGAGAAGCAGCATCTTCTCTCCTAGTCTTCAATACCCCAGGGCCATGACGAGAAAATCCCAGTGCGTTGAAAGAAAATTCAATCCCAAATATCTCCAAGTTGATCCTTGGAGCTGATTCCGAGGGACAGGAATGGGGTGTAAACATTGTTGTTCAGTGTCACCCTCTCCTCTTCCCTGCTTTCCCAGAGAGGTGGCCATGCCCACAGCTCTTAAATAAACATAACAGCCACAATCCCTTTTTTTTTTTTTTTTTCTTGGTAAACATAGTCCGGGCTGGATGCCAAAAAGAAAAAACCAAAAAAGGGCTGGGAGCTGAAAATATCTTCCAGTTTGGAATTCGTATCCCTGAGGTGGCGTGAGGGAGGGGATGGCACCTCAGGGGCAGGGGGGCTTTGGCAGGGAATGGGGACCATTCTTGGGACATCGAGAGGAATTTCCGCATGGAAAGGGTGGCCAGGCTTTGGAAAGGGCTGCCCAGGGAGGTTTGGAGTCCTTCCCATCTCTGGAGGTGACAAGGAAGGACTGGACGTGGCACTGAAGGCTCTGGGGGATCGGGAACAGGTTGATCACCCTGGAGGGATTT
>JANPWX010025068.1:0-12483 GCA_024734555.1 Trochalopteron elliotii
GGGAGAAAAGCCCTGAAATGGGGTTTCTCTGCAGGCCAAACCCAAATGGTGCCTCCCCACAGCCAGTCCAGGAAAAGAACTTGCTCGGAGAAAAGTGGAAAAAATGATTTATTCAACAAACAAAGTGTCCACAAGCATAAAGAATGAATAACATGAAACAATAAAACCTTTTTCTGTTCCAAAGTGAGATGGCAAATTGAGAAAGTCCTTGCTGTGGGTGTAGCTTGGCTCTTATCAGTCTCTTATCAGTCCCTTATCAGTCCCTCCGGAGATCCAGGCCCTGGTGTGCCACAGGTGTGAGCTCCTCGGTGCTCCTCTGGTTTTTTCAGTCCAGAGCAGGTTTAAACAGCCCCAAGAAAAAGGGAAGAAACCAGTCCAGGGAGCTTCTCTGCCTCAGCTAGCTAAACTACCTAAAAACAAAAAAGATTTCTGTCCCATTGCTGTCCCTGCCTCAGCCGAGCACACCAGAGCAGGGATGCAGAGGAGTGAAAACTGTTTTTCAAAACAAACTTCCCACTTGTTCTTTCCTCCCTTCATTCTCAAAACCCTTCTGAAAGGCACAGAACTGAACATACAGCACACACAGGACAGACAACTGGGGATACAAGCAGCATAAAGTCACCTCAGGACGGGCTGGAGCTGTGCTTCCCCTTGGGATCCTCCTCCCTGCTTCTTTCCAGCCCTTTTTCCTCAAGGAGAAACATCAGCTCCTCTGGTTACTCCCGTGGAGGTGATGGAGCTCCACTCACCTTCTCTCCTTGCCCTGGAGCTGGGCTGGCAGCTTTAAGGAGCTACTGGATCAGAATTCATTTATTTTCCTAGTCTTAGCCCTGTTGAGGATGTTTCCTTATCCAGGAGATGTTGGGGAATGTTTTCTTGGCCAGGAGATGTTGAGGAATATTTCCTTATGCAGGAGATGTTGAGGAATATTTCCTTGGCCAGGAGATGTTGGGGAGTGTTTCCTTATCCAGGAGGTTTTGGGGAACATTTCCTCATCCAGGAGGTGTTGATGGATATTTCCTCATCCAGGAGATGTTCCTGGGTATTACCTCATCCAGGAGATATTGGGTAATATTTCTTTATCCAGGAGATGCTGGGGAATGTTTCCTTGGCCAGGAGATGCTGGGTAATATTTCCTTATCCAGGAAATGCTGGGGAGTGTTTCCTCATCCAGGAGATGCTGGGGAGTGTTTCCTCATCCAGGAGATACTGGGTAATATTTCCTTATCCAGGAGATGCTGGGGAATGTTTCCTTGGCCTGGAGGTATTGGTGGATGTTTCCTTATGCAGGAGCTGCAGCCCTTGGGATAAATCAGGCCCTGCTCCTCATTTCCCAGGGGGAATATTCCTCCCATTCAGGAAGGAGATTGATCCAGCACCGTGTTTGTTTTCCCAAGGGCCCAATTCCATCCTTGGCAGGTGGATAGGGTGGATTCTGCATGCATCAGGAGCTCTGGGAAGGATTCATTAAAACCAGATGGGGAATCACTGAGCAAAATCCTCCCCAGGACTCTCCATGCACCAGTGAGGATTTGGGAGCTCTTGGATTTCATTTCATTGCACCTGTCCCTTACAAACCCCACCTGCTGCTTCTCCTCCCTCTGGAGCTGGCCTGAGCCTGAGTTTTGGATCCTTTTGGAGCATTCCCGTGGGATGGAGCAGGCAGGGCTGGGCTGATCCCTGTTTTTCCTCCTCTCCCAGGTGATCTCCTGCCAGCGGACGGGATCCTGATCCAGGGCAATGACCTGAAAATAGACGAGAGCTCTCTGACTGGGGAGTCAGACCAGGTCAAGAAATCAATGGATAAAGACCCCATGCTGCTGTCAGGTGAGGGTTCTGGGATGAGTTTGGGCTGGGATGAGGGGGGCTGGGTGGGTCCTGGTCTCAGGGAGGTGCCCAAGGCCAGGCTGGATGGGGCTTGGAGCAAACTGGGATAGGGGAAGTTGTCCCTGCCTGTGCCAGGGGGTGAAATGCGTTGGGGTTGAAGGTCACTTCCAAACCAGACCAGTCTGGGATTCTGTGAGATGGGGATTGGGACTCTCACTGTGTCCCCATGACATTCCTGCTGTGCCCTTCCAAGCCAAAAACCAGTCTGGGATTCTGTGGGATGGGGACTGGGACTCTCACTGTGTCCCCATGGTGTTCCTGCCATGCCCCTCCAAGCCAAAAACCAGTCTGGGATTCTGTGGGGTGGGGATTGGGACTCTCACTGTGTCCCTGTGACATCCCTGCTGTGCCCTTCCAGGCCAGACCAGTCTGGGATTCTGTGGGGTGGGAATTGGGACTCTCACTGTGTCCCTGTGACATCCCTGCCGTGCCCTTCCAGGCCAGACCAGTCTGGAATTCTGTGGGGTGGGGGCTGGGACTCTCACTGTGTCCCCATGGCATTGCAGGTACCCACGTGATGGAGGGCTCGGGCAGGATGGTGGTGACTGCTGTGGGCATCAACTCCCAGACAGGGATCATCTTCACCCTCTTGGGAGCAGGAGAAGGTGATGAGGAGAAGAAAGTGAAGAAAGGTAAGGGAATGCCCTGAACCTGACTTTTCCTTCCTTTCTCCCTTTCCTGGGAATCATCCACAGGCTCCCCCCACATCAGGGTCAGCTCCCCTGGCCCAGGCAGGAACAGGGAGAGGTTGGGGGTCCCTCCCTGTCCCTTCCACCTGGTCCCCCTGTGCTCCCACACCTCTTTGGGACCCTTCTCCAGCTCCCTCCTCTCCACCCTGGAGCTGTGGGCTGGAGGATCAAGGATCCCATGGGAAGAGGGGCTGGTGGCAGCTCCCCCATGGTGCTTGTTGCCCACCCCACGGTGGTGGGAAGGTGAGTCCTGCGTGCCCACAGGGTGTTTTTATCCCATCCAAACCCTGGAGGACTTGGCTGAGGCTCTCCTGAGCATTCCCTGAGCTCCCAGGGGGAAAGGAGGGGATGGCAGGAGGCAGAGGAAGGGGGTGGCACAGCAGCCAGGCTGAGGCGTTCCCGTTGTCGTCGTGCTGGGACTTGAACACTTTCCCACCTCAGCTTTCACATCCAGCTGCTGATTCCCTGCTGGGGAAGCTTGGGAAGCTCTCTGATCCCCTGCCCAGCAGGTTTGGCCTCACCAGGATCAGGCTCTGGCAGCAGCACTAGGCTGGCACTGCTGGCTGCTCCATCATCCCCGTGCCAGGGAGCCCTTCCTGGGAGGCACTGCCAGGCAGGGAGAGGCTTCCCAAGCTGTGCTGGCTGCCAGCTCAGCTCTGTGTGTGTGTCCTGGCTTCCCCAGCTCTGGGATCCACCAGGATCTGGGAGCTGGGGAGCTCCTGGGTTTGGCTGACACCGTGGAGGTGGCAGGACAAGGGAGTGGCACTGGGAATGGCACTGCTGTGGGAGCCACCCAGTTCCTGGAGCTTTCCCAACCTTCGAGCTCGATGGATTTGGGAGCAGAGCAGGCCAGGGGGTGCCAGTGTCCCCACTGGAGCTGTGAGGTGACAAACTCACTGTCACTGGTTGTCAAACTGGTGTCAAACTCACTGAGGCTGGTTGAGGTCCAGCAGCCCTGGGCACCCCATGTGCCACCCTGACAGATTTTGGGGGTTCAGACCTCCCTGCTCTGGGTCTGCCCATGGTGTGGGACAAGTCTGTGCTTCCCACATGGATCTGATGGCAGCAGGAGGGAGGGACCTGGAGCTGCAGGAGGGTTTCTCCTCCTGAAAATCTGAGGCACCTCCAGCACCCTCAAGGCACTGCTGGTGCTGTGGGGGTGATTTCCAGGTGGGGAAAATTGGAATCTTTGGGAACAGGAAGGTTTCTCCTCCTCGTGGAGCTCTGTGGTTTCCCCTCCTGAAAATCTGAGGCAGCTCCAGCACTGTCAAGGCATTGCTGGCATTGTGGGGGTGATTTACAGGCGGGGAAAATCAGAATCTTTGGGTACAGGAGGGTTTCTCCTCCTGAAAATCTGCTCTGTGGAGCTCTGTGGTTTCTCCTCCTGAAAATCTGAGGCAGCTCCAGCACTCTCAAGGCACTGCTGGTGCTGTGGGGATGATTTCCAGATGGGGAAAATTGGAATCTTTGGGAACAGGAGGGTTTTCCCTCCTGAAAATCTGCTCTGTGGTTTCCCCTCCTGAAAATCTGAGGCACCTCCATCACCCTCAAGGCACTGCTGGTGCTGTGGGGGTGATTTCCAGGTGGGGAAAATCGGAATCTTTGGGAACGGGGTGCCCAGGGCAGCCCAGGAGTTGCAGAGCCTCGAGCTGTATGATGAAACCAAGGCTTGATGTCCAGAGAGTGACCACTGGAGTGGCCCCTGGGAGCATCCCCCCCAAGCTGGGTGGGGAACTGTGGCTCCGTGGTGCTCAGCCCTCCACCCTTTCTCTCTTTGAACAGGTAAAAAAAGCGGAGCCCCCGAAAACCGCAACAAAGGTAACGCCAGCCTCTCTCCATCCTTTGAAACCAGCACCACACTAACTTACCGAGCATTCCTCCTTCCTTCTTCCTTCTTCCTTCCTTCTCCTCATCAGTCTGTGCTCTTGGCTGCTCCGGCGGGACTCTCGCCTCGTTTTTCCAGGACAGGGTGCAAAGGTCCCGTGGCTGGTGGCCCTGGCACAGCCTCGTGGTGTCGTTGTAGGACGTGAAATAAACGTGGGAAACTCCAAATATTTCAGAAGGCAAAGAGCACAGATAAAAAAAGGCTTTCTTGTCTGATTCTTTTAGACAAAAAAAAAAAATTTTACTGCCTTTTGTAAGGTGTTCCCCATACAGACTTAACGTGGTTGGTGAATAGGAATGACACCTCTCTAATCCCACTAGAGAAATGGCAAAACACCACCTGGAGAAAGATTGTTTTGAGGAAGGAGAGTTGTTGGCCAGGATTGTTTTGAGAAGAGGCTTTCCTGAGAAATTTTTTCTTGGGAAAAGGTTAGCAGCTGCTAGCAGGATAAAAATCTCTCAGACACAGAAATATCAGGGCCCCACATTATGGTGTCCCCAGAACCCCAGCACGGGCTGGGCCTGCTGGTGGTGCCATGTTGGGATTACCTAAAAACAGAGGCCAGGCAAAAATAAGAGAATAAGAAACAGTTGCATTTATTTGAGGCCCTCCAGGTATATTTTGGGCAGACAAAGCCTCTCCCAGGGGTACACCCAAAAAAAATGGATGATGGGCCACGAGTTTTCACACTTTGATAAGTTTGGTCCATTTGCATATTGGGGGGGTTAATTTTTCAATTACAGCTTGAGGTAATGAAGTCATTTACCCCCCAGTTTGCTCCCCCTCAGCTCCGTTTTGTTTACCTTTCTCAGGGCCTGAGGCAGTGAGGTGTCCTTGATCCCCAGGCCTGGAGAGGTATTGTTGTGTCTGAGCAAAATGGGAAAAGCAGCAGCTCACACCGTGTGTGGAGTTTAGAGTTAACACACTAAAAAATTACAGGATTACAAATATATGAAAAATAGAAAAGCTGAAATCCTAAGGCATCACTGGGAGGCACCTTCCTGTTGTCCCAGCGTGGGGAAAAGCCATTTTTCAGGGGAGCACAGGGCTCTTCCAGCAGCACTTTTGGCAGAACATCCCTTCCTTAGGATAACTCCAGGAGTCACAGTGGGGATCTGGTGATCTAAAGCTCTCGTGCCCATCACACTCTGTCCCTGCTGGTGTTTGGGGCAGAGCTGGGGGTGCCCTCGTGGCATTCCTGGGATGAGCTCTCCCCCAGGGCCTGGCCCAGGGGACGCTTGCACCCTGTCCTGCCATGGCCTCGACTCCGTGAGCGTCTCCTCGCCAGTGTTTCTCACACTGTTCTTTGCAGGCTGTGGAGGAAGCCCCATTTCTGCACCTCTCTCTCCACCTCTCTCTCTGTTTCTCTCTCTTTCTCTCTCTTTCTCTCTCCTCTCAGCAGTTTGAGTCCGGGTGCTTTGTTGTGTCCGTGTCGGGTCTGTTGTCACCGTGGAGGTTCCTCTGTGGAGCTGCTCCGGGGTGGCCTCCAGCCCACGAGGGGACAGGTCCCGGGGTGGCCCTGGGGCCACTGCTGCTCCTCCAGCTCCAGCAGCTGAGGAGGAGCCTCTCTGGGGGGCTTCCCATCCCTCTGCAAAGCTTCCAGGCTTGGGTTTCCCTAGGGCAGCCTTCCAGCTGGATTAGCCCAATTTTAGGAACGGGAAGCCGGGCTGTCTGAGGTCCCAGAGGCGTGGTGGATGGCTCCAGGCTGGGATTCGAGGATTCCTGGCTTCCTGCTCTTCAATCTCCATCCCAATTTCTAACCCTTCCCCTCCATCTCACCCCCTGTCACTGCCCTGGCCGCAGGGCACCGCAGAGGTGGCACCAGGGGGAAATGGGGGACACTCATCGAGGGATTGGGGGGCACTGCAGCATCTCTGGGCTCATCCCAAAGCTCTCCCAGCCCGCTGCAAGCTTAGAGGCTGGAAGAGCCCCCAAAATCTGGCCTAGAGGGTTTCTTGCAGAGGTCACCTCACCATGTGCAGGGGGTAGATGACAGAAAACCACCCCTAGAGAGGTGGCAGGGCCCTGGGACACGGAGCTTCCATGTGCTGGGACGCGTGTGTGCTCGGGAGTGGTTCTTGTCCTGGGATTTCTCTTTCTGGCTCACTCTCTCTGCCACCACCACCATCCTCCTCCTCCTCCTCCGTGGTGTCCTCCAGGCTCCTCTGGGTCTCTCTCCTATTCACACGTGGTGTCTTTTTTTTTTTAACCCCCCCTCGGGCTGTAGCTAAAACTCAGGATGGTGTGGCCTTAGAGATCCAGCCCCTGAAGAGCCAGGAGGGGGTGGAAAACGAGGAGAAGGAGAAGAAGAAGGTGAAAGTGCCCAAGAAGGAGAAGTCGGTGCTGCAGGGGAAGCTCACACGCCTGGCAGTGCAGATTGGGAAGGCAGGTCAGTGACAGTGACACTGACCCCAGAGCTGGTGGGGAAGGGCTGTCCCTGTCCTCACTGACCCCAGAGCTGGTGGGGAAGGGCTGTCCCTGTCCCATGTGTCCCCACAGCTAGTGGGGCAGGGCTGTGCTTATTCCAGGTGACCCCAGAGCTGGTGTGGAAGGGCTGACCCTGTCCCCTGTGACCCCAGAGCTGGTGGGAGCAGTTGTCCTTGTCCCCTGTGTCCCCAGAACCGGTGGGGCAGAGCTGTCCCTCTCCCCAGTGACCCCAGAGCTTGTAGGGAAGGGCTGTCCCTGTCCCTTGTGACCCCAGAACTGCTGGGGCAGCGTTGTCCCTATGCCCAGTGATCCCAGAGCTGATGTGGAAGGGCTGACCCTGTCCCCTCTTGTCCCCTCACCTCATCCTTGTCCCAGTCCCCTGTGTCTGCAGGGCTGCTGGGGCAGGGTTGTCCCTGTCTCCTGTGACCCCAGAGATGGTGAGGAAGGGCTGTGCCTGTCCCCTGTGACCCCTCACTTTGTCCTTGTCCCAATCCCCTGTGCCCCCAGAGCTGCTGGGGCAGGGCTGTCCCTGTCCCCTGTGTCCCTTCACCTTGTCCTTGTCCCCAGAGCTGCTGGGGCAGGGCTGTCCCTGTCCCCTGTGACCCCAGAGAGAGTGAGGAAGGGCTGTGCCTGTCCCCTGTGTCCCTTCACCTTGACCTTGTCCCCAGAGCTGCTGGGGCAGGGCTGTCCCTGTCCCCTGTGACCCCAGAGAGAGTGAGGAAGAGCTGACCCTGTCCCCTGTGTCCCTTCACCTTGTCCCCGGAGCTGCTGGGGCAGGGCTGTCCCTGTCCCCTCACGTCCCCTGACCTCATCCTCCTCCCCAGGCCTGATCATGTCGGCCATCACCGTCATCATCTTGGTGCTCTACTTTGTCATCGACACCTTTGGGGTGCAGAAGCGGCCCTGGCTGGCCGAGTGCACCCCCATCTACATCCAGTACTTCGTCAAGTTCTTCATCATCGGGGTCACCGTGCTGGTGGTGGCTGTCCCCGAGGGGCTCCCGCTGGCTGTCACCATCTCCCTGGCCTACTCTGTCAAGGTGAGGTGTAGACCTGGTTTTATGCTTTAGATGTTTTGGTCTTCTGAAGTTCTTTTCCCCAGGGAATTTTCTGTAAACGAGAGAAGTGTTTTTGTAAACTGTACCTGTGGTTTCATTCTTTTTCCCTAGGAGGGACTTCTTGATGTCCCTCTGGTTTGACCAGTGTGGGTGAGGAGGTTTGTCTTTGTGTCACCAATTGAATTGGTCTGTGTGAAACAGTATAAAAGGGAGACACATCCCAAAAACAGAGAAGTCATTTTCAGCCTTCTGAAGTCAGAGTCTGTGTGGTTGTGGGGTACAACAGCTCCGTGAGGTCTGGGTGTGGCCTGAGGGGAGGCGAGGAGGGAATCCTGGCCACAGTAACCCCCTGCAGTGCTCTAGGGGTTGGTGTGGCTGGACAGTGCCCAGGCACAAAGGGACCTGGGGGTTCTGGTCAGCAGCCAGCTGGACATGAGCCAGCAGAGTGCCCAGGTGGCCAAGAGGGCCAGTAGCTCCTGCCCTGGATCAGGAATGGTGTGGCCAGCAGGAGCAGGGAGGTCATTGTGCCCCTGTACTCAGCACTGGGGGGGTCACACCTTGAGTGCTGTGTCCAGTTTAGGATGGACATGGAGTGCTGTGTCCAGTTTAGGATGGACATTGAGTGCTGTGTCCAGTTTAGGAAGGACATGGAGTGCTGTGTCCAGTTTAGGAAGGACATGGAGTGCTGTGTCCAGCTCTGTCCCCTCAGTTCAGGAAGGACATTGAGATGCTCAAACACATCCAGAGGAGGCACCGAGGCTGGTGAGGGGCTGGGAACACAAACCCTGTGAGAACGACTGAGGGAGCTGGGGTTGTTTATCCTGGAGAAAAGGAGACTCAGGGGTGACTTTATCACTCTACAACTCCCTGAAATGTGGCTGTGCTCAGGTGGGGTTGGTCTCTTTCCAGGCAGAACTGACAGAACAAGAGGACACAGCCTCAAGCTGCATCAAGGGAAATATAGGTTGGATATTAGGAAGAAGTTTTTCACTGAAAGAGTGATTAAATACTGGAATAGTCTGCGTGGGGAGGTGGTGGAGTCACCATCCCTGGATGTGTTTAAAAAGAAACTGGATGTGGCACTCGGTGCCATGGTTTAGTTGAGGTGTTGGGGCTGGGTTGGACTTGATGATCTTGAAGGTCTCTTCCAGCCTACACATTCTGTGATTCTGTGAATCCAAGCTCTCAGCCCTGACCTTCTCGGCCCTTGCAGAAAATGATGAAGGACAACAACCTGGTGAGGCACCTGGATGCCTGTGAGACCATGGGCAACGCCACGGCCATCTGCTCGGACAAGACGGGCACGCTGACCATGAACCGCATGACCGTGGTGCAGGCCTACGTGGGGGACACCCACTACCGCCAGATCCCCGACCCCGAGGCCATCCTGCCCAAAATCCTGGACCTCATCGTGCACGGCGTGGCCATCAACTCCGCCTACACCTCCAAAATCCTGGTGAGCTGCAGCTCCAAACCTCGTTGTTGTTGTTGTTGTCCATGCCCCATGTTCGGCGTCGCTTTTTCCGTCTGTCAGGTTTTTGGGGTGTCTTACTCTGCCCACACCTCCAAAATCCTGGTGAGCTGCAGCTCCAAACCTCGTTGTTGTTGTTGTCGTTGTTGTTGTTGTTGTCGTTGCTGTTGTTGTTGTCCACGCCCCACGTTCGACGTCTCTTTTTCCATCTGTCAGGTTTTTGGGGTGTCTTCGTTGAAGACTCTGGCAATGGGTGGTTGTAAAAGTGTTTCACTTCCACTCAGTAAAAGGGTTTCGTTTTCACCCATTTCTGTTTGCCAAATTTGGTGTGGTGGTTTGAGTGTTTACTCTCTTTTTTTTTTCCCCCATCTGTGAGGTAGGATCAGGAGAAGCAAAGTCCTTTATCACAGGGCTAAACCAGCCTCATGAAGGCCTCTCTCAAAACAGTCTTTCTCCAGGTGGTGTTTTTGCTGGTTTTTCTGTCCAGGAATCAAACTCAAGTCATGCTGAAAGCACCAAATCTCAACTACTAGACCACCAGGGAAAGGCTGTTTTGAGAAAGGCCAGTTGCCCGCCAAGATCGTTTGGAGAAGAAACTTTCTTGAGAAATTTTTCATTTGGGAAAAAGTTAGCAGCTGCTAGCAGGCTAAAATCCCTCAGGCCCACATCTGGCCATTAACAGAAGACACCAGCCCCCTCCTGCCTGGAGTTATGAGATAAAGAGAAACACTTCTTCAACAGATTGAATAGAATCCATGCCTTTGGTTAGATATTGCAACCCAAGACATCCTCATGTGGCCCTGACCTTTTTCCGCCTTCTGATGTTTGCATTTTTGTAGTGGGAGTTTCTCATGGGCTTTTAAGTAAACAAAAGTTTACTTAACAGGAAACTGTTCTCCCTGTTTACATTTCTCTCTGGAGGAGAGACAACTGATAGACTTCTGGTTTGACCAGTGTAGTTAGAGAGGTGTCAACCTCATTTGGAGGGGAGACAATTGATGGATTTCTGCTGTAGTTTGACCAGTGGAGTTGGAGAGGTGTCAACTTCGTTTGGAGCAGGGAAAATTGATGGACTTCTAGTTTGACCCAGTGTAGTTGGAGAAGTGTCAACCTCATTTGGAGGAGGGACAATTGATGGACTTCTAGTTTGACCAGTGTAGTTGAAGTGCCCACCTCGTTTGTCCAATCCCTGCTCATTGTCCAGAATCTATATAAATCAAGGTCAAAAATAAACTGCTCTCTTTATTGCCCTAACAGCTGACTGTGTGTGTGTGTGTGTGTGTGTCCTTCATTTCATGTCCTCTAACAACATCCTCACCTTTCTGGGCGCTCCCTGGGGGACTCATGCTCCAACATCCATGTTGTTTTTCCAGCCTCCGGAGAAGGAAGGGGGGCTGCCCCGGCAGGTGGGCAACAAGACCGAGTGTGCCCTGCTGGGCTTCGTGCTGGACCTGAAGCAGGACTACCAGGCCGTGCGCAACGAGGTGCCCGAGGAGAAGCTCTACAAGGTCTACACCTTCAACTCCGTGCGCAAGTCCATGAGCACCGTGCTGAGGAACGGCGGCGGCGGCGGCTTCCGCATGTACAGCAAGGGCGCCTCCGAGATCATCCTGAGGAAGTAAATCCCTGTCCTGATGGTCATCCCGTGGGATTGAGGGGGTCTGGCCGGCCCCACGGGGACAGGGGGGAGGTTGGGTGGTGCCTGACGGGGTTTTGGGGTGGGTTTGGGGAAGCTGTGGGAAGAGGGGGGTGTCCAGATGGGGTGGCAGGAATGTGGCGAGTGGTTTTTGGGGTGATTTTTGGGAAGGTTGGAGGGAGCTGTGGGGAAAGGAGGTATCCAGATGGGGTTCCAGGAATGTGCTGAGTGTTCTTTTGGGTGATTTTTGGGAAAGTTGCAGGGAGCTGTGGGAAAAGGGGGTGTCCAGATGGGGTGGCAGGAATGTGGCGAGTGGTTTTTGGGTGGGTTTGGGGAAGCTGGAGGAGGTTGTGGGGAAGGGGCTGTCCCAATGGGGTGGCGGGAATGTGCTGAGTGTTCTTTTGGGTGGTTTTTGGGAAGGTTGGAGGGAGCTGTGGGAAAAGGGGGTGTCCAGATGGGGTGCCAGGAATGTGGCGAGTGGTTTTTGGGTGGGTTTGGGGAAGCTGGAGGGGGTTGCGAGGAAGGGGATGTCCAGATAGGGTGGTGGGAATGTGGCAAGTGTTTTTTGGGTGGGTTTGGGAAAGTTGGAGGGAGTTGTGGAAAGTGGATGTGCCCCTTTTAGAGGTGAGGTGGCAGGAAGGTGCCGAGTGTTCTTTTGGGTGATTTTGGGAAAGTTGGAGGGAGTTGTGGAAGGGAGATGTGCCCCGTTTGTGGGTGGGGTGACAGGAATGTGCTGAGCGTTTTTTAGGTGGATTTGGGAAAGCTGTAAGGGGCTGTGAAAAAGGGGACAGCCCCTTTTTGCAGAGAGGATGACAGGAATGTGCCGAGTGGTTTTGGGTGGTTTTGGGAAGGTTGGAGGGAGTTGTGGAAGGGGAGTGTGCCCCTTTTGTGGATGGGGGAACAGCAATGTGCCAAGTGTTTTTTTGGTGCATTTGGGAAATCTGGAGGGGGCTGTGGAAGACGGGTGTGCCCCTTTTGTGGATGGGGTGGCAGGAATGTGTCGAGTGTTTTTTGGGTGGATTTGGGAAATCCGGAGGGATTTCTGTGAAAAAGGGGACAACCCCTTTCTGCAGAGGGGGTGACAGGAACGTGACACTGCCCTCAGGTGCACCAAGATCCTGGACAAGAACGGCGAGCCGCGGGTGTTCAAGGTGAAGGACAGGGACGAGATGGTGAAGAAGGTGATCGAGCCCATGGCCTGCCATGGCCTCAGGACCATCTGCCTGGCCTTCAGAGACTTCCCTGCGGGCGCTGAGCCCGACTGGGACAGCGAGAACGAGATCCTGTCTGACCTGACCTGCATCGCCGTGGTGGGGATTGAGGATCCCGTACGGCCCGAGGTGCCAAATCCCCCCTGTCCTGTGCTGTTCCCAGCCCTTTTCCTGCTGATCCCCTTAGGAATCCCATCCCTGATGTGCCCCCAGCTCCCTG
>JANPWX010025069.1:0-12501 GCA_024734555.1 Trochalopteron elliotii
GGGAGAAAAGCCCTGAAATGGGGTTTCTCTGCAGGCCAAACCCAAATGGTGCCTCCCCACAGCCAGTCCAGGAAAAGAACTTGCTCGGAGAAAAGTGGAAAAAATGATTTATTCAACAAACAAAGTGTCCACAAGCATAAAGAATGAATAACATGAAACAATAAAACCTTTTTCTGTTCCAAAGTGAGATGGCAAATTGAGAAAGTCCTTGCTGTGGGTGTAGCTTGGCTCTTATCAGTCTCTTATCAGTCCCTTATCAGTCCCTCCGGAGATCCAGGCCCTGGTGTGCCACAGGTGTGAGCTCCTCGGTGCTCCTCTGGTTTTTTCAGTCCAGAGCAGGTTTAAACAGCCCCAAGAAAAAGGGAAGAAACCAGTCCAGGGAGCTTCTCTGCCTCAGCTAGCTAAACTACCTAAAAACAAAAAAGATTTCTGTCCCATTGCTGTCCCTGCCTCAGCTGAGCACACCAGAGCAGGGATGCAGAGGAGTGAAAACTGTTTTTCAAAACAAACTTTCCACTTGTTCTTTCCTCCCTTCATTCTCAAAACTCTTCTGAAAGGCACAGAACTGAACATACAGCACACACAGGACAGACAACTGGGGATACAAGCAGCATAAAGTCACCTCAGGACGGGCTGGAGCTGTGCTTCCCCTTGGGATCCTCCTCCCTGCTTCTTTCCAGCCCTTTTTCCTCAAGGAGAAACATCAGCTCCTCTGGTTACTCCCGTGGAGGTGATGGAGCTCCACTCACCTTCTCTCCTTGCCCTGGAGCTGGGCTGGCAGCTTTAAGGAGCTACTGGATCAGAATTCATTTATTTTCCTAGTCTTAGCCCTGTTGAGGATGTTTCCTTATCCAGGAGATGTTGGGGAATGTTTTCTTGGCCAGGAGATGTTGAGGAATATTTCCTTATGCAGGAGATGTTGAGGAATATTTCCTTGGCCAGGAGATGTTGGGGAGTGTTTCCTTATCCAGGAGGTTTTGGGGAACATTTCCTCATCCAGGAGGTGTCGATGGATATTTCCTCACCCAGGAGATGTTCCTGGGTATTACCTCATCCAGGAGATATTGGGTAATATTTCTTTATCCAGGAGATGCTGGGGAATGTTTCCTTGGCCAGGAGATGCTGGGGAATGTTTCCTTGGCCTGGAGGTATTGGTGGATGTTTCCTTATGCAGGAGCTGCAGCCCTTGGGATAAATCAGGCCCTGCTCCTCATTTCCCAGGGGGAATATTCCTCCCATTCAGGAAGGAGATTGATCCAGCACCGTGTTTGTTTTCCCAAGGGCCCAATTCCAAGCTTGGCAGGTGGATAGGGTGGATTCTGCATGCATCAGGAGCTCTGGGAAGGATTCATTAAAACCAGATGGGGAATCACTGAGCAAAATCCTCCCCAGGACTCTCCATGCACCAGTGAGGATTTGGGAGCTCTTGAATTTCATTTCATTGCACCTGTCCCTTACAAACCCCACCTGCTGCTTCTCCTCCCTCTGGAGCTGGTCTGAGCCTGAGTTTTGGATCCTTTGGGAGCATTCCTGTGGGATGGAGCAGGCAGGGCTGGGCTGATCCCTGTTTTTCCTCCTCTCCCAGGTGATCTCCTGCCAGCGGACGGGATCCTGATCCAGGGCAATGACCTGAAAATAGACGAGAGCTCTCTGACTGGGGAGTCAGACCAGGTCAAGAAATCAATGGATAAAGACCCCATGCTGCTGTCAGGTGAGGGTTCTGGGATGAGTGTGGGCTGGGATGAGGGGGGCTGGGTGGGTCCTGGTCTCAGGGAGGTGCCCAAGGCCAGGCTGGATGGGGCTTGGAGCAAACTGGGATAGGGGAAGTTGTCCCTGCCTGTGCCAGGGGGTGAAATGCGTTGGGGTTGAAGGTCACTTCCAAACCAGACCAGTCTGGGATTCTGTGAGATGGGGACTAGAGCTCTCACTGTGTCCCCATGGTGTTCCTGCCATGCCCCTCCAAGCCAAAAACCAGTCTGGGATTCCGTGGGGTGGGAATTGGGACTCTCACTGTGTCCCTGTGACATCCCTGCTGTGCCCTTCCAAGCCAAAAACCAGTCTAGGATTCTGTGGGGTGGGAATTGGGACTCTCACTGTGTCCCTGTGACATCCCTGCTGTGCCCTTCCAGGCCAGACCAGTCTGGGATTCTGTGGGGTGGGGACTGGGACTCTCACTGTGTCCCCATGGCATTGCAGGTACCCACGTGATGGAGGGCTCGGGCAGGATGGTGGTGACTGCTGTGGGCATCAACTCCCAGACAGGGATCATCTTCACCCTCTTGGGAGCAGGAGAAGGTGATGAGGAGAAGAAAGTGAAGAAAGGTAAGGGAATGCCCTGAACCTGACTTTTCCTTCCTTTCTCCCTTTCCTGGGAATCATCCACAGGCTCCCCCCACATCAGGGTCAGCTCCCCTGGCCCAGGCAGGAACAGGGAGAGGTTGGGGGTCCCTCCCTGTCCCTTCCACCTGGTCCCCCTGTGCTCCCACACCTCTTTGGGACCCTTCTCCAGCTCCCTCCTCTCCACCCTGGAGCTGTGGGCTGGAGGATCAAGGATCCCATGGGAAGAGGGGCTGGTGGCAGCTCCCCCATGGTGCTTGTTGCCCACCCCACGGTGGTGGGAAGGTGAGTCCTGCGTGCCCACAGGGTGGTTTTATCCCATCCAAACCCTGGAGGACTTGGCTGAGGCTCTCCTGAGCATTCCCTGAGCTCCCAGGGGGAAAGGAGGGGATGGCAGGAGGCAGAGGAAGGGGGTGGCACAGCAGCCAGGCTGAGGCGTTCCCGTTGTCGTCGTGCTGGGACTTGAACACTTTCCCACCTCAGCTTTCACATCCAGCTGCTGATTCCCTGCTGGGGAAGCTTGGGAAGCTCTCTGATCCCCTGCCCAGCAGGTTTGGCCTCACCAGGATCAGGCTCTGGCAGCAGCACTAGGCTGGCACTGCTGGCTGCTCCATCATCCCCGTGCCAGGGAGCCCTTCCTGGGAGGCACTGCCAGGCAGGGAGAGGCTTCCCAGGCTGTGCTGGCTGCCAGCTCAGCTCTGTGTGTGTGTCCTGGCTTCCCCAGCTCTGGGATCCACCAGGATTTGGGAGCTGGGGAGCTCCTGGGTTTGGCTGACACCGTGGAGGTGGCAGGACAAGGGAGTGGCACTGGGAATGGCACTGCTGTGGGAGCCACCCAGTTCCTGGAGCTTTCCCAACCTTCGAGCTCGATGGATTTGGGAGCAGAGCAGGCCAGGGGGTGCCAGTGTCCCCACTGGAGCTGTGAGGTGACAAACTCACTGTCACCTGAGGCTGGTTGAGGTCCAGCAGCCCTGGGCACCCCATGTGCCACCCTGACAGATTTTGGGGGTTCAGACCTCCCTGCTCTGGGTCTGCCCATGGTGTGGGACAAGTCTGTGCTTCCCAGATGGATCTGATGGCAGCAGGAGGGAGGGACCTGGAGCTGCAGGAGGGTTTCTCCTCCTGAAAATCTGAGGCACCTCCAGCACTCTCAAGGCACTGTTGGCATTGTGGGGATGATTTTCAGGTGGGGAAAATTGGAATCTTTGGGAACAGGAAGGTTTCTCCTCCTCGTGGAGCTCTGTGGTTTCCCCTCCTGAAAATCTGAGGCACCTCCATCACCCTCAAGGCACTGCTGGTGCTGTGGGGATGATTTCCAGATGGGGAAAATTGGAATCTTTGGGAACAGGAGGGTTTTCCCTCCTGAAAATCTGCTCTGTGGTTTCCCCTCCTGAAAATCTGAGGCACCTCCATCACCCTCAAGGCACTGCTGGCATTGTGGGGGTGATTTCCAGGTGGGGAAAATCGGAATCTTTGGGAATGGGGTGCCCAGGGCAGCCCAGGAGTTGCAGAGCCTCGAGCTGTGTGATGAAACCAAGGCTTGATGTCCAGAGAGTGACCACTGGAGTGGCCCCTGGGAGCATCCCCCCCAAGCTGGGTGGGGAACTGTGGCTCCGTGGTGCTCAGCCCTCCACCCTTTCTCTCTTTGAACAGGTAAAAAAAGCGGAGCCCCCGAAAACCGCAACAAAGGTAACGCCAGCCTCTCTCCATCCTTTGAAACCAGCACCACACTAACTTACCAAGCATTCCTCCTTCCTTCTTCCTTCTTCCTTCCTTCTCCTCATCAGTCTGTGCTCTTGGCTGCTCCGGCGGGACTCTCGCCTCGTTTTTCCAGGACAGGGTGCAAAGGTCCCGTGGCTGGTGGCCCTGGCACAGCCTCGTGGTGTCGTTGTAGGACGTGAAATAAACGTGGGAAACTCCAAATATTTCAGAAGGCAAAGAGCACAGATAAAAAAAGGCTTTCTTGTCTGATTCTTTTAGACAAAAAAAAAAAAATTTTACTGCCTTTTGTAAGGTGTTCCCCATACAGACTTAACGTGGTTGGTGAATAGGAATGACACCTCTCTAATCCCACTAGAGAAATGGCAAAACACCACCTGGAGAAAGATTGTTTTGAGGAAGGAGAGTTGTTGGCCAGGATTGTTTTGAGAAGAGGCTTTCCTGAGAATTTTTTTCTTGGGAAAAGGTTAGCAGCTGCTAGCAGGATAAAAATCTCTCAGACACAGAAATATCAGGGCCCCACATTATGGTGTCCCCAGAACCCCAGCAAGGGCTGGGCCTGCTGGTGGTGCCATGTTGGGATTACCTAAAAACAGAGGCCAGGCAAAAATAAGAGAATAAGAAACAGTTGCATTTATTTGAGGCCCTCCAGGTATATTTTGGGCAGACAAAGCCTCTCCCAGGGGTACACCCAAAAAAAATGGATGATGGGCCACGAGTTTTCACATTTTCATAAGTTTGGTCCATTTGCATATTGGGGGGGTTAATTTTTCAATTACAGCTTGAGGTAATGAAGTCATTTACCCCCAGTTTGCTCCCCCTCAGCTCCGTTTTGTTTACCTTTCTCAGGGCCTGAGGCAGTGAGGTGTCCTTGATCCCCAGGCCTGGAGAGGTATTGTTGTGTCTGAGCAAAATGGGAAAAGCAGCAGCTCACACCGTGTGTGGAGTTTAGAGTTAACACACTAAAAAATTACAGGATTACAAATATATGAAAAATAGAAAAGCTGAAATCCTAAGGCATCACTGGGAGGCACCTTCCTGTTGTCCCAGCGTGGGGAAAAGCCATTTTTCAGGGGAGCACAGGGCTCTTCCAGCAGCACTTTTGGCAGAACATCCCTTCCTTAGGATAACTCCAGGAGTCACAGTGGGGATCTGGTGATCTAAAGCTCTCGTGCCCATCACACTCTGTCCCTGCTGGTGTTTGGGGCAGAGCTGGGGGTGCCCTCGTGGCATTCCTGGGATGAGCTCTCCCCCAGGGCCTGGCCCAGGGGACGCTTGCACCCTGTCCTGCCATGGCCTCGACTCCGTGAGCGTCTCCTCGCCAGTGTTTCTCACACTGTTCTTTGCAGGCTGTGGAGGAAGCCCCATTTCTGCACCTCTCTCTCCACCTCTCTCTCTGTTTCTCTCTCTTTCTCTCTCTTTCTCTCTCCTCTCAGCAGTTTGAGTCCGGGTGCTTTGTTGTGTCCGTGTCGGGTCTGTTGTCACCGTGGAGGTTCCTCTGTGGAGCTGCTCCGGGCTGGCCTCCAGCCCACGAGGGGACAGGTCCCGGGGTGGCCCTGGGGCCACTGCTGCTCCTCCAGCTCCAGCAGCTGAGGAGGAGCCTCTCTGGGGGGCTTCCCATCCCTCTCCAAAGCTTCCAGGCTTGGGTTTCCCTAGGGCAGCCTTCCAGCTGGATTAGCCCAATTTTAGGAACGGGAAGCCGGGCTGTCTGAGGTCCCAGAGGCGTGGTGGATGGCTCCAGGCTGGGATTCGAGGATTCCTGGCTTCCTGCTCTTCAATCTCCATCCCAATTTCTAACCCTTCCCCTCCATCTCACCCCCTGTCACTTCCCTGGCCGCAGGGCACCGCAGAGGTGGCACCAGGGGGAAATGGGGGACACTCATCGAGGGATTGGGGGGCACTGCAGCATCTCTGGGCTCATCCCAAAGCTCTCCCAGCCCGCTGCAAGCTTAGAGGCTGGAAGAGCCCCCAAAATCTGGCCTAGAGGGTTTCTTGCAGAGGTCACCTCACCATGTGCAGGGGGTAGATGACAGAAAACCACCCCTAGAGAGGTGGCAGGGCCCTGGGACACGGAGCTTCCATGTGCTGGGACGCGTGTGTGCTCGGGAGTGGTTCTTGTCCTGGGAATTCTCTTTCTGGCTCACTCTCTCTGCCACCACCACCATCCTCCTCCTCCTCCTCCGTGGTGTCCTCCAGGCTCCTCTGGGTCTCTCTCCTATTCACACGTGGTGTCTTTTTTTTTTTAACCCCCCCTCGGGCTGTAGCTAAAACTCAGGATGGTGTGGCCTTAGAGATCCAGCCCCTGAAGAGCCAGGAGGGGGTGGAAAACGAGGAGAAGGAGAAGAAGAAGGTGAAAGTGCCCAAGAAGGAGAAGTCGGTGCTGCAGGGGAAGCTCACACGCCTGGCGGTGCAGATTGGGAAGGCAGGTCAGTGACAGTGACACTGACCCCAGAGCTGGTGGGGAAGGGCTGTCCCTGTCCTCACTGACCCCAGAGCTGGTGGGGAACTGTTGTCCCTGTCCCATGTGTCCCCACAGCTAGTGGGGCAGGGCTGTGCTTATCCCCAGTGACCCCAGAGCTGGTGTGGAAGGGCTGACCCTGTCCCCTGTGACCCCAGAGCTGGTGGGAGCAGTTGTCCTTGTCCCCTGTGTCCCCAGAACCGGTGGGGCAGGGCTGTCCCTCTCCCCATTGACCCCAGAGCTTGTAGGGAAGGGCTGTCCCTGTCCCCAGTGACTCCAGAGAGAGTGAGGAAGGGCTGTCCCTGTCCCTTGTGACCCCAGAACTGCTGGGGCAGCGTTGTCCCTATGCCCAGTGATCCCAGAGCTGATGTGGAAGGGCTGACCCTGTCCCCTCTTGTCCCCTCACCTCATCCTTGTCCCAGTCCCCTGTGTCCCCAGAGCTGATGGGGCAGGGCTAGTCCCTGTCCCCTGTGACCCCAGAGCTGGAGGGGCAGGGCTGTCCCTGTCCCCTCTTGTCCCCTCACCTCATCCTTGTCCCAGTCCCCTGTGTCTGCAGGGCTGCTGGGGCAGGGCTGTCCCTGTCTCCTGTGACCCCAGAGATGGTGAGGAAGGGCTGTGCCTGTCCCCTGTGACCCCTCACTTTGTCCTTGTCCCAATACCCTGTGCCCCCAGAGCTGCTGGGGCAGGGCTGTCCCTGTCCCCTGTGACCCCAGAGAGAGTGAGGAAGGGCTGTGCCTGTCCCCTGTGTCCCTTCACCTTGTCCTTGTCCCCAGAGCTGCTGGGGCAGGGCTGTCCCTGTCCCCTGTGACCCCAGAGATGGTGTGGAAGGGCTGACCCTGTCCCCTGTGTCCCTTCACCTTGTCCTTGTCCCCAGAGCTGCTGGGGCAAGGGCTGTCCCTGTCCCCTCACGTCCCCTGACCTCATCCTCCTCCCCAGGCCTGATCATGTCGGCCATCACCGTCATCATCTTGGTGCTCTACTTTGTCATCGACACCTTTGGGGTGCAGAAGCGGCCCTGGCTGGCCGAGTGCACCCCCATCTACATCCAGTACTTCGTCAAGTTCTTCATCATCGGGGTCACCGTGCTGGTGGTGGCTGTCCCCGAGGGGCTCCCGCTGGCTGTCACCATCTCCCTGGCCTACTCTGTCAAGGTGAGGTGTAGACCTGGTTTTATGCTTTAGATGTTTTGGTCTTCTGAAGTTCTTTTCCCCAGGGAATTTTCTGTAAACGAGAGAAGTGTTTTTGTAAACTGTACCTGTGGTTTCATTCTTTTTCCCTAGGAGGGACTTCTTCTTGATGTCCCTCTGGTTTGACCAGTGTGGGTGAGGAGGTTTGTCTTTGTGTCACCAATTGAATTGGTCTGTGTGAAACAGTATAAAAGGGAGACACATCCCAAAAACAGAGAAGTCATTTTCAGCCTTCTGAAGTCAGAGTCTGTGTGGTTGTGGTGTACAACAGCTCCGTGAGGTCTGGGTGTGGCCTGAGGGGAGGCGAGGAGGGAATCCTGGCCACAGTAACCCCCTGCAGTGCTCTAGGGGTTGGTGTGGCTGGACAGTGCCCAGGAGGAAAGGGACCTGGGGGTTCTGGTCAGCAGCCAGCTGGACATGGACCAGCAGAGTGCCCAGGTGGCCAAGAGGGCCAGTGGCTCCTGGCCTGGATCAGGAATGGTGTGGCCAGCAGGAGCAGGGAGGTCATTGTGCCCCTGTACTCAGCACTGGGGGGGTCACACCTTGAGTGCTGTGTCCAGTTTAGGATGGACATGGAGTGCTGTGTCCAGTTCAGGATGGACATGGAGTGCTGTGTCCAGTTTAGGAAGGACATGGAGTGCTGTGTCCAGCTCTGTCCCCTCAGTTCAGGAAGGACATTGAGATGCTCAGGCACATCCAGAGGAGGCACCGAGGCTGGTGAGGGGCTGGGAACACAAACCCTGTGAGGAACAACTGAGGGAGCTGGGGTTGTTTATCCTGGAGAAAAGGAGACTCAGAGGTGACTTTATCACTCTCTACAACTCCCTGAAATGTGGCTGTGCTCAGGTGGGGTTGGTCTCTTTCCAGGCAGCACTGACAGAACAAGAGGACACAGCCTCAAGCTGCATCAAGGGAAATATAGGTTGGATATTAGGAAGAAGTTTTTCACTGAAAGAGTGATTAAATACTGGAATAGTCTGCCTGGGGAGGTGGTGGAGTCACCATCCCTGGATGTGTTTAAAAAGAGACTGGATGTGGCACTCGGTGCCATGGTTTAGTTGAGGTGTTAGGGCTGGGTTGGACTTGATGATCTTGAAGGTCTCTTCCAGCCTACACATTCTGTAATTCTGTGAATCCAAGCTCTCAGCCCTGACCCTCTCGGCCCTTGCAGAAAATGATGAAGGACAACAACCTGGTGAGGCACCTGGACGCCTGTGAGACCATGGGCAACGCCACGGCCATCTGCTCGGACAAGACGGGCACGCTGACCATGAACCGCATGACCGTGGTGCAGGCCTACGTGGGGGACACCCACTACCGCCAGATCCCCGACCCCGAGGCCATCCTGCCCAAAATCCTGGACCTCATCGTGCACGGCGTGGCCATCAACTCCGCCTACACCTCCAAAATCCTGGTGAGCTGCAGCTCCAAACCTTGTTGTTGTTGTTGTTGTCCATGCCCCACGTTCGGCGTCGCTTTTTCCGTCTGTCAGGTTTTTGGGGTGTCTTACTCTGCCCACACCTCCAAAATCCTGGTGAGCTGCAGCTCCAAACCTCATTGTTGTCGTTGTTGTTGTTGTTGTCCACGCCCCACGTTTGACGTCTCTTTTTCCATCTGTCAGGTTTTTGGGGTGTCTTCGTTGAAGACTCTGGCGATGGGTGGTTGTAAAAGTGTTTCACTTCCACTCAGTAAAAGGGTTTAGTTTTCACCCATTTCTGTTTGCCAAATTTGGTGTGGTGGTTTGAGTGTTTACTCTCTTTTTTTTTTTCCCCCATCTGTGAGGTAGGATCAGGAGAAGCAAAAGTCCTTTATCACAGGGCTAAACCAGCCTCATGAAGGCCTCTCTCAAAACAGTCTTTCTCCAGGTGGTGTTTTTGCTGGTTTTTCTGTCCAGGAATCAAACTCAAGTCATGCTGAAAGCACCAAATCTCAACTACTAGACCACCAGGGAAAGGCTGTTTTGAGAAAGGCCAGTTGCCCGCCAAGATCGTTTGGAGAAGAAACTTTCTTGAGAAATTTTTCATTTGGGAAAAAGTTAGCAGCTGCTAGCAGGCTAAAATCCCTCAGGCCCACATCTGGCCATTAACAGAAGACACCAGCCCCCTCCTGCCTGGAGTTATGAGATAAAGAGAAACACTTCTTCAACAGATTGAATAGAATCCATGCCTTTGGTTAGATATTGCAACCCAAGACATCCTCATGTGGCCCTGACCTTTTTCCGCCTTCTGATGTTTGCATTTTTGTAGTGGGAGTTTCTCATGGGCTTTTAAGTAAACAAAAGTTTACTTAACAGGAAACTGTTCTCCCTGTTTACATTTCTCTCTGGAGGAGAGACAACTGATAGACTTCTGGTTTGACCAGTGTAGTTAGAGACGTGTCAACCTCATTTGGAAGAAGGACAACTGATGGACTTCTAGTTTGACCAGTGGAGTTAGAGAAATGTCAACCTCATTTGGAAGAAGGACAACTGATGGACTTCTAGTTTGACCCAGTGTAGTTGGAGAGGTGTCAACCTCATTTGGAGCCGGGACAATTGATGGACTTCTAGTTTGACCCAGTGTAGTTAGAGGGGTGTCAACCTCGTTTGGAGGAGGGACAATTGATGGACTTCTAGTTTGACCCAGTGTAGTTGGAGAGGTGTCCACCTCATTTGGAGCAGGGACAATTGATGGACTTCTAGTTTGACCAGTGTAGTTGAAGTGCCCACCTCATTTGTCCAATCCCTGCTCATTGTCCAGAATCTATATAAATCAAGGTCAAAAATAAACTGCTCTCTTTATTGCCCTAACAACTGACTCTGTGTGTGTGTGTGTGTGTGTGTCCTTCATTTCATGTCCTCTAACAACATCCTCACCTTTCTGGGCGCTCCCTGGGGGACTCATGCTCCAACATCCATGTTGTTTTTCCAGCCTCCGGAGAAGGAAGGGGGGCTGCCCCGGCAGGTGGGCAACAAGACCGAGTGTGCCCTGCTGGGCTTCGTGCTGGACCTGAAGCAGGACTACCAGGCCGTGCGCAACGAGGTGCCCGAGGAGAAGCTCTACAAGGTCTACACCTTCAACTCCGTGCGCAAGTCCATGAGCACCGTGCTGAGGAACGGCGGCGGCGGCGGCTTCCGCATGTACAGCAAGGGCGCCTCCGAGATCATCCTGAGGAAGTAAATCCCTGTCCTGATGGTCAGCCCGTGGGATTGAGGGGGTCTGGCCGGCCCCACGGGGACAGGGGGGAGGTTGGGTGGTGCCTGACGGGGTTTTGGGGTGGGTTTGGGGAAGCTGTGGGAAGAGGGGGGTGTCCAGATGGGGTGGCAGGAATGTGGCGAGTGGTTTTTGGGGTGATTTTTGGGAAGGTTGGAGGGAGCTGTGGGGAAAGGAGGTATCCAGATGGGGTTCCAGGAATGTGCTGAGTGTTCTTTTGGGTGATTTTTGGGAAAGTTGCAGGGAGCTGTGGGAAAAGGGGGTGTCCAGATGGGGTGGCAGGAATGTGGCGAGTGGTTTTTGGGTGGGTTTGGGGAAGCTGGAGGAGGTTGTGGGGAAGGGGCTGTCCCAATGGGGTGGCGGGAATGTGCTGAGTGTTCTTTTGGGTGGTTTTTGGGAAGGTTGGAGGGAGCTGTGGGAAAAGGGGGTGTCCAGATGGGGTGCCAGGAATGTGGCGAGTGGTTTTTGGGTGGGTTTGGGGAAGCTGGAGGGGGTTGCGAGGAAGGGGATGTCCAGATAGGGTGGTGGGAATGTGGCAAGTGTTTTTTGGGTGGGTTTGGGAAAGTTGGAGGGAGTTGTGGAAAGTGGATGTGCCCCTTTTAGAGGTGAGGTGGCAGGAAGGTGCCGAGTGTTCTTTTGGGTGGTTTTTGGGAAGGTTGGAGGGAGTTGTGGAAGGAGAATATGCCCCATTTGTGGATGGGGTGGCAGGAATGTGCGACACTGCTGAGCGTTTTTTTGGGTGGTTTTGGGAAAGTTGGAGGGAGTTGTGGAAGGAGAATATGCCCCGTTTGTGGATGGGGTGGCAGGAATGTGCGACACTGCTGAGCGTTTTTTTGGGTGGTTTTGGGAAAGTTGGAGGGAGTTGTGGAAGGGAGATGTGCCCCGTTTGTGGGTGGGGTGACAGGAATGTGCTGAGCGTTTTTTAGGTGGATTTGGGAAAGCTGTAAGGGGCTGTGAAAAAGGGCACAGCCCCTTTTTGCAGAGAGGATGACAGGAATGTGCCGAGTGTTTTTGGGTGGTTTTGGGAAGGTTGGAGGGAGTTGTGGAAGGGGAGTGTGCCCCTTTTGTGGATGGGGGAACAGCAATGTGCCAAGTGTTTTTTTGGTGCATTTGGGAAATCTGGAGGGGGCTGTGGAAGACGGGTGTGCCCCTTTTGTGGATGGGGTGGCAGGAATGTGTCGAGTGTTTTTTGGGTGGATTTGGGAAATCCGGAGGGATTTCTGTGAAAAAGGGGACAGCCCCTTTCTGCAGAGGGGGTGACAGGAACGTGACACTGCCCTCAGGTGCACCAAGATCCTGGACAAGAACGGCGAGCCGCGGGTGTTCAAGGTGAAGGACAGGGACGAGATGGTGAAGAAGGTGATCGAGCCCATGGCCTGCCATGGCCTCAGGACCATCTGCCTGGCCTTCAGAGACTTCCCTGCGGGCGCTGAGCCCGACTGGGACAGCGAGAACGAGATCCTGTCTGACCTGACCTGCATCGCCGTGGTGGGGATTGAGGATCCCGTACGGCCCGAGGTGCCAAATCCCCCCTGTCCTGTGCTGTTCCCAGCCCTTTTCCTGCTGATCCCCTTAGGAATCCCATCCCTGATGTGCCCCCAGCTCCCTG
>JANPWX010025115.1:0-11582 GCA_024734555.1 Trochalopteron elliotii
GGGTGTGTGAGCACTCTGGGTGTGTGAGCAGTCTGGGTGTGTGAGCAGTCTGGGTGTGTGAGCAGCCAGGTCCATCCCTGCTGCCCATTCCACATTGCACTGTGCACCACTTCAGTGATCAATTATTCCTGAGACCTGGCAGTGGCTTTATGCAATTAAATCTTTGCTCAGTATCACAGAATCATCGAGTGATAGCCTGGTGTAATCACAGACTCCCAAAATCACCCAGTTCCAGTGGTTTGCATTGGAAGGAACTTTCAGGTCCACCCAGTGCCACCCCTGCCATGGCAGGGTCACCTCCCACTGTCCCAGGCTGCTCCAAGCCCAATGTCCAACCTGGCCTTGGGCATTGCCAGGGATCCAGGGGCAACCACAGCTCCTCTGGGAATTCCAGCCCAGCAGGAATTCCCAATTCCCAATCTCCCATCCATCCCTGCCCTCTGGCAGTGGGAAGCCATTCCCTGTGTCCTGTCCCTCCAGATTCTTGTCCAAAGTCCCTCTCCAGCCTTTGCAGGTCCCTTTAGAAATCCTTTTAGTCTGCTCTTGTTGTCTTGGATGTTTTCTTGTCTGTATTTTCTCTGCACAGAATTGAGTGTCACAGGCTGGTCCCTGCACAGACCAGACCAGGAGGTCTTGGCCTGGGGATGTTGGTGCCAGAACAGGCAGCGTGGGACTGTGCATGTATTTTTTTTAAGTACTCCAGGAGATTCAGCATCTCCAAACTGCTCCTCATCCCTCACTGCAGCTGAGACCTCCCAATGCTCCCTCCCCCCGGCCCAAGGACTGCTGCCACCTCTGCAGAGAAGGGGATGAGCCTCCTCTCTCAGCACCAGGGCAGAATTAAACCGTGTCTGGAGCAGCCCCTCCGTGTCTGTGTGAGGGGGGACAGGTGCAGACCCCCCATTTCTCTCTCAGGCTTGGCTCAAACCTGTGACAAAAGCTGCTGTGGAAAGGGGGTGGGAGAGGTGGATGGGAGAGGTGGGCAGAGCCCCGAGCCCTGTCACTGCCCAAACCCAGGCAGGAGCCCTGCCACAGACCCTGCCCAGGCCATGAGGGCAGGACAGAGGCTTAGGAAGCAGGGATTGGCATCTTCCCCCTTGGAGACCTGTAGAGAAAGGCACTGGAGAGCCCAGGGAATTGTATAATTAACAGTGAACTTAATAACAAACCTCTTTTATATCTCAGTGCACCATTTGCACAAAAATAGCTGTTCCCTTCCCAGCCAGCACATCTGAAGTGCAGATTAACAGATTCTACATTTCACATTCCCAAAATTCAGTGCCTTTTACCCCTACAATTTATTAGCTTCAGATGTGCATCTCCAGTCCCAGAGGAGCTCAACGTGAGCTGGAAGGCTGAGCCCTGGCAGGATCAGTGGCAAACTAACAAGGTCAGTCCCATCCTCCCGTTTCCATGGCGATGGCTCTGATAATATGGAACATGGCAACACCAGCCTTCCCCCAGCTCCTCCAGCTCAGCTCCAGGCTTTGTCTGCCTCCCTTGGAATGGGGCTGAGATAAAAGGGAGCTCACAGCAAACAGGGGAGGGCTGTGGTGCTGCCTGAGCTCGTGCTGGGCACCCGGGCCCTGCCCTCAGGAAGGTGAGATTTCAACAAAGGTTTCCTTCCAAGGGCCTGCTGTGTGTTGGAAAGGTTCAGCCTTGGCTGAGGCTGCACTTGGCCAGCTGAATCCTGCCACAGATCATGGGTTTTGTTTTATTCCCTTCATCAGCATGTATTTTCTCCACTACAACATTTCTCCTGCTCAGTTATGAGGACATTTCCATGCTGGGAGCAAAATGGCCAGTGGGTGACAAAGCATTTTTTGGTGCAGGAAAAAGAGCAGGTACCCAAAATACTCCAGGAGAGGACGATGCTGTGGCACAGCCTCTCTCTCCCAGATGCCAGTGAGGGGAGAGGAGAGGGGCTGGGATGGCTCTGCTCGCCTAACTGGGGACGCCACTTTCCAAGGAAGGGTGAGAGTTTGTCACAAAAAATCCTATTTGTGTCTGAAAATAAAAGCTTTCCAAACCTCAGCTCTTTGGAAGGAAAGCCAGCTCCGGTGGGTGTATCAAGTTTTAGGAGTTTAAACTGCTCCTGGAACGAGGTTCCTGGCTTTGATTAAATAATGCAAAAGTCTGTGTTGCAATAAAGTGTTTTCACCCAGCAGAACCATTTCCTAGTTCATTGAGAACTGTGGAATTATTGCAGGATTGCAGGAATACATGTGTTTTTATATCTGTGTATAAATATCCAAGCACAGACATCTGTGAACTCAGGTGTGAGTCCCTCAGGTGCTGCACAACCCTTCCCTGGGGAGCAGCCCTGCCAGTGCTCTGCCTGCAGGCCAGCCTTGCTGTCCTGTGCCTCAGTTTTATCTGCCAGTGTTTGTCAGGCTGCGAGAGGATGGGACATCACCAGGAGCACTCCCAGAAGGGCACAGACACACCGGGGGCTGCAGGAGGGAAGAGCTGGCTGTGCTCTGGGCTGGGGGGATGAGGAGACCCAAGGAGCTGGGGAGACCTGGGGAGATGGGGAACCTCGGGGAGCTGAGGAATTCTGGGGAGATGAGGAACTCTGGGGAGCTGGGGAGATCTGGGGAGCTGGGGAGATCTGGGGAGCTGAGGAACCTCAGGTTGCTGAGGAACCCTGGGGAGCTGAGGAATCCTGGGGAGATAAGGAACCTCAGGGAGCTAGGGAACCTCAGGGAGATGAGGATCCCTGGGGAGCTGAGGAGACCTGGGGAGCTGAGGAGCCTTGGGGAGCTGGGGAACCTTGGGGAGCTGAGGAACCTCAGGTTGCTGAGGAACCCTGGGGAGCTGAGGAACCCTGGGGAGCTGAGGAGACCTGGAGAGCTGAGGAGCCTTGGGGAGCTGAGGAACCCCAGGGAGCAGCCCCAAGCCCCATGCCCCAGTCCCTGCCCCATCCTGCAGCAGGAAAAGCCCCTGGCTGAGCACAGCAGCCGTGCCATGCCCACCTCTGGCAGTTTGGTGTTTGCCTGGCTCGGTTCCTTCCCCTGAAATGGGAGTGGAAGAGCTCCAGGCAAGGCTGGACAGGGCTTGGAGAGCCCTGCTCTGGTGGAAGGTGTCCCTCCCATGGAAAGGGGTGAGATGGGTTTTAAGGTCTCTTCCCTCCCAAGCCAATCTGTGGTCACACTGCAGCCCAGCATTTTCTTGTGCATAGAATATGCTGTTCCAACAAAAAATTGGGCAGAATTTGCAAATTATTTACCTGGAAAGGAGAGAAACATGCCTAGAACACTGAGTGCCTTGTAAAACTTCCTTCTGAAGGGACTCATTGAGGGAACAGTCAAATGGGACTGGGAATGAGGAGCAGTTCCCAGACACCAAAACACATCAGTTATGAGCATTGTTCTGCAGCCTGAATGGAGAGATGTAAAATGGATATGTCATTGTGGTGCATTATATTATCATATTTTAAGGCTACCCTCAGCTGTAACAAGCTCTGAGGTGTTTTCTAGAGTGATGAAGTATTTAATAAAAGTAAGACAAAGAGTCACTGGAGACCTCGGTGGCTTGTGTGCCCTTTGAAACACATTACTGGTCCAAAAGATATTAGCTTAATCCTCTCTTCTGGTTAAGCTGTGATTCATTGTCTCAAGGATAACGATTTCAATGTATCTGCAAACCCCTTTCAGTTCCATTTGGCATATCTGGATAAGATTTCCATACAGTTCTTGTTCCCCCAGCGCAGCAAAGGAGACAGATTATAAAGGATCCATTGTCTGACAAGGATATTTCACCACATGAAAGGGAACAGTGAGCAGCTTCTGGACTTTGGGCTGTGACTCCTCCCTGCAGGTCCCAACATCCCTGTCTGCAAGATCTGAGCTCCCAGGGGTGCTCCTGCCCCTGCCTCCCTGCCAGCCTCCAGCAGGGTCACAGCCTCAAGCCCCCCTGCCAGCCCCAGTGCCTGTGACAGCCAAATCTGGACCCCAAGGACACAACTGGGGGGAGCCCAGAGGTTCGATTGCATCTGTGAGGGCTTCATGGGTTTGCCCCCCTCAAACTGCTTTTGGTTCTCTGAATCCTCTCTGTTCATCCTGTGCCCAAACACGTCCTTTGGGGACCAAGTTCCAGAGCCAAAGGAACATTTGCAGTGACATCCCCAGCCCCAGGGCCCTCGGCTGGCCAGGGTCACCCACAGCCCCAGGGGACAGCTGCAAACCAGGGCACACTTCCCTTGGCTCTTCCCTCCCTGCTCCATCCCTCTCTGGCAGCAGGATCATTCCCTCAGCACCAGCCCAGGCTGCTGGGCTTCTCCTGGCTCTCACCAAACCCACCTGGAAACATCAGACTGTCACTGTCACAAAGAACGACACTCACATCAGGTTCAGAGGTGAGCAGAGAAAGAGGAAGTTTATTGTGATTTGCGGTTTAAATAGGATTTGGAATTTGCTCAAGAATTGGGGGATGAAAAGAACACCCCTGTGGCCCCAGTGGTCAAACCAGCAGTCCATCACAGAGAGGAATGAAAACAATCTACTTTGTTTATGTTAAATGCATGAGAAAGTCCAGTACAATTATGTAAACAAGATCAGAAGGCTGAAAATCAGGGCGACATCAGACCACAACATCCTTGCCCCCATGGGCTGGATCAGCATCTCCAAAGCCCCAGAAAATGAAATTAAACCCAGACCCAGGCTAGGTACCCAGCCTGGTGAGCAGCGTTGAGCTGGGGCACCACGAGCTGGGCACTGCCTGCCCTCAGGTACAGGTGACATTTCTCATCTCTCTTCCAGCTGCAAAAATATTCTTTTCCCTTCCTCTGCTCCCATTGTTTGCACGACAGCCACTAATGACCTTTTTCTCTCAATAATATAATATAACTGTAAGAAGCCAGCACTGAATCAACCTAACCTGTATTTAACTGGAGTTAGGGTTTCTTGCCAGACCTGCTGAATTTTCTCCGAGCATCCCACCTCCCTCAGCATAAGTCTCCAGCTCAGAGCAATTAACCTTTTTTTTTCCCTCTGTAATGCCTGAATTTCAGCTTATTTTATTTTCAAAAGAAATTATATTCTCTGAACATGCAACAATCCTATAATTAAAATAATTTGCCCTTGTGGCACGGGGGTTACATAATTGGCAGGGAAGGATACTTGATATTTTAATAACTGTGAGGCATGTGAGAAATTTTTCTCACCTTCAGCTGCCTGTGAACAGGAGCTGCTATGTTTTACAGCTTCACAATCCTCATCAGTCCTTCTGACGAGTCATTTGCCCAGAACTTTATTTTCCAAATGACCCAGTATCTCACTAAAATGAGATGAACTCCTTCGCAAAGAGAATCAGTGATTTCCTACAGGACCTGACTAAGAAGTTCATCACGCCTGCTCAACTGCTACACACAATGGCAAAACACTAAAAAAGTGAACATGGGAATGAAAGAGCCAAGTCTGGAGGTGGAAAGAGTCATTGATGTCTGACTCCAGAGATGTCCCAGGCCCAGGACATCTCACACAGGGCTCCTTCTGGCACCACCTCTGGCAGGGGCAAAATTTAAAATCCAGCAATTGTCTTTTCTGTTGTATTTTGAAAGTTCTGTGTCAGACCATTCCAAGTCAGATGTGCAACTGGCATGGTTTTTCATCATAGAATTTTAGGATTCTGACTGGTTTGGGCTGGAAGGGATCCTGGAGCTCATCCAGTGCCTGCCCCTGCCATGGTAGGGACACCTTCCACTATCCCAGGGTGCTCCAACCCCAGTGTCCAGCCTGGCCTTGGATACTGCCAGGGATGCAGCAAAAGAATTTGCAAAAAAAACCCCGAAAATTTAAATAACAAAAATTCTAAGTATTTTTCAAACCCAAAGGGTGGAATGGTGCTAAAGGGTGTTGCTGCACCTCCTCTACATTCTGGCACCTTCCAAGCCAGGGCAGCTGCCTGGCACTCAGTGAGGCTGAGCCAGCTCTGCCCCAGCAGAAGGGATGAGAATGTCCAGCCCCACCTGTGAATGTCCTGACCCCTCCTCGGGGTGGGGGAAGTTTCACACCTGAGCCATCTGTGCGAGGGAGGATCATGGCAGGATAAAAGTCATTGTCCTATCCTTAAGATTCAGGAGGGCTCATGTAACCACACGCAGAACTCTGATCTCTTCATGAGGCTTAGAGCAAAGTTTATTGAAAGATTCTTTTATCCAGTGTTTGGGTACAATGAATAGGATTGGTCCTTTAGGGCACCACTTTTCTGTAAACATCTCTACCAGTAAACAAGTTGGAAAAACACCAGGGGTCAGGAGGAGGAGATCTACAGGGATTGTTTTGGGTTCATCCTCACAACTTCCCAGGCCAGACTGAGAGAGTTTTGTCCTTGGCTTTCCCACAGGCTCAAGGCACTGCCTGCAGCCTGAGAATCCATGTTCTGACCACTGTCAGTTCCACCTGGCAGGATCTGCCTCCTCACAGCCTCATTCTGGCAGAGCAGCCTCACCCATCTCCCCTCCTGTGTTCATCAGTGCTCCTGGCAGCCAAATCCCAGCCCTCACAAGGATCCAGCCTGGTTCCTGTGCCCATCCAACTCTGCTCCTCAGCCAGGAGCAGCATCACAGGATCCATCACAGGATCCATCACAGGATCAATCACAGGATCCATCACAGGATCAATCACAGGATCCATCACAGGATCCATCACAGGATCAATCACAGGATCCATCACAGGATCCATCACAGGATCAATCACAGGATCAATCACAGGATCAATGACAGGATCCATCACAGGATCCATCACAGGATCAATGACAGGATCCATCACAGGATCCATCACAGGATCAATCACAGGATCAATCACAGGATCAATGACAGGATCCATCACAGGATCCATCACAGGATCCATCACAGGATCAATGACAGGATCCATCACAGGATCCATCACAGGATCCATCACAGGATCCATCACAGGATCAATCACAGGATCCATCACAGGATCCATCACAGGATCAATCACAGGATCAATCACAGGATCCATCACAGGATCCATCACAGGATCAATCACAGGATCCATCACAGGATCCATCACAGGATCAATCACAGGATCCATCACAGGATCCATCACAGGATCAATCACAGGATCAATGACAGGATCCATCACAGGATCCATCACAGGATCCATCACAGGATCCATCACAGGATCAATGACAGGATCCATCACAGGATCCATCACAGGATCACTGGGGCTGGAAGAGCCCTCTGAGGTCAGTGACTCCAGCCTGAAACCCAGCACTGCCAAGTCACAGGTACAAAAGCTCTTTGAGAACACAATTGAAAATGAGCTTGTCAGGTGGAATTTAGAAATTGGAAAGAGGAACAAGGACCACAACAGTCAGAACACAACAGTCAGAAATCGGCCACAATAAGTGGCTGCCAAGGAACACGGGCAGAACTGGGGGATTAACGCATGCAAATGTCTTACTTAAAAAAGAGCCAAACAATTTCAGTCATTAAACCGGGAGAAAGATTTCCAGCTCTCTTCCTTGGACAGGATTTTCCACACACCCAGCCCGAGGATCGGCGCCCTGCCCTCAGCAGAGGGATGGATGGAGGGTTTCCAGGCAGGAGCTCTCCTGCCCTCCCGAGCCCGGCACAGGGGAGCCTGGGGAGGGACAGAACTAAGAGCCTTTTGTGAGAGAGGCACTGAATATTCCTGCCGCCAGAGTGCCGAGGGTTCGGTATTTACATGAGAATAAACCGGGAAAAGGCTCTTTTCTAAACTGACAGATTTATTTAACCTGACTGTGGGGACAGGGCGGTGTTTAACCAGGAACTTGGACGGATGGTTATCCACGCCTGGATGTGCCCACCCCCTGAGTGACAAGACCATGACAAACCCCAGAGTGGTGGAAGACCCTGGATGTCCTTTCCCAGGACTTGGAACACATGACAGGACACACCCCTGCCCCTGCGTGTGATTTGGGGCCCCTTGGCTGCTCCAGCCCAACCTGCTCAGCCACGAGCAGCACTGGGGTCACTGCCACCTCAGCCAGCTGCAGGTGGGCATCACCAATGGCATCGTCTGTTGGAATGCATTTCCCACACCCAGCAGGTGCTTCCAAACAGGGAAAGAGTTTCAGTTTACCTCTAGACATTTGAGGAAGTTTACCTAGAACTTTCCATGCCCTGCTGGCAGTGATTGGCTCAGGGCCAGGAGAGAAGCATCTATTGGATCTTGTCACTGTATCTCTCTCCATTGGCTGCAAGCCAGGTTTTCCCTCCTAGAACATTCAGTAATCAGGAAGGAGCCCGAAGGAATAAAGGGCTTTTTGGAGTGTTTCTAGCAGGGTGTCAGAGGTTTTCTCGGACACCTGTGTGCAGCTTTTCTTTTGTTTTCTGTAACGTTTGTTATTTTGTTATTTTTCTTTATTAAATGTTTTGCTTTACAAAACACCTCTGAAGAGCAGTCTCACTGAAATTAATTTTAGCCACTTCTCTGCAAAGGCTGGACCCTCAGAGATTGATACATTATTAGCACGTGGTTTATAAGACTCTGACCACGTGCTAACCCGTATCAATTGTCCATCACCAAAGGCATCACCAAAGGCTGTGTCAGCTCCAGGGAGGTGTCAAAGCAGCACGGGGAGGACATTGCAGATTTCCCTTGCCCCTCAGTGCCATGCCAGACAATGCTTAGCTTAGTGCACAGGCAAACATGAAATATTAACATGTCTTTCTCGTTAGCAAACAAGAAGTGTTGCTTTTAATGAGTGGGAGAAGCATAAAACTGGAAAAGAAATTAAAATGATTGTTTCTTTAGTCTTGTTTTCTTTTTGCTATGGACCATTCACAGCTGAAATAGCAGAGGGATAATGAAGTGAAAGTTGCTTATATATTTCCTTTTATGTGTATCCTGTGAAAAAATAAGCCATTATTATCCTACACCAGTATATTCCAGACCAGAATGCAAGATAAGGACGTTGGGATGTGGGATGTCAGTCTGTGATGGTTCAAAGGATGAGGGGTATTTCTCACTGCACTGAAGAATCACACTGGATTCTTTGTATCTTCATTTTCATTGAAAAGATAACACAGAATAAACAGTTCTAAGGTAAGCACAAAGAAATCAATGGCACACACATCTTCTGCTGGAATGTACAATGGATGGCATATTTTTAATAGTGGTACTTCAGAAAATGATACAATAAAAATGCACTCAACATTTCTTAGAGCTGCAATCACAGCTAGTTACAGCCCAAATCACAGATCTTAATCCTGCCAGCCTCCTCCCAGTTCGTCCCAAATTCACAAACCAGCTCGTGAAGGTGTTCAACACTTCCAGGGAGGCAAAGTCCCAGGTCTGCACACATGTTCAGGATTCAAGAACTGTGCAGAGTCACTGGCCTGAGCAGAGGCCAGGACAGCCCCAGGTCTGAGCTGATCCTTCCTTTAGGATCCCAGAATCCCAGACTGGTTTGGGTTGGGAGGGACCTCAAATCCCACCCATTCCCACCCCTGCCGTGGCAGGGACCCCTCCCACTGTCCCAGGGACACCTCCCACTGTCCCATTGCTCCAAGCCCAATGTCCAACCTGGCCTTGGGCACTGCCAGGGATCCAGGGGCAGCCACAGCAAATCTGGGAATTCCAGCCCAGCCAGGAATTCCCAATTCCCAATCTCCCATCCAGCCCTGCCCTCTGGCAGTGGGAAGCCATTCCCTGTGTCCTGTCCCTCCTGCCCTTGTTCTTCACTGGTAAAAAACACCACGAGGAGCCCCCAAACCACGGTTTGGAACTGACTGGAGGAGTGGGAACATTTAAAAGGGAGTCTGTCACTCTTGTTCCCCAGGGCAGGGCCTCTGAGGGGGGCAGGGGGAATAGGGGCCAGAGGGATCTGGGGGGCAGAGGGATCTGGGGGGCATTTGAGCCTCTCCTAGGAGGCTGCAGCCATGTGCAGGGTCCCTTTAGCCACACATCCCCCACAATGTGAGCACACAGCACAGAATTTCTCAGGTGCACGTGAATTGAGAACATCGATGATTTCCTTCATTCCTGTCAAAATTCTGGGGACAAAAGGAAGGCCCTGACACTTCCCATCCACACTGTGATAAAATCACACCATAGATCCTTGGTACACCAGAGTATATATTGATACTTGATACACAATAGGTACTTAGTGATAAAATCACACAATAGATTTTAAGCTTCTTGATTCATTCAGATGCTCTGAGGATTCAGCCAGCACAGATAGCAGGGAAGATAATGTCCTTTATCTAATCACTTTGGTCAGAAGTGCAGTATTTCTGAGGGGAAAAAAAGAGCCCTTTTAACACATATCAAATTTGTTGGTCAATTTAGTAAACCCGGGTTTTAATTTTTGTTAAAATTTAAAACGTGTAATTTAAAACTAAATAAAAGGAACAGTAAAAATCCCATCCACCATGGCTGCTGCACCACTGAAAGAAGGTAAAATGCAAAGCTGGGACAAAACCCTTTGGAAACTCTGACATCAGCTTCTTTTTACTTTTTGGCTCTGGCTCCTGAACCTGCTGTTGTTTCAAATTCCCCATGCAGTCAATGCCATCCAGCAATCAATGAAAGCTTGTTCCAGACCAGCCCTGCTTCTCATTCCTGCTACAATCAATTGAACCTGTCAGGAAGGCACCAGATGCTGCTGCATTTTTCCCTATATAATATTAGGAAGAGAAAAACATCCAGCACAGGGTGTGTGGGGAGCCTGACTTAAGTGTAATTAAAATTAAAGAACCTGAGTTCCCTGAGAGTGTGAGTATTGACAAATCTTTCACTTTCTCATTTACAGCCCCGTGTTTGTGTGCTGCCGACTCCTTCAAAAACAAGCAGACAAGGGAGAAACAAGAAATGAAAAGTTATTAAAATTCAAATAGGACAATACCCTGCAGATTTCATTGTGTCCTTACACTGGTGAAACAGATGCTGGGCGTGATGGGAACTTTGCTGGGGCAGATGTTAAACCTTTCACAGGTTGCTCCAGTTCTCTCATAATGCTTTCCCTTTGCAGAGGTGTATTAATTGAAGACTTAAAGCATAATATGTAAATGATGGGCAGTTCTGCATCTTCAAGGGAGTAAAGTAATGCAAGATTAGGTAACAGAAAAATATTTGGATGCACAAAAATTTGATACATTTTAGAATAGATTTCTGTGGCAGGATTATTGCATTGTTCAGTTCTTTTTATGTGTATAGAAGAAGAAAATATACAGACCATAGATCTTGAAAAATGTATATATATTTATATATAGTATATATAAATATATATTATGTGTGTATATATAATAACTATAACTATAACTATAACTATAACTATAACTATAACTATAACTATAAATATAAATATAAATATATACATATACATATACATATACATATACATATACATATATATATAAGTATTTTAGACTTCTGCTCCAGGATTTTATTTATCACTGGGCCCAGGAAGGCTGAGTAAAGAGGAAGAAGGAGCAGTAAAACCAGGGGGATGTGGGTTTCAAATAACATCTACAGGCAGCAGATTTTGACCATGAGAAAGGGAGTGCTCACACCTGAGTTTCTGCTCTGCAGATTTCAGCCCCTGTCCTGGACCAGGAAAAATGTGCAAGT
>JANPWX010025116.1:0-14509 GCA_024734555.1 Trochalopteron elliotii
AAAGGGGGGAACTCTCTCCGGGTTGGGGTCGGTGGGTGTCCCCAGTGCTGGGGGAGTGAGGTGGACGCTGTTTTACACCACAACGACACAGACTCTGAGATTCAGAAGGCTGAAAATGACTCCTTTGTTTTTGGGATGTGTCTCCCTTTTATACTATTTTACACAGACCAGTTGGATTGGTGACACAAAGACAAACCTCTTCACTCACATTGGTCAGAGCAGAGGGACATCAAGAAGAAGTCCCTCCTAGGGAAAAGGAATTAATAACAAAGTTACAGTTACAAAAACCTTTATCTTATTTACAGAAAATTCCCTGGGAAAAGAATTTCAGAAAACCAAAACACCTCAGGCTCAGAACCAGGGCTACAGTGAGGGACACCTCCCCTGTGGGGCCAGGGTGACACAGCTGGGATCAGCCAGCCTGCAGGAGAGGAGAAGGCTCTGGGGTGATTTAATTCAGTCCTTCAGGGCCTAAAGGGGCTCCAGGAGAGCTGGGGAGGGACTGGGGACAAGGGATGGAGGGACAGGACACAGGGAATGGCTTCTCACTGCCAGAGGGCAGGGCTGGGTGGGAGACTGGGAATTGGGAATTCCTCCCTGGTGCAGGGGAAAATGGGCTCCTGAAATACACAAATCAATGTGATTCCAACAGACACCATTTATTGTTTACAGAACGCCACAGTTACAGTTCCTAGCACTGCTGTTCACACGTACAGGACTCTCTCCATTGGCTCAGTCATTTGTCCATCAGACTGGCACACATCCTTCAGGGCACCTAACTGGTCAAGTGTCCCTCACCACGCTGTGTGTCTTCTATCTGAGTTTGGCATTTCTTGTAGACACTTTCCCAGGCTCTTCCTCATTATTTTTAGACCTGTCGTTGTTCCCGTAGCCTTGACGAATCGCAGAGAACTCTGAAAAACAAGACTGCAGGTGTCCTCTTATCTACAAACAGTTTGGCTGGTGCAGGGAATGGCCTGAGTTATTCAGATACATTGCTGCAGCCTGGCAGGGTGGGCAGGCCCTGGCACAGAATTCCCAGAGCAGCTGTGGCTGCCCCTGGATCCCTGGCAGTGCCCAAGGCCAGGCTGGACATTGGGATTGGAGCAGTGGGACAGTGGGAGCTCTGGTGACCCCACAGCCCATCCTGGGATGCTGCCCAGGCTGGATCCCTGCTGGTGCTGGAATGTCATTATTTCTTCCTGTACCCCAAAATTTTCTGTCCCTGGATTTAGCACACACCTTTCATTCCTGTGTCAAAGCACAGAAGTGCCTCTGCCTTTCAGTTCATGATTCAGATTTCTTTTTTTTGACGTAATGTGACATAATGCCATGTGCTGGCTGCAATTATGAACAGTTTGATTTTGTGCTGGTTTGTCACTCAGGGCAATTATTTCTTTTTAATAGTAGTAATTGATACTCTGAGTTGCCAAAGATAAGAAATCCAGCAGTAAGCAAAGCCATTTGTCATCCCTGCAGCCTTGATAAATAATAGTTGAACTGGCTGCCTGTATTGACAAACAGAAAGGCAGCTCTGATCCAAGGGAAATGTTAAAAACCTAAATTCAGTGAGTTTTGAAGGAATACCATTTATCCATCAATAAATCTACCACTTATTTCTATGGGGTTTTTTTCTTCTACGGAGTATTGTTTAATTCAAAAATCCAGTGATAGCAGATGGGAGGTTCCTCAGAGTTCTATCCTATAAGGTTTTCTATTTATTTACTAATATAGAGCATTGCTTCCTGTGCTAAATAGACAACCATCTTAATAGAAAAAAAATCCCTAAAAACCCAATAAAATTACATAGCAGCAGTTTTTAGTACCAATAGGATGACAGATGCAGTGGTCCCACATACCAGAGCAGGCACAGCATGAAATGGGTCTGGGGGGAAGGGGAGGGGGAAGAGAAAAGTTTAATCTCCTCTGGTTACTTCACACATATTTCGTTGTGTTTCATTAGCAGCAAAGTCAATGCTGTGTCCTTGCCAGAGGCTGGCTGCTGCCTGTCCCAGTCTGTCCCTACTCACCCCAGTGTGCTCCTGCCTGTCCCAGCCTGTCCTTACCTGTCCCTGCCTGTCCCTGCCTGTCCCCTCCTGTCCCTGCCTGTCCTTGCCTGTCCTTACCTGCCTCTGCTGTCCCTGCCTGTCCCTGCCTGTCCCTGCCTGTCCCCGCCTGTCCCCTCCTGTCCCTGCCTGTCCCTGCCTGTCCCCTCCTGTCCCTGCCTGTCCCCGCCTGTCCCCTCCTGTCCCTGCCTGTCCTTGCCTGTCCTTACCTGCCTCTGCTGTCCCCTCCTGTCCCTGCCTGTCCCTGCCTGTCCCTGCCTGTCCCTGCCTGTCCTTACCTCCCTCTGCTGTCCCTGCCTGTCCCTGCCTGTCCCTGCCTGTCCTTACCTCCCTCTGCTGTCCCTGCCTGTCCCTGTTTGCCTCCCAGCTCACTGCTGGGGGCTGGAGGACCCGGGACCCGGGGCCCTGTTGAATTTGGCTTGTTTGATATTTGCAAAGCAGACAGGATTGCTCCCAGAGGACTCCAGCGCCATCTCCTCGCCTCGCCCTCCCCTTCCAGCAGCTCCTCACATCTGTCAGCACGAGTTCACTCCTCCCTAAATCATTCTCAGATTTTGTATTAATTTTTTAATCATCTGCATATGAATGATTAATAAATGTTTAACAGCTCATAAAATATTCACCGTGTTTCCCCACGGCTGGCGCTCCTTCTCCACTTGTTATCACTGGTGGGGATGAGAAATGTCTACACAGCTGCTGAGGGCAGAGGCAGCCCCAGCTCTGCCTCACCAGTTCCTGCCTTCCAGAACCAGCAGCTGGTGGTGGAAAACCAGGTGAGGAACCCTGGGTAGCTCTGTGAACACTGAGTTCAGGATCTTCCCTGAACTTCCCTCTCCTTCTTTCTCCTTCTCCTTCTCCTTCTCCTTCTCCTTCTCCTTCTCCTTCTCCTTCTCCTTCTCCTTCTCCTTCTCCTTCTCCTTCTCCTTCTCCTTCTCCTTCTCCTTCTCCTTCTCCTTCTCCTTCTCCTTCTCCTTCTCCTTCTCCTTCTTCTCCTTCTCCCTCTGCCTCTCCCTCTGCCTCTCCCCTTTCCCTCTCCCTCTCCCTCTCCTCTCTCTCCTGAAGATTCTATGTGAATAACCCCGCATTTTTGTCCTGTGTGTGCTGCTCCTGTCACTTGCAGTGTTCCCATGCTCAGTGTGAATCAGGAGAAGTTTCAGTTTCTTGCCCACCTGTCAGCCTGTACCCAGGGGAGCCTTTGGCACGGGGTGATGTCAGGAGATGAACCCAGAGCAGACCCTTGGGCTGTGCTCCTTCCAGCATTATCCCTGATTAATAATTCACAAATTCAGTGTGTGACTAAAGGAAAAGCTGCATCACATGGTTGTTCCTTCACAGGCATTTTGGGGGCTTCACTGTCACCTCTTGGTCACAAACACCACAGGAACTGGAATTGGCTGTGAACAGAAAAGGGAGAAATTCCCTGTCTGTGCCATTATTGGGTGCCAGAGCTGGGGGAGCACAGTGAGGGGACCTGAGGAATTGACCTTCCCAGGATAAACACAGCTCCTACACACAGCCCTGCCCGGGCAGGGTCACACCAGCAGGGACCTCAGGGGGACAGAACCTGGGGCTTCAAAACAGACCCCCGGGGCTGTCCCTTCCTCTCCCAGCAGCTGCCTTTTTACTGAGCTTTCCTCCAGAAAGAGCACGAGGTGAAGAGGGGAGTGGCACAGAACACCAGCCAGGACAGAGAGAACCAGAGGATCCAGGACTGCTTTGGGTGGGAGGGGACATCAGAGCCCACCCAGTGCCACCCCTGCCATGGCAGGGACACCTCCCACCGAGCCCCAGTGTCCAGCCTGGCCTGGGACACTGCCAGGGATCCAGGGGCAGCCACAGCTGCTCTGGGAATTCCAGCCCAAGCAGGAATTCCCAATTCCCAATCTCCGATCCAGCCCTGCCCTCTGGCAGTGGGAAGCCATTCCCTGTGTCCTGTCCCTCCATCCCTTGTCCCCAGTCCCTCCCCAGCTCTCCTGGAGCCCCTTTAGGGGCTCTGAGCCCTCCTGGGGCTGGTGATTTTCAAGAGGATGGTTTTCCTTCGCTGTGGCTGGCTGAAAGGCCAACAGGAATCTTGAGCAGGATCCATTGTGACCTTGGAAATAGTTATTAAACTGAAAAAATAGTGGATGTGTAGGAGTTAATTTGACTCATGGAAGGTTTCATAGGAACAGAAAGCTTTTGCCTAAAACAGAGACAACTTAAGAGAGATCAGGCAGATTTCAAGATTCTGATTAAATTACTCAGCTCTATTCACACACAAAAAGAGAGAGGGGGGAATGAATGAGACTGAAATCTTTCCTTTATATTTGATGAAATAATTGTTTATTCTCACCTCACAGAATTGAACAGAGACAAATCCTGTGGAATGCACTGGCCAGTTGCCCCCAGTGACAGTGAAATGGAGCCAGACTGAAACCCTTGAGGATTTGGTTACAATTGTGAGAAAAATAATATGATTTGTCCATTTCTGCAGGCAGTAATGACAATTTATTCTCTTTTAATCACTGTCTTCTATCAAACTTTCTCCAGCATGATATGAGCATCTATTACAGCAGCTCCACATTGTGCTCCAAGAAACTCCACAATAAATGGGTTTAATTGTATTAAAATGATGGTAATAATTCAGGTATGTACAGTACACACACAATGTTAGTGACTGCACAAAAGGTGTGTCTAATGTTGTATTTGCTAATTAATTGCCCTGGGAATGGCAGCACCAGCACCCTGTGTGTGCTGGGGGGATTCAGGGTGGGGGCAAGGGGACAATAAAATGTCACTGACCTTTCTCCTGTCTCCGTGCTCCTTCTGCCATGACAAATAGATCAAATTTCAGAGCTTTCTAGCAAATGGCATCAATATTTAACCTAATCCTGCGAAGTTGCCTTGAAAATGTAAATTCTGTTCCTTACCCCAGCAGTGAGGCAATCCCAGCATCCCCACGTGGGATGGGAGCAGGGGTGCCCAGTGCCTGCCTGGCCAGCACAGGTGTGTCTGTGGACACCTCTGGGACAGCCCTGTAAGTGACAGGGTGACAGGAGACAGCCTCAGCTTGCACCTCAAGGGAGGTTTGGGTTGGACATTGGGAAAATTCCTTCCTGGGAAGGACTGTCCAGCCCTGGCCCAGCTGCCCAGGGCAGGGCTGGGCAGCCCTTCCCTGGAGGGATTTAAATCCCTGTGGATGTGGCACCTGGGGACATGGTCAGTGTGGCCTTGGCAGGGCTGGAGAAGGGTTGAACTCTATGGTTGCAGAGGACTTTTCCATCCTAAAGAATTCTGTGTTCCTGTTCTCTGATTCTGAACTAAGTGGTGATGCAAACCTCAGGGAACATTTATATTATTAAAATCACAGCAAACTGGAATTGCTGCAAAGGACATTCCTGAACTTTCTGTTGGTTTTGGGTCTTTGAAAGCAGTGGGGAGCCCACATTTCAAACATGAACCATATGGTGCCTGAGATTACAAAAGCTGAGACTTTGTTGTGCAGTGCAGCAGACTGCCCCTGCCATCCCCAGCCCAGAAGAGGATTTAATGGAAGGAAATCACCATGGGATGGCACGGCAGGGATTTCTGCCCTTTGCCTTCCTGGAGCTGCCTCCTTCAGCTCACGGGCACCAGCACTCAGAATGTCCCCACAGTGTCACCCCTTGTACCCTGGGTGGTGACACCACCTTCCCCTGAACACGGCTGTTCTCCTGCAGCCCTGCCAGCCCCATCGCCCCAGGGGTGAGCTCAGGGGTGGGCTCAGTGTGACCCCACAGCCCTGCAGGGTTTGTCCCAGGGGAGCAGCACCTCCTCCTGCCTGCACCCAGACCAGGGCAGGGACCTTTGGAGGTTAACAGCTGGCCAGAGTGCTATTAGCCAGGTGTAAATGTATCAATCTCTGAGGGTCCAGCCCTTGCAGGTTGGCTTAAAATAGTCTTGGCCAGACTGCTCTTCAGAGGTGTTTTGTAAAGCAAAATGTTCAATAAATTAAAAATAACAAAATAACAAATGTTACAGAAAACAAAAGAAAAGCCTTGCACAGGTGTCTGAGAAAACCTCTGACACCCTGCTAGAAACACTCTAAAAATCCCTTTACTTCCTTTGGGCTCCTTCCTAAACACTGAATGTTTTAGGAGGGACACTTTGGCCTGCTGCCAGTGGGGAGAGGTGCAGGATTGGAAGAACAGTGACAAGGTTCAATAGATGCTTCTCTCTTGGCACTGAGCCAGTCACTGCCAGAAGGGCATGGAAAGTCCTAGGTAAACTTCCTAAAATGTCTAAAGGTAGACTGAAACTCTTCCTTTATACAGAGACATTCACTCGGGGGTGGGGGATGCTTTGCTACATTGGACTAAAGGAATGGCTTGGAACTGGTTCAGCCCAAGGCAGGTGAGTACACGTGCAGCAGGCAGCATCTCCATCTCCTTCATGCAGTAACAGCCTCAGAGAGGCTCCAGGAGCCACTGCAGATGTTGGGACAAGCTGGCACAAGGCCACACTTGTCAGGGGCATTGGCCCTTCCAGACATATGGCAGAAAATACCATTTTAACTTTGCCAGTTACTGTGGCTTTAAAGAGTGAGACAAATTGCTTCACACGAGGGGCTTCTGCCTTTGGAGCCTTTAGACTCAACATTTCTCTCTTTGACATTGCATTCAAATATCAGCAGGATCTGATGGGGTCTGAGCATAGAACCACAGAAGAGTTTGTGTTGGAAGGGACATTTTAAAGGTCCTTGAGTCATTGTGTGGTGTCTTTTAAGGATCCTAGGTAGGAATGACAGAGCTGTGGGGTTTGGGTATAAAAATGCACAACAGGAAGGTGAGGAAAAGACAGAGCCTTCATGGGTCTGGGTTGGAGCTGTGTTAGCAGAATTGTGCTTTTATTTATCAGGAGGCAACACTCAAGGATTCCTGAGATCAATCAAGTTTAAAGCAGCAAGGTAATGCCATTGGATTGTGGATCATGTGCAATGTCATTGGAATTGTGGATTATGTGCCAGGAGTGCAGACAAGATCCACCCACAGTGGAGGCAGCAGAGTGGGACAGTGTGGGACAGTGTGGGACAGCTACTGCCCCAGCCCAGTGTCCCAGGCTGGTGGCACAGGGACATGCTGGCACAGGGACGTGCTGGCACAGGGATGTGCTGGCACAGGGGGCAGGCAGGGGACCCCCAGGACCACTGGTCAGTTCAGGGAGCCCTGGCTGTGAGCAGAGCAGAGTGTGAGATGCAGAGGTGGTGCCAGGGGGTTCCTATGGATGCCCTTCCTCACGGATGAGCCTCCAACACACAGAAAACCCTGCTGAAAAGCTGCAATGAAACCCCAAACTGCCTCTGTTGTTACTGACAAAAGCCCTAAACCCAGACAAAAATCCCTCATTGTCCAGGGCCTGAGATCCCTCCTTCTGGGGGGACTTTTATCTGGCTTTTATCTCCCAGGGTCTGGCCTGTCCATGGCTCTGCAGGGTCCATCCTGGGCTGGCAGCCTGGTCCTGCCTGCCAGAGGAGGAGGGATGTTCTCCCCAGAGCACTGAGGAGGAGATTTCACCCCCAGAGGAGGGATGTGCTCCCCAGAGCACTGAGGAGATTTCACCCCCAGAGGAGGGATGTGCTCCCCAGAGCACTGAGGAGGAGATTTCACCCCCAGAGGAGGGATGTGCTCCCCAGAGCACTGAGGAGGAGATTTCACCCCCAGAGGAGGGATGTGCTCCCCAGAGCACTGAGGAGGAGATTTCACCCCCTACAGCCCTGGGGAAGCTTCCCCTGGGGGATGAGCAGGGGATGAACCCTGACTGGCAGGGCAGCTGAATTTAAATGTGTTACTCCATCAGAAGGTGGCTGAAAGGCCTCTCTCACCTTGCCCCTGGCTGCTGGGGTGGGATTTAGGAATCAGGCACCCCTGTGGGAGCACAAGTGTCCCCCCACAGCCACTGGAGCCGGTGTGTGACGGGAATCAGCAGCACACGTGTTCATTGTGCTGCTGGTGAAATGTGCAGAGGGGCACAGCAGGGCAGGGAATGCAATTTCAGTTTAGGTTTTTGAACTGGAGCTTAATTATATCCCAGAATTTACTCTGCCCTTCACACGGGGCTCTAGCTAGACCAAGATTAATTATGTTGTGGAGATCTCTCCCCCTCTGGCCCAACTTTCTCCCTCTAACTGGTTGCCTGTGTATTTTGACTGGGCAATAAACCATTTTCTGAGGACAGGAAAACTCCAATTTCTCTTTGCTATTAGCAGTACGGGTTTTTCCTCCCCGGGAAGGTTCATCAATTATCCCAACATAATTACCATATAACCATACTACAGTAATTATTTCACTATAGCTCTTCCTGTCGTGACTGCTATTGAATAAAGCAGCTTTTCCAATATACCTTAAATCTATTCCCCAGCAACAGCAACTGAATCAGAACACCTCCTGTTACTGAGGAACAAACACCCTGTGCTGGGGATTTTGCTGCTGAGCAGAGCTGCTGAGCTGCAGCAGCAGTGCAGGTGCATGGCAGCAGGACAGGGCCAGGTGAGAGGCTCAGTGCAGCTCTGGGGGCTTCTCAGGGTGTCCCGGGGGCTCCTCAGGGTGTCCTGGGGGCTCCTCAGGGTGCTCTGGGGGCTCCTCAGGGTGTCCTGGGCTCTCCTCAGGGTGTCCTGGGACCCCTCAGGGTGTCCTGGGGGCTCCTCAGGGTGTCCTGAGGGTTCTTCTCAGGGTGTCCTGGGGCTCCTCAGGGTGTCCTGGGACCCCTCAGGGTGTCCTGGGGCTCCTCAGGGTGTCCTGGGACCCCTCAGGGTGTCCTGGGGGCTCCTCAGGGTGCTCTGGGGACTCCTCAGGGTGTCCCGGGCTCTCCTCAGGGTGTCCCGGGCTCTCCTCAGGGTGTCCTGATGGTTCTTCTCAGGGTGTCCTGGGCTCTCCTCAGGGTGTCCCGGGCTCTCCTCAGGGTGTCCTGGGGGCTCCTCAGGATGTCCTGGGACCCCTCAGGGTGTCCTGGGGGCTCCTCAGGGTGTCCTGGGCTCTCCTCAGGGTGTTCTGGGGGCTCCTCAGGGTGTCCCGGGCTCTTCTCAGGGTGTTCTGGGGGCTGGGTGTCCCAGGGGACAGGGGATGGGTGTCCCCAGTGACAGGGGCTGGGTGTCCCTGGTGACAGGGGCTGGGTGTCCCCAGTGACCGGGGCTGGGTGTCCCTGGTGACAGGGGCTGGGTGTCCCCATCCCTGGCTGCTCACGCCACCCCCTCCGTGCTGCCGGGCCCCGAGCAGGGACAGCTCAGGAAGCTGTCCCGGGGCGGGGGGCAGCCACGGGCAGGGTGGGCTCCTGCTGCGGGCTCAGCCCGACACAGAATCCTGCACACCCGCATCCCCCGGGGGCTCGGTGCCAGGTGTGCCACCCGTCTGGGACTGCACAGCTGTCACCGCCGGCTCTGTGGCACCATCTGTCCGCTCGGGGAGTGGCTCGGGGGCAGTTGGGGTCGGTGGGCTCCTCCCCAGCCCCAGCCGTGTCTCCTGGCTTTGGCAGTCCCGTTATCGCGGCGCTCACTCGCAGTAAAACAAATGGCTTAAACCTCGTGTCATTTTGCAATTCGTGATCCATAAACCCGAAAGAAGCGAAATAAATCTGTCTGAAAAGAATAAATCACCCGCTAATTTCGGGGAACGGGAGCTCAGGTATTTGACAAAGGCATTTTGTCCTGCCGTACCCCCCGGGCAGTCCCGGGGCTGAGCAGCTCCGGGGATTTGGGGATTCCTCACCCACGGGAGCCAGCTGTGGGTGACAAGGACAGCGATCCACGTTATCGACGGGCCGGAGAGACCCAGCGAGCTCAAAACTCCGACCCTGGTATAGGAATGTAAATTCTGATCGCTCTCGGAATTCCAGCAGCCCGGAGACGGTGCAGAGAGGGCTGTCTCTGCGGCGGGGTCTTTATAGTAACGAGGCTCGGAACGAGGGATTAGAGAAGGCTCTCTCGGATGTTTATTGCTCCAGACGGTCCAGGAGAGAGAGGGAGGATCCCGCGCGATTGACATTTAAACCGAGGGGCAGAGGGGTGGGGCGGGTGGGTGATTTTTTCCAGGTAGCCATGGGCAGGTCCCAGGTTCACGCAGGGCAGGGTCAGGGGACAAAGGGACCGGGGAGGGGAAAACCTGGGGTAAAACCCAAGATTTACCAGACACTGGGGGGTAACAGGAGCAAACCATAACTTGACAAAAACCACCACGAATCCATGTCCATTCCCTGTGCAGCTCCTGTCCCAGCCTGGGAGGAGCTGTGCCCTGCCCGGAGTTCTGCAGCTCCTGCCCTCTGGTCCTCTGCTCACACAAGACTTCTCCTTCCCTTCCATCTGACACCAGGAAAAGGTGGGAAATGAAGTGTCAGCCTGCCTGCCTTTGAGGAAGGAAATCAAGATGTAATTTTGGGGAACAGGACACCTTGGCACTGCTGTGGTCACCGCCCCAGGTGTCTTTATGTTCACCTGGCAGAGAAATGGATGTTAAGCCACGGAATCCCAGAAACATTTGGATGAGAATGGACCTTAAAGCCCATCTCGTTCTGCCCTGGGTGTCCTGAGTATCCTGAGTGTCCTGAGAGTCCTGGGTGTCCTGCTGAGTGTCCTGAGTGCCCTGAGTGCCCTGCTGAATGCCCTGAGTGTCCTGCTGAGTGTCCTGAGTGCCCTGAGTGCCCTGCTGAATGCCCTGAGTGTCCTGCTGAGTGTCCTGAGTGCCCTGCTGAGTGTCCTGAGTGCCCTGAGTGCCCTGCTGAATGCCCTGAGTGTCCTGCTGAGTGTCCTGAGTGCCCTGCTGAGTGTCCTGAGTGCCCTGCTGAATGCCCTGAGTGTCCTGCTGAGTGTCCTGAGTGCCCTGCTGAGTGTCCGGCTGAGTGGCTCCAGCACTGCCCGGGGCTGCCCACACCAGGGCCCAGCTCCTGCTCACCTGGTGCCAGCCTGGAGCTCAGCCCAGGGCCACGGAGCTGTACCAGGAGCTGAGGAATGTTTGCACACCCTGGATGTGCAGCCAGGAGATGCTCTGTGTGCACCCCTCTGCTACTGAGGCCTCAAGTTTTACCTTCCATGTTTTCCAGGTTCTGCCCTGCATTGGTACATAACTCTGGACTCCATATAAAGTGTGAGCAAGTTCTCCTCACAGCTCAGTCAGACAGGACAATCCTTTTCCAGCCCCAGAACCAAGGACACTGCTGCAGCTTCAGGCCAAAAAAAGTGCAAACAGTGAATTGAGGAGAGCAGTCTGGGAGGATGAGACTGCATGACCTGGAGCTGGAATTGGACAATTAACCCCAATGTGCAAATGGACCAAAACTTATAGAAATGTGAAAACTCCTGACCAGTCATTCATCTTGGGTGTAGCCCTGGCCAGGCTCTTGTCCTGCCCAAGGTGTGTCCTTAAAGGCCTTTCAATAATTCCCCACTTTATTCCTTTACCTCTGTCCAGCCTCTGTTCCAGCTACCCCTCAAGGTATCAGTACCCAGATAAACCAGATCTGGGTTTTCAGATCTGATACAAAAAGGCCAAGATGGATGACGCAAAAAATAATAACTGGGGAATAACTGTTTATTGTTTCTCCATCCTAAGGACTGGGGGTCACTGAACAAATAGTCTAACAGTGGATTTAAAATAAAAACAGAGTTTAATTAGTAGAACTGCTCTTCCACATAATCCATAATTAAACACAGAGCTGAGAGCCATGGGAGGGCTTGGAAAATAAAAATATAGATATACTCCAAATAATTACATGCGTTCAGGACAAAAAGATCCACAAACTAATTGGGTTGTGCATGGAAGGTGAAATTGTGTCTCCACTGAAGCCTGTGCTAACATTCAATTTATGTTAATTAGACTCAAATTTAACACCTCTGAGGCAGTGCTGAGCACACAGGTGTAAGTTAATGAAACAGGACACACTGACTTTTACCTTCTGATGCCTGTTTGTATTTATATGTTTGGTATTAATTAATGAAACTGTATTTCTGTTTATGTACAACTTAATGAGAGCTTCCTCGTGAGTCCAGCCAACCCTTCTTTAAGCATGGCTTGCATTCAGCCCTTTTTAATCCTGTTCCACTCAGGGAACTGTCCTTTACCCAGACACAATCCACTGCCTCTCTAAATCCAACTGGAATGCAAGGAAAGGGTTTCCTGGCCCCGTGAATGGAGACAAATGCACAGCCAAGCAGGAGGCAGATAATTTCCCTTTTCTCTTTTCCCCCTGGATTCTCCCAGTGCCATATTCTCTTTCTTTGTTGCACTGCTCAGGCAGCACTGATTGTAACCAACACTTTTGGACCCAGCACAAATAGAAGATTAGGGAGAAGAGCCCTCCTGGAAGGGGCTCTGCATCCCTGCGGGCGCTTTATCCCCTCTGAAGCCAGCAATGGCTCATCTCCGAGAGCACAGCACAAAATAATGAGCTCATTTGTTGTTTGTTTGTTTTTCCCTCTTGGCAGAGCAGCCAGCAACCAAGAAACAAGCCTCGATTCTTCATGGATGATCAAATGGCTGATTTAGCCCTGAAAGCCTCGCTCTTGCAAAATGCTTTGCCTTTCCTGGGCCAGTCAGGGCTCTGTGCCCTCAGCCAGCAGCCCCTGGCCCACAGGGACCCTGCAGGTGTCTGGGCAGTGACAGCAGCCCCAGGAGCAGAGCCTGGCCTGGCTGTGCCCATGGCAGAGCTCTGAGCAGAGGGAAGGCTCCCAGAGTCACTCCCTGTGCTCAGGCTCTGGTGAGGGGGTCTGGGGTGGGGGCAGCACCAGCACTCCTTGGGTGGGGTGTCCATGGTCCTCACATCCCTCATAACACCAGCACTCCTTGGGTGGGGTGTCCATGGTCCTCACATCCCTCAGAGCACCAGCACCCCTTGTCTGGGCTGTCCATGGTCCCTGCACACCCTCCCAGCAGCAGGGATGGCCAGAGCCATGGGATGGAACCATGGAATTGTCACAGTTGTTAAGGTCACCAAGCCCAGCCATCAGCCCACCATGACACCGTGTTCACCAGCCAGCCACGTCCTCCAGTGCCACATCCAACATTCCTTGGTCACTTCCTGGGATGGTGACTCTGCTGCTGTCCTGGGAAGCCCCTCCCCATGCTTTAAAACCTTTCCTGTGAAAAAAAAATAAATTCCAAATATGTCCCTAAACATCCCCTGGTGCAGCCTGAGGCCGTTTGCTCCTGTCCTGTTTCTCATTACCTGGAGAAGAGACCAGCACACACCTGGCTCCACCGTCCTGTCAGGGAGCTGTGGGATGGGCAGGAGTGGCCATTCCACCCCAGAGGTGTCCACAAACAGCTGTGAGCTCAAGTGGTCAAAACACATCCAAGTACATGTAACAACCACAGGAGTCCCTGGATATTTCTAAAATCAAAGACAGGTTTGGGTGTTTTGTTTTGTTTTTTTTTTAATTAATAATATTTTAGTATTATTTTACGTTATTAATTATTTTAATATTAATTTAAATTAATTCATATTTCTTAAGAAGAAAGTCTCCACCTGGTCTTTAAGCCTGCCCCATGTTTTTCCCCTCCCGTTCCAGCAAAGCTGGGCTGGCACTTGGATGTTGTCTCAGGTGTGCTGAGCACCACATGGGGCCCTGCACAGCCCAGGAGTGGCAGCAGCACCAGCAGGAAGGGCTCAGGGAGCCCGGGGGGTGCCGTGGGGATCCCCCAGGAGCTCCAGCCTTGACTCCAGCGGGATGTGGAGCAGAGACAGTGGTGCCAGCTGCTGGGAAATCCAGGATGGAGAGGCACAGCTCCAGAGGAGGGACCTCCCCATGAGGGGAGCTGGTACAGGGGAGCAGCCCAGAGGGACAGGTAAATGAAACCATCCTGGTGGTGGGTTAGGGTTAATTGTGCCAATAAACATTGTACTGGCTCTCTGAATCCTCCCTCTCGCACCCCGACCCCGGCACGTTTCTGGGTCTGACTCCAGGAACAGCCACTGCTCTGCCTGTGGAAGGAGCTCATTAAGGCACATCGAATGCCAGCTCCTCCCCCTGCTTTCAGGCAGGTTTTTAAATACATGTGCTTTCATCTTGTCGTTTATATTGTATCCTAAAAAAGACAAATTACCGAGCTGTGTACACCTGAGAGAAACATTCGTTCGAGCTCACTAAATGCAGCTTTGTTTTACAAACTTGCCTGTGTATCCAGGCTGTGAAGTCTCTAAAGTACCCAAAACTACACTCAGCTCCTGGATAATCGCCTGACCTCCAGGGGGATGGGGGAGGCTGGAAAGGCAGTGGGAGGATCCTGAGAAATTCCAGCCTGAGACAGTTTAACACAGAGCCAGGCGATTTCTCTGCCTTGAGTTCACTCTTGTTTCATTCCCCCACGGAAAATCCCCCCAGATCTGCCCCAGATTCCCAAGAGGAGCTGGAAGGAGCCTCTCGAGGCTTGAACTGCTGGTCTGGAGCCTTTCCCAGGGGAAGGAGCCAGCACAGGGACACCAGAGGAAAGGGCTGCACTGGG
>JANPWX010025118.1:0-11355 GCA_024734555.1 Trochalopteron elliotii
GTGTGAGCACTCTGGATGTGTGAGCACTCTGGGTGTGTGAGCAGTCTAGATGTGTGAGCACTCTGGGTGTGTGAGCACTCTGGGTGTGTGAGCAGCCAGGTCCATCCCTGCTGCCCATTCCACATTGCACTGTGCACCACTTCAGTGATCAATTATTCCTGAGACCTGGCAGTGGCTTTATGCAATTAAATCTTTGCTCAGTATCACAGAATCATCGAGTGATAGCCTGGTGTAATCACAGACTCCCAAAATCACCCAGTTCCAGTGGTTTGCATTGGAAGGAACTTTCAGGTCCACCCAGTGCCACCCCTGCCATGGCAGGGTCACCTCCCACTGTCCCAGGCTGCTCCAAGCCCAATGTCCAACCTGGCCTTGGGCATTGCCAGGGATCCAGGGGCAGCCACAGCTCCTCTGGGAATTCCAGCCCAGCAGGAATTCCCAATTCCCAATCTCCCATCCATCCCTGCCCTCTGGCAGTGGGAAGCCATTCCCTGTGTCCTGTCCCTCCAGATTCTTGTCCAAAGTCCCTCTCCAGCCTTTGCAGGTCCCTTTAGAAATCCTTTTAGTCTGCTCTTGTTGTCTTGGATGTTTTCTTGTCTGTATTTTCTCTGCACAGAATTGAGTGTCACAGGCTGGTCCCTGCACAGACCAGACCAGGAGGTCTTGGCCTGGGGATGTTGGTGCCAGAACAGGCAGCGTGGGACTGTGCATGTATTTTTTTTAAGTACTCCAGGAGATTCAGCATCTCCAAACTGCTCCTCATCCCTCACTGCAGCTGAGACCTCCCAATGCTCCCTCCCCCCGGCCCAAGGACTGCTGCCACCTCTGCAGAGAAGGGGATGAGCCTCCTCTCTCAGCACCAGGGCAGAATTAAACCATGTCTGGAGCAGCCCCTCCGTGTCTGTGTGAGGGGGGACAGGTGCAGACCCCCCATTTCTCTCTCAGGGCGGTGCTTGGCTCAAACCTGTGACAAAAGCTGCTGTGGAAAGGGGGTGGGAGAGGTGGATGGGAGAGGTGGGCAGAGCCCCGAGCCCTGTCACTGCCCAAACCCAGGCAGGAGCCCTGCCACAGACCCTGCCCAGGCCACGAGGGCAGGACAGAGGCTTAGGAAGCAGGGATTGGCATCTTCCCCCTTGGAGACCTGTAGAGAAAGGCACAGGAGAGCCCAGGGAATTGTATAATTAACAGTGAACTTAATAACAAACCTCTTTTATATCTCAGTGCACCATTTGCACAAAAATAGCTGTTCCCTTCCCAGCCAGCACATCTGAAGTGCAGATTAACAGATTCTACATTTCACATTCCCAAAATTCAGTGCCTTTTACCCCTACAATTTATTAGCTTCAGATGTGCATCTCCAGTCCCAGAGGAGCTCAACGTGAGCTGGAAGGCTGAGCCCTGGCAGGATCAGTGGCAAACTAACAAGGTCAGTCCCATCCTCCCGTTTCCATGGCGATGGCTCTGATAATATGGAACATGGCAACACCAGCCTTCCCCCAGCTCCTCCAGCTCAGCTCCAGGCTTTGTCTGCCTCCCTTGGAATGGGGCTGAGATAAAAGGGAGCTCACAGCAAACAGGGGAGGGCTGTGGTGCTGCCTGAGCTCGTGCTGGGCACCCGGGCCCTGCCCTCAGGAAGGTGAGATTTCAACAAAGGTTTCCTTCCAAGGGCCTGCTGTGTGTTGGAAAGGTTCAGCCTTGGCTGAGGCTGCACTTGGCCAGCTGAATCCTGCCACAGATCATGGGTTTTGTTTTATTCCCTTCATCAGCATGTATTTTCTCCACTACAACATTTCTCCTGCTCAGTTATGAGGACATTTCCATGCTGGGAGCAAAATGGCCAGTGGGTGACAAAGCATTTTTTGGTGCAGGAAAAAGAGCAGGTACCCAAAATATTCCAGGAGAGGACGATGCTGTGGCACAGCCTCTCTCTCCCAGATGCCAGCGAGGGGAGAGGCAGAGGGGCTGGGATGGCTCTGCTCGCCTAAGTGGGGACGCCACTTTCCAAGGAAGGGTGAGAGTTTGTCACAAAAAATCCTATTTGTGTCTGAAAATAAAAGCTTTCCAAACCTCAGCTCTTTGGAAGGAAAGCCAGCTCCGGTGGGTGTATCAAGTTTTAGGAGTTTAAACTGCTCCTGGAACGAGGTTCCTGGCTTTGATTAAATAATCCAAAAGTCTGTGTTGCAATAAAGTGTTTTCACCCAGCAGAACCATTTCCTAGTTCATTGAGAACTGTGGAATTATTGCAGGATTGCAGGAATACATGTGTTTTTATATCTGTGTATAAATATCCAAGCACAGACATCTGTGAACCCAGGTGTGAGTCCCTCAGGTGCTGCACAACCCTTCCCTGGGGAGCAGCCCTGCCAGTGCTCTGCCTGCAGGCCAGCCTTGCTGTCCTGTGCCTCAGTTTTATCTGCCAGTGTTTGTCAGGCTGCGAGAGGATGGGACATCACCAGGAGCACTCCCAGAAGGGCACAGACACACCGGGGGCTGCAGGAGGGAAGAGCTGGCTGTGCTCTGGGCTGGGGGGATGAGGAGACCCAAGGAGCTGGGGAGACCTGGGGAGATGGGGAACCTCGGGGAGCTGAGGAATTCTGGGGAGATGAGGAACTCTGGGGAGCTGGGGAGATCTGGGGAGCTGGGGAGATCTGGGGAGCTGAGGAACCTCAGGTTGCTGAGGAACCCTGGGGAGCTGAGGAATCCTGGGGAGATAAGGAACCTCAGGGAGCTAGGGAACCTCAGGGAGATGAGGATCCCTGGGGAGCTGAGGAGACCTGGGGAGCTGAGGAGCCTTGGGGAGCTGGGGAACCTTGGGGAGCTGAGGAACCTCAGGTTGCTGAGGAACCCTGGGGAGCTGAGGAACCCTGGGGAGCTGAGGAGACCTGGAGAGCTGAGGAGCCTTGGGGAGCTGAGGAACCCCAGGGAGCAGCCCCAAGCCCCATGCCCCAGTCCCTGCCCCATCCTGCAGCAGGAAAAGCCCCTGGCTGAGCACAGCAGCCGTGCCATGCCCACCTCTGGCAGTTTGGTGTTTGCCTGGCTCGGTTCCTTCCCCTGAAATGGGAGTGGAAGAGCTCCAGGCAAGGCTGGACAGGGCTTGGAGAGCCCTGCTCTGGTGGAAGGTGTCCCTCCCATGGAAAGGGGTGAGATGGGTTTTAAGGTCTCTTCCCTCCCAAGCCAATCTGTGGTCACACTGCAGCCCAGCATTTTCTTGTGCATAGAATATGCTGTTCCAACAAAAAATTGGGCAGAATTTGCAAATTATTTACCTGGAAAGGAGAGAAACATGCCTAGAACACTGAGTGCCTTGTAAAACTTCCTTCTGAAGGGACTCATTGAGGGAACAGTCAAATGGGACTGGGAATGAGGAGCAGTTCCCAGACACCAAAACACATCAGTTATGAGCATTGTTCTGCAGCCTGAATGGAGAGATGTAAAATGGATATGTCATTGTGGTGCATTATATTATCATATTTTAAGGCTACCCTCAGCTGTAACAAGCTCTGAGGTGTTTTCTAGAGTGATGAAGTATTTAATAAAAGTAAGACAAAGAGTCACTGGAGACCTCGGTGGCTTGTGTGCCCTTTGAAACACATTACTGGTCCAAAAGATATTAGCTTAATCCTCTCTTCTGGTTAAGCTGTGATTCATTGTCTCAAGGATAACGATTTCAATGTATCTGCAAACCCCTTTCAGTTCCATTTGGCATATCTGGATAAGATTTCCATACAGTTCTTGTTCCCCCAGCGCAGCAAAGGAGACAGATTATAAAGGATCCATTGTCTGACAAGGATATTTCAGCACATGAAAGGGAACAGTGAGCAGCTTCTGGACTTTGGGCTGTGACTCCTCCCTGCAGGTCCCAACATCCCTCTGTCTGCAGGATCTGAGCTCCCAGGGGTGCTCCTGCCCCTGCCTCCCTGCCAGCCTCCAGCAGGGTCACAGCCTCAAGCCCCCCTGCCAGCCCCAGTGCCTGTGACAGCCAAATCTGGACCCCAAGGACACAACTGGGGGGAGCCCAGAGGTTCGATTGCATCTGTGAGGGCTTCATGGGTTTGCCCCCCTCAAACTGCTTTTGGTTCTCTGAATCCTCTCTGTTCATCCTGTGCCCAAACACGTCCTTTGGGGACCAAGTTCCAGAGCCAAAGGAACATTTGCAGTGACATCCCCAGCCCCAGGGCCCTCAGCTGGCCAGGGTCACCCACAGCCCCAGGGGACAGCTGCAAACCAGGGCACACTTCCCTTGGCTCTTCCCTCCCTGCTCCATCCCTCTCTGGCAGCAGGATCATTCCCTCAGCACCAGCCCAGGCTGCTGGGCTTCTCCTGGCTCTCACCAAACCCACCTGGAAGCATCAGACTGTCACTGTCACAAAGAACGACACTCACGTCAGGTTCAGAGGTGAGCAGAGAAAGAGGAAGTTTATTGTGATTTGAGGTTTAAATAGGATTTGGAATTTGCTCAAGAATTGGGGGATGAAAAGAACACCCCTGTGGCCCCAGTGGTCAAACCAGCAGTCCATCACAGAGAGGAATGAAAACAATCTACTTTGTTTATGTTAAATGCATGAGAAAGTCCAGTACAATTATGTAAACAAGATCAGAAGGCTGAAAATCAGGGCGACATCAGACCACAACATCCTTGCCCCCATGGGCTGGATCAGCATCTCCAAAGCCCCAGAAAATGAAATTAAACCCAGACCCAGGCTAGGTACCCAGCCTGGTGAGCAGCGTTGAGCTGGGGCACCACGAGCTGGGCACTGCCTGCCCTCAGGTACAGGTGACATTTCTCATCTCTCTTCCAGCTGCAAAAATATTCTTTTCCCTTCCTCTGCTCCCATTGTTTGCACGACAGCCACTAATGACCTTTTTCTCTCAATAATATAATATAACTGTAAGAAGCCAGCACTGAATCAACCTAACCTGTATTTAACTGGAGTTAGGGTTTCTTGCCAGACCTGCTGAATTTTCTCCGAGCATCCCACCTCCCTCAGCATAAGTCTCCAGCTCAGAGCAATTAACCTTTTTTTTTCCCTCTGTAATGCCTGAATTTCAGCTTATTTTATTTTCAAAAGAAATTATATTCTCTGAACATGCAACAATCCTATAATTAAAATAATTTGCCCTTGTGGCACGGGGGTTACATAATTGGCAGGGAAGGATACTTGATATTTTAATAACTGTGAGGCATGTGAGAAATTTTTCTCACCTTCAGCTGCCTGTGAACAGGAGCTGCTATGTTTTACAGCTTCACAATCCTCATCAGTCCTTCTGACGAGTCATTTGCCCAGAACTTTATTTTCCAAATGACCCAGTATCTCACTAAAATGAGATGAACTCCTTCACAAAGAGAATCAGTGATTTCCTACAGGACCTGACTAAGAAGTTCATCACGCCTGCTCAACTGCTACACACAATGGCAAAACACTAAAAAAATGAACATGGGAATGAAAGAGCCAAGTCTGGAGGTGGAAAGAGTCACTGATGTCTGACTCCAGAGATGTCCCAGGCCCAGGACATCTCACACAGGGCTCCTTCTGGCACCACCTCTGGCAGGGGCAAAATTTAAAATCCAGCAATTGTCTTTTCTGTTGTATTTTGAAAGTTCTGTGTCAGACCATTCCAAGCCAGATGTGCAACTGGCATGGCTTTTCATCATAGAATTTTAGGATTCTGACTGGTTTGGGCTGGAAGGGATCCTGGAGCTCATCCAGTGCCTGCCCCTGCCATGGTAGGGACACCTTCCACTATCCCAGGGTGCTCCAACCCCAATGTCCAGCCTGGCCTTGGATACTGCCAGGGATGCAGCAAAAGAATTTGCAAAAAAAACCCCGAAAATTTAAATAACAAAAATTCTAAATATTTTTCAAACCCAAAGGGTGGAATGGTGCTAAAGGGTGTTGCTGCACCTCCTCTACATTCTGGCACCTTCCAAGCCAGGGCAGCTGCCTGGCACTCAGTGAGGCTGAGCCAGCTCTGCCCCAGCAGAAGGGATGAGAATGTCCAGCCCCACCTGTGAATGTCCTGACCCCTCCTCGGGGTGGGGGAAGTTTCACACCTGAGCCATCTGTGCGAGGGAGGATCATGGCAGGATAAAAGTCATTGTCCTATCCTTAAGATTCAGGAGGGCTCATGTAACCACACGCAGAACTCTGATCTCTTCATGAGGCTTAGAGCAAAGTTTATTGAAAGATTCTTTTATCCAGTGTTTGAGTACAATGAATAGGATTGGTCCTTTAGGGCACCACTTTTCTGTAAACATCTCTACCAGTAAACAAGTTGGAAAAACACCAGGGGTCAGGAGGAGGAGATCTACAGGGATTGTTTTGGGTTCATCCTCACAACTTCCCAGGCCAGACTGAGAGAGTTTTGTCCTTGGCTTTCCCACAGGCTCAAGGCACTGCCTGCAGCCTGAGAATCCATGTTGTGACCACTGTCAGCTCCCACAATTGTCCCACCTGGCAGGATCTGCCTCCTCACAGCCTCATTCTGGCAGAGCAGCCTCACCCATCTCCCCTCCTGTGTTCATCAGTGCTCCTGGCAGCCAAATCCCAGCCCTCACAAGGATCCAGCCTGGTTCCTGTGCCCATCCAACTCTGTTCCTCAGCCAGGAGCAGCATCACAGGATCCATCACAGGATCAATCACAGGATCCATCACAGGATCAATCACAGGATCCATCACAGGATCCATCACAGGATCAATCACAGGATCCATCACAGGATCCATCACAGGATCAATCACAGGATCAATCACAGGATCAATGACAGGATCCATCACAGGATCCATCACAGGATCAATGACAGGATCCATCACAGGATCCATCACAGGATCAATCACAGGATCAATCACAGGATCAATGACAGGATCCATCACAGGATCCATCACAGGATCCATCACAGGATCAATCACAGGATCACTGGGGCTGGAAGAGCCCTCTGAGGTCAGTGACTCCAGCCTGAAACCCAGCACTGCCAAGTCACAGGTACAAAAGCTCTTTGAGAACACAATTGAAAATGAGCTTGTCAGGTGGAATTTAGAAATTGGAAAGAGGAACAAGGACAACAGTCAGAACACAACAGTCAGAAATCGGCCACAATAAGTGGCTGTCAAGGAACACGGGCAGAACTGGGGGATTCACACATGCAAATGTCTTACTTAAAAAAGAGCCAAACAATTTCAGTCATTAAACCGGGAGAAAGATTTCCAGCTCTCTTCCTTGGACAGGATTTTCCACACACCCAGCCCGAGGATCGGCGCCCTGCCCTCAGCAGAGGGATGGATGGAGGGTTTCCAGGCAGGAGCTCTCCTGCCCTCCCGAGCCCGGCACAGGGGAGCCTGGGGAGGGACAGAACTAAGAGCCTTTTGTGAGAGAGGCACTGAATATTCCTGCCGCCAGAGTGCCGAGGGTTCGATATTTACATGAGAATAAACCGGGAAAAGGCTCTTTTCTAAACTGACAGATTTATTTAACCTGACTGTGGGGACAGGGCGGTGTTTAACCAGGAACTTGGACGGATGGTTATCCATGCCTGGATGTGCCCACCCACTGAGTGACAAGACCATGACAAACCCCAGAGTGGTGGAAGACCCTGGATGTCCTTTTCCAGGACTTGGAACACATGACAGGACACACCCCTGCCCCTGCGTGTGATTTGGGGCCCCTTGGCTGCTCCAGCCCAACCTGCTCAGCCACGAGCAGCACTGGGGTCACTGCCACCTCAGCCAGCTGCAGGTGGGCATCACCAATGGCATCGTCCATCACCAAGAGCATCACCAACGGCATTGTCTGTTGGAAGGCATTTCCCACACCCAGCAGGTGCTTCCAAACAGGGAAAGAGTTTCAGTTTACCTCTAGACATTTGAGGAAGTTTACCTAGAACTTTCCATGCCCTGCTGGCAGTGATTGGCTCAGGGCCAGGAGAGAAGCATCTATTGGATCTTGTCACTGCATCTCTCTCTATTGGCTGCAAGCCAGGTTTTCCCTCCTAGAACATTCAGTATTCAGGAAGGAGCCCAAAGGACTAAAGGGCTTTTTGGAGTGTTTCTAGCAGGGTGTCAGAGGTTTTCTCGGACACCTGTGTGCAGCTTTTCTTTTGTTTTCTGTAACGTTTGTTATTTTGTTATTTTTCTTTATTAAATGTTTTGATTTACAAAACACCTCTGAAGAGCAGTCTCACTGAAATTAATTTTAGCCACTTCTCTGCAAAGGCTGAACCCTCAGAGATTGATACATTAGCACGTGGTTTATAAGACTCTGACCTGTATCAATTGTCCATCACCAAAGGCATCACCAAAGGCTGTGTCAGTTCCAGGGAGGTGTCAAAGCAGCACGGGGAGGACATTGCAGATTTCCCTTGCCTCTCAGTGCCATGCCAGACAATGCTTAGCTTAGTGCACAGGCAAACATGAAATATTAACATGTCTTTCTCGTTAGCAAACAAGAAGTGTTGCTTTTAATGAGTGGGAGAAGCATAAAACTGGAAAAGAAATTAAAATGATTGTTTCTTTAGTCTTGTTTTCTTTTTGCTATGGACCATTCACAGCTGAAATAGCAGAGGGATAATGAAGTGAAAGTTGCTTATATATTTCCTTTTATGTGTATCCTGTGAAAAAATAAGCCATTATTATCCTACACCAGTATATTTCAGACCAGAATGCAAGATAAGGACGTTGGGATGTGGGATGTCAGTCTGTGATGGTTCAAAGGATGAGGGGTATTTCTCACTGCAGTGAAGAATCACACTGGATTCTCTGTATCTTCATTTTCATTGAAAAGATAACACAGAATAAACAGTTCTAAGGTAAGCACAAAGAAATCAATGGCACACACATCTTCTGCTGGAATGTACAATGGATGGCATATTTTTAATAGTGGTACTTCAGAAAATGATATAATAAAAATGCACTCAACATTTCTTAGAGCTGCAATCACAGCTAGTTACAGCCCAAATCACAGATCTTAATCCTGCCAGCCTCCTCCCAGTTCATCCCAAATTCACAAACCAGCTCGTGAAGGTGTTCAACACTTCCAGGGAGGCAAAGTCCCAGGTCTGCACACATGTTCAGGATTCAAGAACTGTGCAGAGTCACTGGCCTGAGCAGAGGCCAGGACAGCCCCAGCTCTGAGCTGATCCTTCCTTTGGGATCCCAGAATCCCAGACTGGTTTGGGTTGGGAGGGACCTCAAATCCCACCCATTCCCACCCCTGCCGTGGCAGGGACCCCTCCCACTGTCCCAGGGACACCTCCCACTGTCCCAGGCTGCTCCAAGCCCAATGTCCAGCCTGGCCTTGGGCACTGCCAGGGATCCAGGGGCAGCCACAGCAAATCTGGGAATTCCAGCCCAGCCAGGAATTCCCAATTCCCAATCTCCCATCCATCCCTGCCCTGCGGCAGTGGGAAGCCATTCCCTGTGTCCTGTCCCTCCTGCCCTTGTTCTTCACTGGTAAAAAACACCACGAGGAGCCCCCAAACCACGGTTTGGAACTGACTGGAGGAGTGGGAACGTTTAAAAGGGAGTCTGTCACTCTTGTTCCCCAGGGCAGGGCCTCTGAGGGGGGCAGGGGGAATAGGGGCCAGAGGGATCTGGGGGGCAGAGGGATCTGGGGGGCATTTGAGCCTCTCCTAGGAGGCTGCAGCCATGTGCAGGGTCCCTTTAGCCACACATCCCCCACAATGTGAGCACACAGCACAGAACTGCTCAGGTGCACGTGAATTGAGAACATCGATGATTTCCTTCATTCCTGTCAAAATTCTGGGGACAAAAGGAAGGCCCTGACACTTCCCATCCACACTGTGATAAAATCACACCATAGATCCTTGGTACACCAGAGTATATATTGATACTTGATACACAATAGGTACCTAGTGATAAAATCACACAATAGATTTTAAGCTTCTTGATTCATTCAGATGCTCTGAGGATTCAGCCAGCACAGATAGCAGGGAAGATAATGTCCTTTATCTAATCACTTTGGTCAGAAGTGCAGTATTTCTGAGGGAAAAAAAAGAGCCCTTTTAACACATATCAAATTTGTTGGTCAATTTGGCAAACCCGGGTTTTAATTTTTGTTAAAATTTAAAACGCGTAATTTAAAACTAAATAAAAGGAACAGTAAAAATCCCATCCACCATGGCTGCTGCACCACTGAAAGAAGGTAAAATGCAAAGCTGGGACAAAACCCTTTGGAAACTCTGACATCAGCTTCTTTTTACTTTTTGGCTCTGGCTCCTGAACCTGCTGTTGTTTCAAATTCCCCATGCAGTCAATGCCATCCAGCAATCAATGAAAGCTTGTTCCAGACCAGCCCTGCTTCTCATTCCTGCTACAATCAATTGAACCTGTCAGGAAGGCACCAGATGCTGCTGCATTTTTCCCTATATAATATTAGGAAGAGAAAAACATCCAGCACAGGGTGTGTGGGGAGCCTGACTTAAGTGTAATTAAAATTAAAGAACCCGAGTTCCCTGAGAGTGTGAGTATTGACAAATCTTTCACTTTCTCATTTACAGCCCCGTGTTTGTGTGCTGCCGACTCCTTCAAAAACAAGCAGACAAGGGAGAAACAAGAAATGAAAAGTTATTAAAATTCAAATAGGACAATACCCTGCAGATTTCATTGTGTCCTTACACTGGTGAAACAGATGCTGGGCGTGATGGGAACTTTGCTGGGGCAGATGTTAAACCTTTCACAGGTTGCTCCAGTTCTCTCATAATGCTTTCCCTTTGCAGAGGTGTATTAATTGAAGACTTAAAGCATAATATGTAAATGATGGGCAGTTCTGCATCTTCAAGGGAGTAAAGTAATGCAAGATTAGGTAACAGAAAAATATTTGGATGCACAAAAATTTGATACATTTTAGAATAGATTTCTGTGGCAGGATTATTGCATTGTTCAGTTCTTTTTATGTGTATAGAAGAAGAAAATATACAGACCATAGATCTTGAAAAATGTATATATATTTATATATAGTATATATAAATATATATTATGTGTGTATATATAATAACTATAACTATAACTATAACTATAACTATAACTATAACTATAACTATATACATATACATATACATATACATATACATATACATATACATATACATATACATATACATATACATATACATATACATATACATATATATATAAGTATTTTAGACTTCTGCTCCAGGATTTTATTTATCACTGGGCCCAGGAAGGCTGAGTAAAGAGGAAGAAGGAGCAGTAAAACCAGGGGGATGTGGGTTTCAAATAACATCTACAGGCAGCAGATTTTGACCATGAGAAAGGGAGTGCTCACACCTGAGTTTCTGCTCTGCAGATTTCAGCCCCTGTCCTGGACCAGGAAAAATGTGCAAGT
>JANPWX010025120.1:0-13335 GCA_024734555.1 Trochalopteron elliotii
GGGGGCACACCCATCCCCACAGGGGGCACACCCATCCCCACAGGAGGCACACCCATCCCACAGGGGGCACACCCATCCCACAGGAGACACACCCATCCCACAGGAGGCACCAGGGAGAGCTGCAGGTGGTGCCAGGTCACCCCATCCCTCCTGTGCAGAACCTGCAGCTCTCCAGGCTCCCTCCTGTCCTGTCCCAGCCCACCCTTTCTGTCCTGGCCCTCGTTAAAGCTGCAGCAGTTTGCAGCACGATTCTCTGTATTCCCATCACTGCTCCATGCAGGGATGATCCTGTACTTTCCTTTCCTCCAAAGGGCTGAAAATTCCTTGGGTGGCAAAAGCATTCCTGGCCCCTGGGTTGGGGACAGAGTGGGCTTTGGTGCAGTGAGAAGTGTCAGAAACCTGGACAGAATGTTCCCAAATCCATCTTTAGTGGCCACTTCCATTTTATAGCTAAATGTATTTGTATTTGAAACAGAGAACAGCTTAACATATGTAAATCTATTTTTTAAATATAATTTTTATAAAATTTTATATAACTTATATTTATATTTATAAATATAACTTTTATAAAATTTAAATATAAATTTTTACTTTATTTAAATTATAATAAATATATAAAATATTTATTTAAATATTTTTTAAAATAAATCTATTTTGAATATGTCCTAGCCGTGCAGAGAGGCCTGAGACACATCTCACAGCCCTGGAGTGTCTGTGGTGTGCACAGCAGTGAGGACACACAGCAGTGAGCGGGCAGCCTGTTTAAGCCTACCATGGATTCTTCTCTGTGATGATCAAAATCAGAATTTAACAAAGACTCACAAGATCACCCGAAGAGGAGTCAAGTGCTGCAGGAAATGGGCCCTGTAGGGTTCTGCTCTCCGCAGCAAGAGGACACAGAGCTGGAGCCTGTTTTGCCCACCACTCCAGGGGACAGGGTCTCCCACTCCCTGCCAGCTGCAGGGTAACAAAGAGAACAAAGAACACACATCTGGCCTGCTCTGTATTCCACACATAACCCGGAGCTGCAGAGCAACTGAGAGCAGTGGAGAACAGAGGGAGAAGATGTACAAACGTGGGAGCAAAGCTGGGCAGTGCCCCCGTGCCCCTCTGCTGCTCTGTACAATGCACACCGGGAGCAGCGGAGTGCTCTCCAGAGCCCGAGGCACATCCCACCCCGGAGGAAAGGAGAAGAATAATTTCCTGTTCACTTGGCAGCTCAACACAAGCTAATTTGGGGCCAGAACTCCCCCAGCCTCTCCTCTCCTGTCCCCTCCCCAGGGGTACCTGCCCGAGGAGCTGCCCCAGCCCAGGGGGGAATCACAGCCCTGGGTCAGCACAGGTTTGGGTTCTGGAATACCCAAATCCAGGCTCAGGAGGAGAGGTCACCTTTCCAGGCTACTTCCCCTGTCCCCAGCCTCAGCTGGAGCCCAGGGCTGGGAGCTGCTGACAGAGCAGCACCTCATTAACAGCCACCACTCATTAACCCTTTGCTCTCCTGGTAACTGCAGGCTCAGGTCAGCAGCTCCTGCCTTTGGAGGTGGCTCTCATGACGATCTGGGCTGGTTTTTCTCAGCCCTGCTCTCTCCAGTGCAGGATTTCCCCGCAGGCAGTGATCCCCCCTGCAGTGCAGCACCACCCCTGAGCGATGGGGCCGGGCCCCTCCAGGGGCTGCAGTGAGCCCATCATGGAAACCCCATCGATTCTCCTGCTGCAGCACATCCCGTGTCCAGCAGCCAGGCACTCCAGGGGAAAAGGCTCAGCAACAACCACAGCTGTGTCTCTGTCACGCTGCTGGTGAGGCTGGTGCCCAGCTCTGCCCCCCGGGCACCTCCCTGGTGGCACTGGGGACACAGCCCAGGGCTCTGGGGCCAGCCCAGTCCATGGCTTTGGTCCCCATCTGGTGCCACCCCAGCTCTGGTTTCGTGCCTGAGGTGTTTTGGTTTTCTGAAATTCCTTTCCCAGGGAATTTTCTGTAAACAGGAGAAATGTTTTTGTAACTGTAACTTTGTTATTCATTCCTTTCCCCAGGAGGGATTTCTTCTTGATGTCCCTCTGCTCTGAGCAATGTGAGTGAAGAGGTTTGTCTTTGTGTCACCAATCCAATTGGGCTGTATAGAATAGATTAAAAGGGAGACACATCCCAAGAATAAAGGAGTCATTTTCAGCCTTCTGAATCTCAGAGTCTGTGTCGTTGTGGTGTAAAACAGCATCCCCACCCCAGCTCCAGGGCCGAGCCAGGGTGAGACAGGGGGTGTCCCCTGTGCCCAGGGCAGTACTGGGGCTGAGTCTCCTCACAAGCTCTCACAGGGACCCCATGGGGACCCTGGGCCATGACCCTGCTCTGGGGCTGCCCCGTGCCAGGGGGGCTCCCACAGCCCTCCCTGCTCTGCCTCCCCCTGGCCCAGCAGTGCCCAGCCTGGCAGGACCCTCCAACAGCCCCCACAGACCAGGGGTCTGTGCTTCATCTGTGCCTCAATTAATCCCAATCATCTTTTATTCAGCCATGGATCAAACAGAGTTTTCCAGAGGAAAAGGGTCACCTGAGACCCCTTTCCCTGCTGAGGCAATAACCACGAGCTCTCAAGCTGCCATTTAACTCCCATCCCTTGGTTTTTGTTCAATTCCCACAAAAACCATTACTGGAATAACAAAAGCATTTGCTAAGCAGAGCTCAAATCTTTTTTTTTTTTTTTTTTTTTTTTTTTTTTTTTTTTTTTTTTTGACAAGAGCTCAGCAACAGAACTGGTGAACAAATTGGTTTTGTGATTTCCCTGAGGATCCATCATTCTCCCTTCCATCCAAGCCCCAGTTTTGGTGCCCCACACCCTTGGTGGGCTCTGGCTGTGCATCCAGGGGCTGGTGCAGCATCCCCTGGGATCCAGGCACAGCCCTGCCCTGGATCCTCCAGCCTCCCCTGGCCCAGCAGCCCGGCCTGGCAGCAAAGCTCAGGCTCCCAGAACATCCTCTTATTAATTTTCCGAGTTTCTGGAGTCAGCTGTCACATCACAGCAGCTCTGGAGGAACACGGCATGCATGCAGAATGATTGCAGGAATTTGTACCCTCAGGACATATTATTTTCTTAACTAAAATTCAAGTGCATACTTATTACCCAAATCCTTGTCTCAGAAACAGCTTTGCCTTCACATGACGGAAGTACAAACCACCAGACAGTTTTTAGGACTTGTATGCAAAACTGCTTTTTAGCACGGCTTTTGTAGTTGTCTTATTTATCTAATCTCCATGAGTCATAATTCCTTTAGGATCACTTTCTTCTTTCTACATTTCATCTCACCAAAACAAATTAAAAAATCAAAAAACAAAGGAAAAAACAGAAGCAAGCTCCTGCTCCAGCCCAGAGCTGATGCAGTGCTGCAGATAATTTGGATTTGTTGCACCATTTCTAATGGGAACAGACACCCTCAGTACCTGTGAAGGGAGTTCCCAGGCCAAAGACTCGGGCACAACATCTCCCTTGGAGAGGAGCAAAAGGGAAAGGTTAAAAAAAAAGAGCAAGAGGAGGAGGAGTCCCCATGCCTGGGGGGTTTAAAAGCCACGTGGATGTGGCACCTGGGGACAGGGGTCCCCTGGCCTGGGCAGGGCTGGGGAATGGTTGGACTCGATGGCCTCAGGTGGCTTTTCCAACCCAAATGTTCTGTGATTCCATTCCATAGGCTGATTCCCAGTGTTCACCAGTGGTACTCCAGAGTCTGCCAGTGCCATTTGTGCTGACTTTCACAGGTACCAGCTGTGCCAGAGCACAGGGGACAGCTCAAGGCACCCCTGGCTCCTTTCCCTCTGCAAACTCTGCAGACTCTTCCACTCTGAGTGATGTGAGTAAAGCAAGGACAAAGTGCTGTGTGAATTGTGGCTGCAGACTGGTGACAGTCAGGAATCAGCCTGGGAATGTTTAATCTATGCGAAATTTGTATTACAAAAGCACAGAAATCTGAGATTTAAACAGTTTCCTCCTCTGGAGAAATATTTCCTTTCCCTTACTGTCACTCCAGCAGCAGAACACTGAACCTTGTACAGTTCTGATTGGCCGGAACACCCACAAAATTATACTAACAGTGGTCTTGCCAAGTGCTCCATCAAGGTGGGACACAGAGAGCTGAGCCACAAATTTCTGTGAGGAAATGCTTCTGGAACTTGGTATCTCCTACATCTGCCCATCCCTTTGCTTTTGCAGGCTGGGTTGGGACAGGGATGACAAAGTGCAGCTGAGTTGTTGCTGTACCAAAGCCCAGCCTTTGTATTTCAGCCACAGCAGAGCAGAGTCTCCTCAGCCCATGGCTCTGCCTGTGCCTGGAATGGCCCCAGGATCATCAGCACCAGTGACAACACCTGGACCTGTTCTGGCAGGACAGGACGTGAGCCCCAGCCCAGAGGCTCAAAACTGGAATGTCCATCAGGATGAAAGGTGGACAAAACAAAAAGGAGAAGTGGACATGGGAAAGGGAATTGCCATGGAGTCTGGAGCCAAGGATCTCCAAGGAGCTGCTCTCACTAAGCTGCTTCCTTTTTTATGGAAAGCCTTCAGAATTCAGACTTTCTGTCTGAAGAGGAATCAATCAGGAGAAAATTGGGGTGAAAATCTAAGTGAGTGTATTTTCAGTACACAGAAACAGAGCAGTGAGCACATGGAGAAAAGAGCAGGCCAGAGGACAGCAGACTTGATTCTTCTGCTGCATCACAGCACCAGGAATATGATCCTTGTCAGATGAATCCATCCATTTTTAATAAGCAGCCTGATGTAGCTGAACTCCAGTTTCAGGTTAGATATCCCCCCAGCCCTTCAATACCAGCTGGCTCCTGGAGCTGCTGACTGAGGGCTCTGTGATGCCCTGGTGCTGCAGGGGAGGCTGCTCAGGGATCATCCTGCTGGGATCTGAGACTGCCCCAGCCACAGCTCCACCCTGGCTGAGACCATCACTCCCCTCCTGCCCTCCCTGCCCAGAGCTGCCCCCAAACCAGGACTTGCACAGGGCCAAGCCAGCTCAGCTCCCTTGGGATCCAGAGGAAGGAATTGTGGGCCTGATATTTCTGGGTCTGAGAGATTTCAGCCTGCTAGCAGCTGCTAACTTCTTCCCAAGGAAAAATTTCTCAAGAAAGTTTCTTCTCCAAACGATCTTGGCAAACAGCTCTCTCAAAACAATCTTTCTCCAGGTGGTGTTTTGCTGTTTCTCTGGTTTAACCCCTGGGATCAGAGAGGTGTCGTTCCTATTCACCAACCATGGTAAGTCTGTATGGGAACACCTTATAAAAAGTAGCAAGAATTAGACAATAAAAGCCTTTTTCCTGTGCTCTTTGCCTTCTGAAATATTTGGAGTCTCTCCTTTCATGTCCTACAGTGACAAGGAGAGGCTGGAGCACCCACAGCACTGGGGGGTTTGGGGCTCCCACTGTCCCAGGCTGGCACAGGGGCTGCCCTGGGGACACCAGAGCCATCAGTGGGACAAACCAAACATCACCCTGTCTGCTTGAAGGCTGTGTGAGCCCCAGTGACCCTGCAGGGCCCTTGCCCTGCCCTGACAGGTCCCTACAGCCATTTGCTGAAGTGCCACCATCTGTGTCACCTCCTCAGGAGTGCCCGGACGAGTCCCCGTGGAGCAGCACATTCACCAGGACCCCCGAGTGCTAAAACAAACACTGCTGGCCCAGCAAGCAAGGACAGGGCAAGGATTAGCTCCACATCACAATGACATTTATCCACCCCTGGAAAATTACTGATAATTCATATTGATTCTGTGGCCTGGGTGCAGTGAGCCGAAACATCAAATCCAGAGCTCCTCTGAGCTGGAATTACAAACACAGCCCAGCCGAGCTGAGCCGAGCTGAGCTGGGGATGGACTCGGTCCATTCCTGTTGTGCTGCACCACCCCCACAAGGTTTGCATTATCTGTCTTTGAAATTCAATATTTCCCCAATGTCCTCTCTGCCAGAGCTGTCCCAGGTAACCCTCCCTGACCCCAGGACAGGGGATGAGAGGAGTCTCTCACACCATCCACCATCACACCATCCAGGCTGGCAGTGTGTGTCTACCAGGGAGTGCCTGACCCCAAACACCCTGGTGAACACAGATGGGACAGTGTTCATGGTATTTGGGGTTTTCTTAAGATTTACACTAACACTCTGAGAAGAATCTGTGAGGAGAAGCTGTGGGGCAGAGAGGGCAGCATGTCCTGCCCCACCACTGCCACAGGGAGAGCAGGATCTGGGCTGAGGGGACGTGAGGAAATTCTGCTGAACCACAGGAGTGTTCTGTAGGGGACAGAACATAAAACAGCAAAGCTAAAGGCAGGGAGGAACAGGAGAGGGAGGGGAAGGATGGGCCATCAGCCCCCAGAGCAGCCCCACAGTGTCCCCAGGGACACTCAAATCCCGGCACTGGGTGCACAGCACTCTCACCCTGGGTGCACAGCACCCAAATCATGGGTGCTCAGCACTCAAATCTGGGTGCACAGTACTCACACCCTGGGTGCACAGTACTCACACCCTGGGTGCACAGTACTCACACCCTGGGTGCACAGCACTCAAACCCCGGGCACTGGGTGCACAGCACTCAAATCCTGGGTGCTCAGCACTCAAATCTGGGTGCACAGTACTCACACCCTGGGTGCACAGCACTCACACCCTGGGTGCACAGCACTCAAATCCTGGGTGCTCAGCACTCAAACCATGGGCACTGGGTGCACAGCACTCACACCCTGTTGCACAGCACTCAAATCCTTTGTGCACAGCACTCAAATCCTGGATGTTCAGCACTCAAATCTGGGTGCACAGCACTCAAATCCTGGGTGCTCAGCACTCAAACCCCGGGCACTGGGTGCACAGCACTCACACCCTGGGTGCACAGCACTCACACCCTGGGTGCACAGCACTCAAATCCTGGGTGCTCAGCACTCAAACCACGGGCACTGGGTGCCTTCCAAAGGACATTTTCCCACTGAGAAATGCCGTCGCCTCTGGGACTGGGATCCTGTTAGAGCCTGATCTCTACACAACATACACGTGTCTGTGATTTATCTACACAGCCTGAGTTCTCCAGGCTACAGTTTTTAATCAGCCCTATTTGCATTACATAACGTCTTTTATTTCAGCCTGCATTTTGGTTTAATTAGTTCTTTGTTAAATACATCAATGGCGATTCTACCCTGCCAAGCAATTCCAGATTAATTGCATTTGTTAAATCTTCTTCTTTTTCTTGTTTCCCATTTTTCCCTGTGTTCCAAGGAGGCGGCACATTTGGAAATTAATGGTATTTTCAAATCATTACATTGTACAAACTCATGGGCATATTTCAGATAATAAACCCGAATATTCCCAGCTCTGTGTGCTCCTCCCCAGCCCAGGAGGATGGAAGTCTGTGCCTTACACTGGGCTGTAGCTGATGGGTGATCTTATCCCCACCGTGACCCTGGAAGGGAACTCTCCAGGAAAACAAGGACAGCAACCCAGGGCAAGTATTCCCCTCTCCAAGTTTTGCTGTGTTCTCAGCCTGACAGGGTGGAATTTAACATCCCTCAGGAGATAAATACACACACACACAGAGCCATCAATGAGGAGGGGCTGCACGGGGGTCCTCCCCATGTATAGGGAGGAGATACCTGATCCTTGGGGATACTCTGACCCACCAGGAGAAGCAGAACAGGACTGAAAGGGCTGGATTTCAATTTCCAGAAACTGAAAAAGAACAAAAAAATATTAGAAGAAAATGAAAAAAGAAACTGTAGATAATACAGACTACAATTAATGCCTGAGACAATTCAGTGACAGGACATTTCAGACACGGAGGGACAGGACAAGGGAGAATGGCTTCCCATGCCAGAGAGCAGAGTTAAATGGGATACAGAGAGTGGGATAATGGGTTAAATGGGTCACAGGGAATGGCATGATAGGATAATTGTCCCTCCTTAAACATTCAGTACTTAGGAAGGAACCCAAAGGAAGTAAAGGGATTTTTGGAGTGTTTCTGAGGTTTTCCCAGACACCTGTCCGTGGCTTATCTTTGTTTTCTGTAACATTTGTTATTTTGTTATTTTTTCTTTATTAACCTTTTGCTTTACAAAGCACCTCTGAAGAGCAGTCTTGCTAATTAATTCAGCCACTTCTCTGCAAGGGCTGGACCCTCAGAGATTAATACATTTACATGTGGCTCATTATGCTCTGATCAGGTGCTAACCTGCATCACTCTCCTTCACACCCAGCACCCTCAGGGGACGATCTAGGGGTGCCCTTTCCCCACAGCACCCACAGCACTCCAGGTCTAGCCCAGAGAAAACTGGTGTTGTGTTCCAGGGAACCACGTCCTCAGGGAATTGCCATCACACTCTGCCTTTCCTCATCTGGGCCACACACTCACCCGAGCTGAGCTGGTTTGTGACTGTGGTGATGAACTTTGGTGCATGGAATTATCAAGGAGGGAATAAATGGGAAATCGTGGGGCTTTTTCTTTTCAAGACATATTGCTGTCAGCAGCAGCCCTGTTCCATTTTCACATCAGGAGCAGGGAGTTCATTATTAATCTTGCTGCTGGAATGATCCACACTCCTGTCCCTGTCTCTGTGTTCCTTATCTCATTTTTCTCCATTTCTCCTTCTGTCTCTTTTCTTGTCCATCCCAAATGATCTCACATCCAGGCAGCACTCCATGTTCAGTCACACAAAGGGAAATGCTAAACAGCCTTCTTTTATTTATGCTCAGCTCCCCTCTCACAAGTGTGGCAATTCCACACTCATGGTGCTCACACTGCTTTTCATTGAAATGTTTCACGAGGGCACAGGTGTGGTGGCTGCCCCTGGACCCCTGGCAGTGCCCAAGGCCAGGTTGGACATTGGGCTTGGAGCAATGGGACAGTGGGAGGTGTCCCTGCCATGGCAGGGGTGGCACTGGGTGGGATTTAAGGTCCTTTTGAACCCAGCCCACTCTGGGATAGGATTCTGTGTCCACCTGAGGGTGACGTGTCCCCAGTGACAGCCCAGAGCACGTTCTCTGACTCTCATGCAGTGACAGGAGTTTGGTTTGTAACCACCAATTCTGCCTGAAGACCCAGGAGCTGCAGCAAGGGAACCACTCAAATGCTCCTCTGGAGCTGCACTTCTCCAAAACCCACACAGGGAGGGAATCTCTGGGGACTGATGGGCTGAGTGGCACTGAAGCACCCCAGAAATACTCCCCAAAAACAGGAAAGCTTCAGCCTGAGGTAGCCGTGCCCTCAGTGAGAGCCCTGCACCAAGGGAAGAGTTTTCTTCAACCTAAGAGCAAAACTAGAGGTCGTAACACTGACAAACAGGAAAACAAGATGAAAAGTGACACTACAGTACTAGGAGGGGTTGTCAGGGATTCCCAGAGGTTCCACATTAGTACAACATCATTTCTTTAAAGAAGCAACCACCGTGACAAACTCCCTTGCAGGTTCTGGAGCGAGAAGGCAGAATTGTGCATCTCCATTATACTCACATTATGTAAATGTGTGAGGAAAAAGGGCAGAGGTTGTAAAAGTAAGCAGATATATGGGAATGCTGACCTTTGCTGTGCTGCTGCCATGTGCAGGAATGTTTCAGGGCAGGCAGAGAGCAGAGCAGCAGCCCAGTTCCATACACAGAAATGAAATGCAGGAGCTGCTCTGCCAGGCTGCAGGAGCTCTCCCCCATCCATCTTGCAGGTTAATGATTCATAAGAGACCCATGAAGGTCAAGGACTCTCTCAAGTGTCTCCTCTCTGCTGGAATCCCGAAGGAAGCAGAGGGGAGGGTAATTTGGATGGTTCTCTTTGTGATAGGATAACCTGCTCTGTTGGGAATGCAGGGCAGATGTGTCTGGGGCAAACAAAACTGCCTTCCCAGCCCAGAGCTGGTGAGGACAGCCCTGCCCAGAGATCTGCTCAGAGCAGTGTAGCCCTGGTTTGTGTCTGAGGTGTTTTGGTTTTCTGAAATTCCTTTCCCAGGGAATTTTCTGTAAACAGGAGAAATGTTTTTGTAACTGTAACTTTGTTATTCATTCCTTTCCCTAGGAGGGACTTCTTCTTGATGTCCCTCTGCTCTGAGCAATGTGAGTGAAGAGGTTTGTCTTTGTGTCACCAATCCAACTGGTCTGTGTAGAATAGTATAAAAGGGAGACACATCCCAAAAATACAGGAGTCATTTTCAGCCTTCTGAATCTCAGAGTCTGTGTCCTTGTGGTGTAAAACAGCATCAGAGCAGGGCTGAGCCCACGGTAGGACACAGGCTGGATGTGGGGAAGGGGATGGGGGGGGTTGGAGCTGGTTTTTGGGCCTGTCCCTGCAGTTCATGGAGCTGTTCTGTGCTCAGGCAGGATGGGAGGGCTGAGGTGCCTTGGACCCTGCACTGCCAGGGGGAGTCACACCCAGGAGAGTGCAGGGACATTTCTCTGCCATCCCTTTTCTCAGCCACAGCCCCCAGAGTGAGGGCAGGGACAGTGCCAGGGAAAGCCCAGGAGTGTGAGTTTCCTGTTGGATTCACCTGCACACAGTCCTGTGCCCTGTGCCCTGTGCCCTGTGCCCTGTGCCCTGTGCTCTGGGATGGGTCCAAGCAGGGAGCTTGGACCAGATGACCTGATGCTGTTTTACACCACAAAGACACAAAGACTTCGACTTCAGAAGGCTGAAAATGACTCCTGTATTTTTGGGATGTGTCTCCCTTTTATACTATTCTACACAGACCAATTGGATTGGTGACACAAAGACAAACCTCTTCACTCACATTGCTCAGAGCAGAGGGACATCAAGGAGAAGTCCCTCCTAGGAAAAGGAATGAATAACAAAGTTACAGTTACAAAACCATTTCTCCAGTTTACAGAAAATTCCCTGGGAAAAGAATTTCAGAAAACCAAAACACCTCAGGCACAAACCAGGGCTACACTGGCCCATCATGGTCCTTTCCCAGCTGGCCCATTCTGGGGTTCTGGGTCCTGGCAGAGCCCTGCAAGGTCCGAGGGATGCCCAGCCCGTCCCCAGGGGCACTGAGCAGGGAGGTGTCTGTCACAGCCTGTGTGACATCTGGGGACCAAACAAGGGAATCTGCTGTGCAGGGTGGCCCCAGGGCCCTCTGCTGTGACCTGCCCTCCTCCCCACAGGTGTGAGAAAAAGGCTGATGCTCCATGTGAGGCTGAAGGAGCTCATGTGGTGCCTCCTGGGAAGAGGATGTAGAATCTGAGCAGAACAAACACACTGAGGAGTTTGAGGGGCTGAAATTGCTGTGGTTTGAGGCTCTAGACACAGATAATGCTCCACCAAGGTCAAGTGTTTTGGATTACCACTTCTGCAGCTCCCAGCTCAAACAATCTGCCAGCAAGGTGAAACTGTGACTGACTTTATTACAGCAATTGTTCCCAAGTAAATCCTGTTCCCTGATTTCCTAGGCAGGCAGAAGTAGAAAGAATTGGAAATAATTGCCAAGTGATGATTTTCTCACCCTCCAGAGCCTGAAATTGGCTGTGGAAGAGACTTGGAATCTTTGAGGCCTCACTTGTGGGATTGGAGTGTGTTTACATGGTGCTGAATAGGAAATTCCTGGGGGTACTGACAAAAGTCCTGCTCCAGGAACAAAGGAGGATTCTTCCCATGCATCAGGCCAGAGGGCAGAAAGACCCAAGCACTGATATTCAGTAGCACAAATGATCCAGACCTTGAAATTATTGCACTTCCAGAACCTGCTTCAGCATTTTGTTCCCTACCTTCCCAAAAAGATGAACGGGGGGTACTAAGGGGTTTAGTAATTCTGGAAAACCAAGTAAATAAACAAACAAATAAAAACCCAGTGTAGGCTAGCAATTAAGTGAAGCAGAAATGAGGATTTACAGAAACGAGGAATTTAGGCCCCCAGCCTGACAATGATCACAACCACAAGTAATGACCCAAGGGCTGGAGAACCTTCCAGATAATGGGAGGACAAAAGTGAACACCATATTAAGCAAGTAGCTCATCGTGGAAGAAGAGCTGAGGCCTCTGAGCCCATCTGTGAGGGGCTGTGATGCTGCACACAGACCTGGGCAGGGACTGGGAGCCGGGCACAGAGGTTGCAGTGGCTGCTTCCAGGAATTTTCTAGACCAAATATTTGTAAACCTTGAGGCTCTCAGGGATGGTGACTTGGTACCCAAATGGCTCCTTACCTGTTTTTTTTCCTGATGAGGAAACACAGGAGCATTAGGGGAATTAAATCATTTGTTGTTTTGTAATCTTCAGCAGTAATTGTGACCTGACCAGCTGAATGTCACTGCCAAACATGTCAATATAGTCCATCCAGAGTTTCCATCCCACAACAATCACTGCAGCCATTCCCTGCCCTGCCCGGCAGTGTGGCAGCTGCAGAGGGGGACAATTCCTGTCCCCAGACATCCCTGCAGGGTCCCTGCTCTGCCACGAGCTCTGCTCTGCAGGGGAGAGGTGCTGGCACACAGAACATGGCTGATTTATTTTATGGTCCCTGGTAACTGTTTGTGACATGTAGGCACCAGAGCCCATTAAACACACAGAATAACCTTAAATGCTGTGTTTGCATAGGGAGGATATAAAAAAAGGAAAACAATGCAAAGGCATTTGCTGAACACAGACCTCTGCCACTTACTTCACATCTGTGCAACCAACCTCGTCCTATTAGGAACGATTAATGTTTAAGGGACATGGAAAATAAAGTGGCCATAATAAACAGACTCTGCTAATGATTACCACTTAGTTCTGTGTTGAAGTGAATTAATAGCACAGCACAATGATGAGTATCAGCTCTCAGCCCCAGCCATGGGTGCTGAACAGGGCATCCACAGCCCCCTGCCCACTGACACAGTGTCTGGTGCTGCAGCTGACTGGGTGCACGAGTCAAGGACAGGGCACTCTCTAGGAGAGGAGAGGGTTTAGTGCCTCATAAGGAAATATTTCTATTTTTCTAATCATTCCTTGAGCAAGAGCGTTCACAGAAGGGCAGAAACTCTTCCTGTAAGCCAGAGAGAGGGGGGCATTCCCAAAATCTGCAATGGGCTGCCAAGGGGGCTGGGAGGGATAAAGTGATTCCTAAAACAGGTCAATTTTAAATTCAAACAATAACAAAAGAAGTACAGAAGACACGAATCTCAGCCATGAGCTCTGGTAACACACTCAGTATTAAAACCCATGTGTCTGTCCCTGTTTTTCCCATTTACCAGTGACAACACCACCATCCACCTTCAGCAGGTGGTGGCACCCCGGTTCCTCAGGTAAGGGTGTCTTCTCATCTGGATGAGGTTCCTGGATAAATTCTTTTCTTTAGTGAGGTTTGAAATGTGATCTTCCACGTCCTCCTTGGGGTCACACTGGGGACTGGCCCAGGATGGGTGGGTGA
>JANPWX010025122.1:0-13304 GCA_024734555.1 Trochalopteron elliotii
GGGGGCACACCCATCCCCACAGGGGGCACACCCATCCCCACAGGAGGCACACCCATCCCACAGGGGGCACACCCATCCCACAGGAGACACACCCATCCCACAGGAGGCACCAGGGAGAGCTGCAGGTGGTGCCAGGTCACCCCATCCCTCCTGTGCAGAACCTGCAGCTCTCCAGGCTCCCTCCTGTCCTGTCCCAGCCCACCCTTTCTGTCCTGGCCCTCGTTAAAGCTGCAGCAGTTTGCAGCACGATTCTCTGTATTCCCATCACTGCTCCATGCAGGGATGATCCTGTACTTTCCTTTCCTCCAAAGGGCTGAAAATTCCGTGGGTGGCAAAAGCATTCCTGGCCCCTGGGTTGGGGACAGAGTGGGCTTTGGTGCAGTGAGAAGTGTCAGAAATCTGGACAGAATGTTCCCAAATCCATCTTTAGTGGCCACTTCCATTTTATGGCTAAATGTATTTGTATTTGAAACAGAGAACAGCTTAACATATGTAAATCTATTTTTAAATATAATTTTTATAAAATTTTATATAATTTATATTTATAAAGATAACTTTTATAAAATTTAAATATAAATTTTTACTTTATTTAAATTATAATAAATATATAAAATATTTATTTAAATATTTTTTAAATAAATCTATTTTGAATATGTCCTAGCCATGCAGAGAGGCCTGAGACGCATCTCACAGCCCTGGAGTGTCTGTGGTGTGCACAGCAGTGAGGACACACAGCAGTGAGCGGGCAGCCTGTTTAAGCCTACCATGGATTCTTCTCTTTGATGATCAGAATCAGAATTTAACAAAGACTCACAAGATCACCCGAAGAGGAGTCAAGTGCTGCAGGAAATGGGCCCTGTAGGGTTCTGCTCTCCGCAGCAAGAGGACACAGAGCTGGAGCCTGTTTTGCCCACCACTCCAGGGGACAGGGTCTCCCACTCCCTGCCAGCTGCAGGGTAACAAAGAGAACAAAGAACACACATCTGGCCTGCTCTGTATTCCACACATAACCCGGAGCTGCAGAGCAACTGAGAGCAGTGGAGAACAGAGGGAGAAGATGTAAAAACGTGGGAGCAAAGCTGGGCAGTGCCCCCGTGCCCCTCTGCTGCTCTGTACAATGCACACCGGGAGCAGCGGAGTGCTCTCCAGAGCCCGAGGCACATCCCACCCCGGAGAAAAGGAGAAGAATAATTTCCTGTTCACTTGGCAGCTCAACACAAGCTAATTTGGGGCCAGAACTCCCCCAGCCTCTCCTCTCCTGTCCCCTCCCCAGGGGTACCTGCCCGAGGAGCTGCCCCAGCCCAGCGGGGAATCACAGCCCTGGGTCAGCACAGGTTTGGGTTCTGGAATACCCAAATCCAGGCTCAGGAGGAGAGGTCACCTTTCCAGGCTGCTTCCCCTGTCCCCAGCCTCAGCTGGAGCCCAGGGCTGGGAGCTGCTGACAGAGCAGCACCTCATTAACAGCCACCACTCATTAACCCTTTGCTCTCCTGGTAACTGCAGGCTCAGGTCAGCAGCTCCTGCCTTTGGAGGTGGCTCTCATGACGATCTGGGCTGGTTTTTCTCAGCCCTGCTCTCTCCAGTGCAGGATTTCCCCGCAGGCAGTGATCCCCCCCTGCAGTGCAGCACCACCCCTGAGCGATGGGGCCGGGCCCCTCCAGGGGCTGCAGTGAGCCCATCATGGAAATCCCATCGATTCTCCTGCTGCAGCACATCCCGTGTCCAGCAGCCAGGCACTCCAGGGGAAAAGGCTCAGCAACAACCACAGCTGTGTCTCTGCCACGCTGCTGGTGAGGCTGGTGCCCAGCTCTGCCCCCCGGGCACCTCCCTGGTGGCACTGGGGACACAGCCCAGGGCTCTGGGGCCAGCCCAGTCCATGGCTTTGGTCCCCATCTGGTGCCACCCCAGCTCTGGTTTCGTGCCTGAGGTGTTTTGGTTTTCTGAAATTCCTTTCCCAGGGAATTTTCTGTAAACAGGAGAAATGTTTTTGTAACTGTAACTTTGTTATTCATTCCTTTCCCCAGGAGGGATTTCTTCTTGATGTCCCTCTGCTCTGAGCAATGTGAGTGAAGAGGTTTGTCTTTGTGTCACCAATCCAATTGGGCTGTATAGAATAGATTAAAAGGGAGACACATCCCAAGAATAAAGGAGTCATTTCAGCCTTCTGAATCTCAGAGTCTGTGTCCTTGTGGTGTAAAACAGCATCCCCACCCCAGCTCCAGGGCTGAGCCAGGGTGAGACAGGGGGTGTCCCCTGTGCCCAGGGCAGTGCTGGGGCTGAGTCTCCTCACAAGCTCTCACAGGGACCCCATGGGGACCCTGAGCCATGACCCTGCTCTGGGGCTCCCCCATGCCAGGGGGGCTCCCACAGCCCTCCCTGCTCTGCCTCCCCCTGGCCCAGCAGTGCCCAGCCTGGCAGGACCCTCCAACAGCCCCCACAGACCAGGGGTCTGTGCTTCATCTGTGCCTCAATTAATCCCAATCATCTTTTATTCAGCCATGGATCAAACAGAGTTTTCCAGAGGAAAAGGGTCACCTGAGACCCCTTTCCCTGCTGAGGCAATAACCACGAGCTCTCAAGCTGCCATTTAACTCCCATCCCTTGGTTTTTGTTCAATTCCCACAAAAACCATTACTGGAATAACAAAAGCATTTGCTAAGCAGAGCTCAAATCTTTTTTTTTTTTTTTTTTTTTTTTTTTTTTTTTTTTTTTTTTTGACAAGAGCTCAGCAACAGAACTGGTGAACAAATTGGTTTTGTGATTTCCCTGAGGATCCATCATTCTCCCTTCCATCCAAGCCCCAGTTTTGGTGCCCCACACCCTTGGTGGGCTCTGGCTGTGCATCCAGGGGCTGGTGCAGCATCCCCTGGGATCCAGGCACAGCCCTGCCCTGGATCCTCCAGCCTCCCCTGGCCCAGCAGCCCGGCCTGGCAGCAAAGCTCAGGCTCCCAGAACATCCTCTTATTAATTTTCCGAGTTTCTGGAGTCAGCTGTCACATCACAGCAGCTCTGGAGGAACACGGCATGCATGCAGAATGATTGCAGGAATTTGTACCCTCAGGACATATTATTTTCTTAACTAAAATTCAAGTGCATACTTATTACCCAAATCCTTGTCTCAGAAACAGCTTTGCCTTCACATGACGGAAGTACAAACCACCAGACAGTTTTTAGGACTTGTATGCAAAACTGCTTTTTAGCACGGCTTTTGTAGTTGTCTTATTTATCTAATCTCCATGAGTCATAATTCCTTTAGGATCACTTTCTTCTTTCTACATTTCATCTCACCAAAACAAATTAAAAAATCAAAAAACAATGGAAAAAACAGAAGCAAGCTCCTGCTCCAGCCCAGAGCTGATGCAGTGCTGCAGATAATTTGGATTTGTTGCACCATTTCTAATGGGAACAGACACCCTCAGTACCTGTGAAGGGAGTCCCCAGGCCAAAGACTCAGGCACAACATCTCCCTTGGAGAGGAGCAAAAGGGAAAGGTTAAAAAAAAAGAGCAAGAGGAGGAGGAGTTCCCATCCCTGGGGGGTTTAAAAGCCACGTGGATGTGGCACCTGGGGACAGGGGTCCCCTGGCCTGGGCAGGGCTGGGGAATGGTTGGACTCGATGGCCTCAGGTGGCTTTTCCAACCCAAATGTTCTGTGATTCCATTCCATAGGCTGATTCCCAGTGTTCACCAGTGGGACTCCAGAGTCTGCCAGTGCCATTTGTGCTGACTTTCACAGGTACCAGCTGTGCCAGAGCACAGGGGACAGCTCAAGGCACCCCTGGCTCCTTTCCATCTGCAAACTCTGCAGACTCTTCCACTCTGAGTGATGTGAGTAAAGCAAGGACAAAGTGCTGTGTGAATTGTGGCTGCAGACTGGTGACAGTCAGGAATCAGCCTGGGAATGTTTAATCTATGCGAAATTTGTATTACAAAAGCACAGAAATCTGAGATTTAAACAGTTTCCTCCTCTGGAGAAATATTTGCTTTCCCTTACTGTCACTCCAGCAGCAGAACACTGAACCTTGTACAGTTCTGATTGGCCGGAACACCCACAAAATTATACTAACAGTGGTCTTGCCAAGTGTTCCATCAAGGTGGGACACAGAGAGCTGAGCCACAAATTTCTGTGAGGAAATGCTTCTGGAACTTGGTATCTCCTACATCTGCCCATCCCTTTGCTTTTGCAGGCTGGGTTGGGACAGGGATGACAAAGTGCAGCTGAGTTGTTGCTGTGCCAAAGCCCAGCCTTTGTATTTCAGCCACAGCAGAGCAGAGTCTCCTCAGCCCATGGCTCTGCCTGTGCCTGGAACGGCCCCAGGATCATCAGCACCAGTGACAACACCTGGACCTGTTCTGGCAGTACAGGACGTGAGCCCCAGCCCAGAGGCTCAAAACTGGAATGTCCATCAGGATGAAAGGTGGACAAAACAAAAAGGAGAAGTGGACATGGGAAAGGGAATTGCCATGGAGTCTGGAGCCAAGGATCTCCAAGGAGCTGCTCTCACTAAGCTGCTTCCTTTTTTATGGAAAGCCTTCAGAATTCAGACTTTCTGTCTGAAGAGGAATCAATCAGGAGAAAATTTGGGTGAAAAGCTAAGTGAGTGTATTTTCAGTACACAGAAACAGAGCAGTGAGCACATGGAGAAAAGAGCAGGCCAGAGGACAGCAGACTTGATTCTTCTGCTGCATCACAGCACCAGGAATATAATCCTTATCAGATGAATCCATCCATTTTTAATAAGCAGCCTGATGTAGCTGAACTCCAGTTTCAGGTTAGATATCCCCCCAGCCCTTCAATACCAGCTGGCTCCTGGAGCTGCTGACTGAGGGCTCTGTGATGCCCTGGTGCTGCAGGGGAGGCTGCTCAGGGATCATCCTGCTGGGATCTGAGACTGCCCCAGCCACAGCTCCACCCTGGCTGAGACCATCACTCCCCCCCTGCCCTCCCTGCCCAGAGCTGCCCCCAAACCAGGGCTTGCACAGGGCCAAGCCAGCTCAGCTCCCTTGGGATCCAGAGGAAGGAACTGTGGGCCTGATATTTCTGGGTCTGAGAGATTACAGCCTGCTAGCAGCTGCTAACTTTTTCCCAAGGAAAAATTTCTCAAGAAAGTTTCTTCTCCAAACGATCTTGGCAAACAACTCTCTCAAAACAATCTTTCTCCAGGTGGTGTTTTGCTGTTTCTCTGGTTTAACCCCTGGGATCAGAGAGGTGTCGTTCCTATTCACCAACCATGGTAAGTCTGTGTGGGAACACCTTATAAAAAGTAGCAAGAATTAGACAATAAAAGCCTTTTTCCTGTGCTCTTTGCCTTCTGAAATATTTGGAGTCTCTCCTTTCATGTCCTACAGTGACAAGGAGAGGCTGGAGCACCCACAGCACTGGGGGGTTTGGGGCTCCCACTGTCCCAGGCTGGCACAGGGGCTGCCCTGGGGACACCAGAGCCATCAGTGGGACAAACCAAACATCACTCTGTCTGCTTGAAGGCTGTGTGAGCCCCAGTGACCCTGCAGGGCCCTTGCCCTGCCCTGACAGGTCCCTACAGCCATTTGCTGAAGTGCCACCATCTGTGTCACCTCCTCAGGAGTGCCCGGATGAGTCCCCGTGGAGCAGCACATTCACCAGGACCCCCGAGTGCTAAAACAAACACTGCTGGCCCAGCAAGCAAGGACAGGGCAAGGATTAGCTCCACATCACAATGACATTTATCCACCCCTGGAAAATTACTGATAATTCATATTGATTCTGTGGCCTGGGTGCAGTGAGCCGAAACATCAAATCCAGAGCTCCTCTGAGCTGGAATTACAAACACAGCCCAGCTGAGCTGAGCCGAGCTGAGCTGGGGATGGACTCGGTCCATTCCTGTTGTGCTGCACCACCCCCACAAGGTTTGCATTATCTGTCTTTGAAATTCAATATTTCCCCAATGTCCTCTCTGCCAGAGCTGTCCCAGGTAACCCTCCCTGACCCCAGGACAGGGGATGAGAGGAGTCTCTCACACCATCCACCATCACACCATCCAGGCTGGCAGTGTGTGTCTACCAGGGAGTGCCTGACCCCAAACACCCTGGTGAACACAGATGGGACAGTGTTCATGGTATTTGGGGTTTTCTTAAGATTTACACTAACACTCTGAGAAGAATCTGTGAGGAGAAGCTGTGGGGCAGAGAGGGCAGCATGTCCTGCCCCACCACTGCCACAGGGAGAGCAGGATCTGGGCTGAGGGGACGTGAGGAAATTCTGCTGAACCACAGGAGTGTTCTGTAGGGGACAGGACAGAACATAAAACAGCAAAGCTAAAGGCAGGGAGGAACAGGAGAGGGAGGGGAAGGATGGGCCATCAGCCCCCAGAGCAGCCCCACAGCGTCCCCAGGGACACTCAAATCCCGGCACTGGGTGCACAGCACTCCCACCCTGGGTGCACAGCACCCAAATCCCAGCACTGGGTGCACAGCACTCCCACCCTGGGTGCACAGCACCCAAATCATGGGCACTGGGTGCACAGCACTCTCACCCTGGGTGCCAGCACTCCCACCCTGGGTGCTCAGCACTCAAACCCCGGGCACTGGGTGCACAGCACTCCCACCCTGGATGCACAGCACTCAAATCCTTGGGCACTGGGTGCACAGCACTCACACCCTGTTGCACAGCACTCAAATCCTGGATGTTCAGCACTCAAATCTGGGTGCACAGCACTCAAATCCTGGGTGCTCAGCACTCAAACCCCGGGCACTGGGTGCACAGCACTCACACCCTGGGTGCACAGCACTCAAACCCCGGGCACTGGGTGCACAGCACTCACACCCTGGGTGCACAGCACTCAAATCCTGGGTGCTCAGCACTCGAACCACGGGCACTGGGTGCCTTCCAAAGGACATTTTCCCACTGAGAAATGCCGTCGCCTCTGGGACTGGGATCCTGTTAGAGCCTGATCTCTACACAACATACACGTGTCTGTGATTTATCTACACAGCCTGAGTTCTCCAGGCTACAGTTTTTAATCAGCCCTATTTGCATTACATAACGTCTTTTATTTCAGCCTGCATTTTGGTTTAATTAGTTCTTTGTTAAATACATCAATGGCGATTCTACCCTGCCAAGCAATTCCAGATTAATTGCATTTGTTAAATCTTCTTCTTTTTCTTGTTTCTCATTTTTCCCTGTGTTCCAAGGAGGCGGCACATTTGGAAATTAATGGTATTTTCAAATCATTACATTGTACAAACTCATGGGCATATTTCAAATAATAAACCCGAATATTCCCAGCTCTGTGTGCTCCTCCCCAGCCCAGGAGGATGGAAGTCTGTGCCTTACACTGGGCTGTAGCTGATGGGTGATCTTATCCCCACCGTGACCCTGGAAGGGAACTCTCCAGGAAAACAAGGACAGCAACCCAGGGCAGGTATTCCCCTCTCCAAGTTTTGCTGTGTTCTCAGCCTGACAGGGTGGAATTTAACATCCCTCAGGAGATAAATACACACACACACAGAGCCATCAATGAGGAGGGGCTGCACGGGGGTCCTCCCCACGTATAGGGAGGAGATACCTGATCCTTGGGGATACTCTGACCCACCAGGAGAAGCAGAACAGGACTGAAAGGGCTGGATTTCAATTTCCAGAAACTGAAAAAGAACAAAAAAATATTAGAAGAAAATGAAAAAAGAAACTGTAGATAATACAGACTACAATTAATGCCTGAGACAATTCAGTGACAGGACATTTCAGACACGGAGGGACAGGACAAGGGAGAATGGCTTCCCATGCCAGAGAGCAGAGTTAAATGGGATACAGAGAGTGGGATAATGGGTTAAATGGGTCACAGGGAATGGCATGATAGGATAATTGTCCCTCCTTAAACATTCAGTACTTAGGAAGGAACCCAAAGGAAGTAAAGGGATTTTTGGAGTGTTTCTGAGGTTTTCCCAGACACCTGTCCGTGGCTTATCTTTGTTTTCTGTAACATTTGTTATTTTGTTATTTTTGCTTTATTAACCTTTTGCTTTACAAAGCACCTCTGAAGAGCAGTCTTGCTAATTAATTCAGCCACTTCTCTGCAAGGGCTGGACCCTCAGAGATTAATACATTTACATGTGGCTCATTATGCTCTGATCAGGTGCTAACCTGCATCACTCTCCTTCACACCCAGCACCCTCAGGGGATGATCTAGGGGTGTCCTTTCCCCACAGCACCCACAGCACTCCAGGTCTAGCCCAGAGAAAACTGGTGTTGTGTTCCAGGGAACCACGTCCTCAGGGAATTGCCATCACACTGCCTTTCCTCATCTGGGCCACACACTCACCCGAGCTGAGCTGGTTTGTGACTGTGGTGATGAACTTTGGTGCATGGAATTATCAAGGAGGGAATAAATGGGAAATCGTGGGGCTTTTTCTTTTCAAGACATATTGCTGTCAGCAGCAGCCCTGTTCCATTTTCACATCAGGAGCAGGGAGTTCATTATTAATCTTGCTGCTGGAATGATCCACACTCCTGTCCCTGTCTCTGTGTTCCTTATCTCATTTTTCTCCATTTCTCCTTCTGTCTCTTTTCTTGTCCATCCCAAATGATCTCACATCCAGGCAGCACTCCATGTTCAGTCACACAAAGGGAAATGCTAAACAGCCTTCTTTTATTTATGCTCAGCTCCCCTCTCACAAGTGTGGCAATTCCACACTCATGGTGCTCACACTGCTTTTCATTGAAATGTTTCATGAGGGCACAGGTGTGGTGGCTGCCCCTGGACCCCTGGCAGTGCCCAAGGCCAGGTTGGACATTGGGCTTGGAGCAATGGGACAGTGGGAGGTGTCCCTGCCATGGCAGGGGTGGCACTGGGTGGGATTTAAGGTCCTTTTGAACCCAACCCACTCTGGGATAGGATTCTGTGTCCACCTGAGGGTGACGTGTCCCCAGTGACAGCCCAGAGCACGTTCTCTGACTCTCATGCAGTGACAGGAGTTTGGTTTGTAACCACCAATTCTGCCTGAAGACCCAGGAGCTGCAGCAAGGGAACCACTCAAATGCTCCTCTGGAGCTGCACTTCTCCAAAACCCACCCAGGGAGGGAATCTCTGGGGACTGATGGGCTGAGTGGCACTGAAGCACCCCAGAAATACTCCCCAAAAACAGGAAAGCTTCAGCCTGAGGTAGCCGTGCCCTCAGTGAGAGCCCTGCACCAAGGGAAGAGTTTTCTTCAACCTAAGAGCAAAACTAGAGGTCGTAACACTGACAAACAGGAAAACAAGATGAAAAGTGACACTACAGTACTAGGAGGGGTTGTCAGGGATTCCCAGAGGTTCCACATTAGTACAACATCATTTCTTTAAAGAAGCAACCACCGTGACAAACTCTCTTGCAGGTTCTGGAGCGAGAAGGCAGAATTGTGCATCTCCATTATACTCACATTATGTAAATGTGTGAGGAAAAAGGGCAGAGGTTGTAAAAGTGAGCAGATATATGGGAATGCTGACCTTTGCTGTGCTGCTGCCATGTGCAGGAATGTTTCAGGGCAGGCAGAGAGCAGAGCAGCAGCCCAGTTCCATACACAGAAATGAAATGCAGGAGCTGCTCTGCCAGGCTGCAGGAGCTCTCCCCCATCCATCTTGCAGGTTAATGATTCATAAGAGACCCATGAAGGTCAAGGACTCTCTCAAGTGTCTCCTCTCTGCTGGAATCCCGAAGGAAGCAGAGGGGAGGGTAATTTGGATGGTTCTCTTTGTGATAGGATAACCTGCTCTGTTGGGAATGCAGGGCAGATGTGTCTGGGGCAAACAAAACTGCCTTCCCAGCCCAGAGCTGGTGAGGACAGCCCTGCCCAGAGATCTCAGAGCTGGTGAGGACAGCCCTGCCCAGAGATCTGCTCAGAGCAGTGTAGCCCTGGGTTCCATGCCTGAGGTGTTTTGGTTTTCTGAAATTCCTTTCCCAGGGAATTTTCTGTAAACAGGAGAAATGTTTTTGTAACTGTAACTTTGTTTTCATTCCTTTCCCTAGGAGGGACTTCTTCTTGATGTCCCTCTGCTCTGAGCAATGGGAGTGAAGAGGTTTGTCTTTGTGTCACCAATCCAATTGGGCTGTGTAAAATGGTATAAAAGGGAGACACATCCCAAAAATAAAGGAGTCATTTTCAGCCTTCTGAATCTCAGAGTCTGTGTCCTTGTGGTGTGAAACAGCATCAGAGCAGGGCTGAGCCCACGGTAGGACACAGGCTGGATGTGGGGAAGGGGATGGGAGGGGTTGGAGCTGGTTTTTGGGCCTGTCCCTGCAGTTCATGGAGCTGTTCTGTGCTCAGGCAGGATGGGAGGGCTGAGGTGCCTTGGACCCTGCACTGCCAGGGGGAGTCACACCCAGGAGAGTGCAGGGACATTTCTCTGCCATCCCTTTTCTCAGCCACAGCCCCCAGAGTGAGGGCAGGGACAGTGCCAGGGAAAGCCCAGGAGTGTGAGTTTCCTGTTGGATTCACCTGCACACAGTCCTGTGCCCTGTGCCCTGTGCCCTGTGCCCTGTGCCCTGTGCCCTGTGCTCTGGGATGGTCCAAGCAGGGAGCTTGGACCAGATGACCTGATGCTGTTTTACACCACAAAGACACAAAGACTTCGACTTCAGAAGGCTGAAAATGACTCCTGTATTTTTGGGATGTGTCTCCCTTTTATACTATTCTACACAGACCAATTGGATTGGTGACACAAAGACAAACCTCTTCACTCACATTGCTCAGAGCAGAGGGACATCAAGAAGTCCCTCCTGGGGAAAGGAATGAATAACAAAGTTACAGTTACAAAAACATTTCTCCAGTTTACAGAAAATTCCCTGGGAAAAGAATTTCAGAAAACCAAAACACCTCAGGTATGGAACCAGGGCTACACTGGCCCATCATGGTCCTTTCCCAGCTGGCCCATTCTGGGGTTCTGGGTCCTGGCAGAGCCCTGCAAGGTCCCAGGGATGCCCAGCCCGTCCCCAGGGGCACTGAGCAGGGAGGTGTCTGTCACAGCCTGTGTGACATCTGGGGACCAAACAAGGGAATCTGCTGTGCAGGGTGACCCCAGGGCCCTCTGCTGTGACCTGCCCTCCTCCCCACAGGTGTGAGAAAAAGGCTGATGCTCCATGTGAGGCTGAAGGAGCTCATGTGGTGCCTCCTGGGAAGAGGATGTGGAATCTGAGCAGAACAAACACACTGAGGAGTTTGAGGGGCTGAAATTGCTGTGGTTTGAGGCTCTAGACACAGATAATGCTCCACCAAGGTCAAGTGTTTTGGATTACCACTTCTGCAGCTCCCAGCTCAAACAATCTGCCAGCAAGGTGAAACTGTGACTGACTTTATTACAGCAATTGTTCCCAAGTAAATCCTGTTCCCTGATTTCCTAGGCAGGCAGAAGTAGAAAGAATTGGAAATAATTGCCAAGTGATGATTTTCTCACCCTCCAGAGCCTGAAATTGGCTGTGGAAGAGACTTGGAATCTTTGAGGCCTCACTTGTGGGATTGGAGTGTGTTTACATGGTGCTGAATAGGAAATTCCTGGGGGTACTGACAAAAGTCCTGCTCCAGGAACAAAGGAGGATTCTTCCCATGCATCAGGCCAGAGGGCAGAAAGACCCAAGCACTGATATTCAGTAGCACAAATGATCCAGACCTTGAAATTATTGCACTTCCAGAACCTGCTTCAGCATTTTGTTCCCTACCTTCCCAAAAAGATGAATGGGGGGTACTAAGGGGTTTAGTAATTCTGGAAAACCAAGTAAATAAACAAACAAATAAAAACCCAGTGTAGGCTAGCAATTAAGTGAAGCAGAAATGAGGATTTACAGAAACGAGGAATTTAGGCCCCAGCCTGACAATGATCACAACCACAAGTAATGACCCAAGGGCTGGAGAACCTTCCAGATAATGGGAGGACAAAAGTGAACATGATATTAAGCAAGTAGCTCATCGTGGAAGAAGAGCTGAGGCCTCTGAGCCCATCTGTGAGGGGCTGTGATGCTGCACACAGACCTGGGCAGGGACTGGGAGCCAGGCACAGAGGCTGCAGTGGCTGCTTCCAGGAATTTTCTAGACCAAATATTTGTAAATCCTTGAGGCTCTCAGGGATGGTGACTTGGTACCCAAATGGCTCCTTACCTGGTTTTTTTCCTGATGAGGAAACACAGGAGCATTAGGGGAATTAAATCATTTGTTGTTTTGTAATCTTCAGCAGTAATTGTGACCTGACCAGCTGAATGTCACTGCCAAACATGTCAATATAGTCCATCCAGAGTTTCCATCCCACAACAATCACTGCAGCCATTCCCTGCCCTGCCCGGCAGTGTGGCAGCTGCAGAGGGGGACAATTCCTGTCCCCAGACATCCCTGCAGGGTCCCTGCTCTGCCACGAGCTCTGCTCTGCAGGGGAGAGGTGCTGGCACACAGAACATGGCTGATTTATTTTATGGTCCCTGGTAACTGTTTGTGACATGTAGGCACCAGAGCCCATTAAACACACAGAATACCCTTAAATGCTGTGTTTGCATAGGGAGGATATAAAAAAAGGAAAACAATGCAAAGGCATTTGCTGAACACAGACCTCTGCCACTTACTTCACATCTGTGCAACCAACCTCGTCCTATTAGGAACGATTAATGTTTAAGGGACATGGAAAATAAAGTGGCCATAATAAACAGACTCTGCTAATGATTACCACTTAGTTCTGTGTTGAAGTGAATTAATAGCACAGCACAATGATGAGTATCAGCTCTCAGCCCCAGCCATGGGTGCTGAGCAGGGCCTCCACAGCCCCCTGCCCACTGACACAGTGTCTGGTGCTGCAGCTGACTGGGTGCACGAGTCAAGGACAGGGCACTCTCTAGGAGAGGAGCAGGTTTAGTGCCTCATAGGGAAATATTTCTATTTTTCTAATCATTCCTTGAGCAAGAGCGTTCACAGAAGGGCAGAAACTCTTCCTGTAAGCCCAGAGAGAGGGGGGCATTCCCAAAATCTGCAATGGGCTGCCAAGGGGGCTGGGAGGGATAAAGTGATTCCTAAAACAGGTCAATTTTAAATTCAAACAATAACAAAAGAAGTACAGAAGACACGAATCTCAGCCATGAGCTCTGGTAACACACTCAGTATTAAAACCCATGTGTCTGTCCCTGTTTTTCCCATTTACCAGTGACAACACCACCATCCACCTTCAGCAGGTGGTGGCACCCCGGTTCCTCAGGTAAGGGTGTCTTCTCATCTGGATGAGGTTCCTGGATAAATTCTTTTCTTTAGTGAGGTTTGAAATGTGATCTTCCATGTCCTCCTTGGGGTCACACTGGGGACTGGCCCAGGATGGGTGGGTGA